>JAWWLV010000005.1:18161648-18202816 GCA_035041135.1 Platyrinchus mystaceus | reverse complement strand
GTGGGGGGGCGGGAGGAGTGACAAAAATTAGCTCATAGCCAAACCCACGACACTCTGTGTAATTTGTTTCCTAATACTTAGACATGTGTAGTTAAATGTTTGTAATGGCACCCCCTGCCTTCCTATGTAAAGTGCAGACAACAGAACATAACTAACCTGTGTTGATGAAAGTCAATAATGATCATGGAGTGCTTTCAGGCTTTAAGTAGAAATTTTATGAAAATGCTCTGTATTATTCCTTTGTGGCTTTTCTTCCAGCATGCTAACTTCAAAACCTTGTGCTATTGGCAGCATTTGTAGTCTATGTCTCCTTGACACGTTTTCTTTTATTCCTGTAGATGCTTAAAGTGTGCAGATGCCCCCTGTCAGAAGAGTTGCCCAACTAATCTGGACATCAAGTCATTCATCACAAGTATTGCAAACAAGGTAAAGTCAGGCTTGCGGTAGTACATGGAGGGAGATAACAGCAGTTACTCGCAGTACTGTGGGTGAGATTGTATTTCAAGGTTTGTCTTTGTAAAGTCTTCAAAAAAAGGTGTTTAGAACAGATGTTTTGAAGTTTGAGTCAGCTAATTTTTAATTATTTTTACTTCTATTCTGTGCCTGTACAGATATGTATAGTGCAGATCTATTTCGTGTCACTTTTTATATAAAGACTTTGGTTTTGATGATTTTCAAATACAGTGATATTCAAAACCCTGAGCATTATAATGTCATTATTTAACCTTTCTACTACCTGAGGTTATTACAGTTACAAACATTTTCTTTTGTTAAAGGTGGGAGTTTTGGGATAGGTTTTTTTTATTTTTTTTTAAGAAGTGATTATAGTTTAAATTTCCTTTGGGCAAAAATTTGGTATGGAGGTGGTCATCTCAATGAATGTTTGCTTGTACTTTATAGTAAGAGGCTCTGGTTAATGCAAATGTAGTCACTCACTAGGACTATGAAATCTTAAAAACATTATTCTGAACTGCGGTTTACAAGTGACTTTTAATGGTCAGAAATAAATAAAGATTACTGCAGAGTTGATGTGACAAGATTAATTGGGCTATCTGGGATAGCCTAAAGATGACTGGATATTGATTGCCCCATCCCTTTTAAAACTTACTTCCCATCTGTGGAATCATTAGCTGCCATGTGATTTATTTGTCTGTATGAGCCCAACTAGACTCATAATCTACTGAGGGTACTACAAAGATTTTCTGTCTGCCTTTTATGCTCTAACATGTCTCACTCTTGGATGCAGCTGAGAGGGCCAACACAGGTAAAGCTGAGGTAAAGCTGGAGTGAAGTTGGTGGGCAACAGCACCACTCCATGTGCAAGTGAACAGCCACATTGATTTTACTATACTGTGTGTGACACCAGTAAATTCTGCACCTTAACAAGAAACATTAGCATAAGAGCAGATATTAAACTGTGTGTATCAGTTATAATGTGATGTGATTTGCAGTAATTGGTATTATGCCAAATATATCTATATAGAGAGTTTTCTTATATGGTCTATACCCTGTCACTGCTGCATTTATTTTCATGAATGTAGGCATCTGTTTGCAACCGTAGTATAGTTTGTGGCATATTGCTGCTTATTACCTCTTCAGGCATCGTGAAGCAGACAAACTGAGCAGAGAAGGTACAAGGCAGTAATGAAACTGCTACTCTCCATTTCATCATTGTGCTGTAGTTTGTTTAGGAAACCTAAAGCAAATTTTATGGATGTATTTTACCAGGATGGTTTTTTCTTATTAAGGATTAGTTATGCTACTGCTTTGAGTAGGATAGGGTGATATGTTGTTGAGGAAAGAAAAAGGGCCTGCTTATCAAAATATAAAGCTGGGAATAAGCAACCAGGGAAGATGAATTGAAGGCTGCAACTGAAGGTGTCAGAAAAAGAACTAACACCAGCAACATCCTGGTACAATAAATTTGATGGGTCTCTTAGTGTCTGACTGCCTTGGCTATATAATGCCCCTTTGTGACCTGACAGAAAGGGTAAGTCATTTTAACAGCTGATTCATTTTGAATTCTGTGGTTCCATTACAGAGCAGAGAATATCAAGATGGGGTGACTGCAGAGCTTTAAAAGGTTGTGGGTTGGCAAAGGTATACTGAAATGATAATAGAAAACTGCCTCAAAGGTTTGAAGTAAAGTCTCTGCCCTGCCAAAGCCAATGGGTACAGTCTTACTGATTTTAATAGGGCTAAAATTAACCTGTCAGGTGGTCAGTGAGGTGGATCAACCCTATAAAGTTTGGGCTGTTTGGTGATGACTTTTAAGTCCTCTTGGAAGCTACAAGTGCTAGGTAAGACACTGGTTTTGCCCTGAGCAGGTGATCTGATCACTTGGTGTTTTATCAGAAAATCCTGCTATAGAAAATAATTGCAATGTACTACTTTTCTCTCGGGAGATTTAGCACTTTTTTATAGTGGAAAAACCAAAGTATCTTAGATTACTGAAATGTAACAGTAGCATGTCTTTTTGGACCCTGTCCATATCTATCAATAGCTTCTGTATCCACTCCGAAACCAGATTTTATAAAAGGTATACAACAGCTCTTGGTAACTGCTTTTACCTTATGTTGATGTCTGATAATTCTGTAGACAGAAGGAAACATTCAAACATAGGAAGTTTTAAAAAGTCTTATACTTGGTTTCTGCAGTTCAATGTGTTAGGATGGAAAATTGCATGCCTAAAATCAGTGCTGCTTCTGTGAAATCAAGTTCCAAGTGTGAGTTTACATACAGTCGTACCCTCTGCTTTCTTGCCTTACCCTGTTGGAAGGAATTTTATATAGCAGTATGGTTGTGGAAGCATTTCTCTGCAACAGCTCTAATGCTGACTTTAAAAACAAACAACCAAAAAACCAAACTTAAAAACCAAACCCCCCAAAATTAGAAGTAAAACCCACACTGGGATATGCTTAGCAAGTAGCTGAATTTGTGGACTGAGAAACAAGACTAGGAAGTCCTGCATGCTCTTGGCAAGTGAAGTGGAACTAGATGATCTTCAAGGTCCCCTTCCAACCCAAACCATTCTATGATTCTATGTTTGTAGCATCCATGTCAGTGGCTGTGCTTCCTGTAATTCATATACAAAGCAACTTAAGGAAATTAACAGTGCATGGAGGGAACTCAACCCTGACTTGATGACTACAGTCTGCTATGCTGAATTTTCCTTTTGCTGTATTAGCTTCTGATGCCTTTGCTAGAAAAGATTTCTCTTACAACAAATTCGGTTATTCAGAAAAAGTAAAAGGAATTTTTTCTGGTTTCCTTTATTAATTGAACTTTTTTATAGGTATAGGAATGTACTACTGTTTTTACAGTACTGCACTTTGAAACTCCTTGCTTTCTGTCAAGCAAGCAATAGATATAAGGTGGAAATTGAGAGGGGGGTACCAGAGGTTGAGGTGATTCATGACCGTGGTAGAGTCTGTGTGAGAGCCCACAGGCTGCTCCTGCGGTGTCCTCTTCCCTCTTTCATTCTGCTGCTGTGGTGTTACCTGCACCATACACTTTTAGAGCAAATAGAAAACAAGAATAGTGTGCTTTTGGACATTAAAACTTGTAATTTGTAATTTTGAAAGTTTTTAATATGGCCAGTAAGTAACTTTTCACTTTATTTTGCTAAACTTCTATTGAAATAATCACTTGGATATCGTTCAGCTTGAAGAATATTTCTGTATTACTGTCACAGAAGTACTTCCTTAGTGTGATCAAGGATATTTTACGTGTAGTTGAAGATACTTTTCAAAATGATAAATCTGTTTTTACTGTTTTCATCTTGTAAATAAACTTCCTTTTTTTAATCCAAAATCTTATAAATATATATGGTGGCTTCTAGAAAATTAAATAAGCGAAGCATAGCACATTCAGGTGTTTGAGGTCAATAAATTCAGGAAATTGGTGTGTGTTTTCTAGACTTATTAAAGTCCTTGTCCTGCTTCTGAATCTCTCTTCATCACTCACTTGAGACACTCACTTCAGCTAGCTACCCTTCCACTTGTTTAGAGAAGATTCTGTTCAACAAATTCCTTGTCCTTATCCTTGTGTAAGCAGTGTTGCACACCGGTATTTATTTAAACATGATTCATTATTAATATAGAGTATTTAGACAGCAACACACTGAAAATGAATTACATTGTGAAGTATTTAGGAGCTCTATTGTATGCAGTTTGTTTTGTTGGAAAACGACTATAGCAATCATAAAAGGTCAGGGATTCTTGTTCACTTAAGCCTGAGGCTTTTTAGATATTTACAGGCCATGTACAGTGTAGCTGTTCTGGCTGTTCTGCCATTAGACCTGAGTTCAGGAGTAGAAGGGGGACAGGGGAGGAGGGTTGTTTCTGCGTTGAGAGGGTAATTGAATTGCCAGACTCAATGAGCCTTGAGCCTCTTTGAGAAAAAGGACGTCACTTATGCTGTATTGTGTTAGCTGCTGTGACTCAGTAGAGTATAGGCCACAACTTCCATTCTCTTTTTCCATACAAACTGTATTACAACTCCACTTTATATAGGTACAATCTATTCTATTGTGTCTTCCCAGTTTGTGTGTCTCAGTTCATACAGACTGCTTGCAATTGTATCTCTCAGAGACCAGACTTCAAATTCACCAGGCACACATCACTGCTTTTCTGATATCTAAATATCAGAAAATGGCAAAGTGTTCTGACTCCAGCAGTCCTCTCTTTAAATACGGTCATCACATTGCAAAATGTATATTCTTTGTTTTATAATACACAGTGCTTAGTTGTTTATTTCTTTAAAAAGAAAAAAAAACCAAACAACAACAAAACCAAACACTAGAAAAACCCCAAATATGTTCAGATGCTGCAGGAGAAAGCTTTGCCCCCTAGCCCTGAATGAGTACCAGGAGTGATTTTAGGATTTTATGTCCTCCTTTCCCTGTGTTGATATGTCAAAGCAAAAAGGAATTGGTATAATGGAGCTCTAGCACTTGTCATCCTTTGGGACTGGCACAAGCAAATGTTTTACAGAAGCAGAAAATCCTAGTTTCTCAGAAGCATCTTTCAGCCGGAACACTTGAAGGCTGTCCAGCTTTTCTCCTGTTCAGCAAAACCATGTGCCAGAGAGACTGCCCTTTAGAAAGCAACTGTTCCTCACATGCTCACCTTTGAACTGTTCAGTGAGAGAATCTTGGAGCTTTTAGTCACCAGACACCTTTATAATTGAGTAGTAGCATTGAAAAACAACTCTTGGTGGGGATATTAACTTTTGTTACACAGCACAGATGTAAGGTTTGAGTGACTCAGCCTTTAGAGTCTGAGTCTATAATGAAAAATTGGGGGTGCAGAAGTATCTTTTGTGTTATCAGTACTCAAAGAACACACTTTGTTGCTATACCCCTTTGTTACCAGGTCTTACATTTTTATCTCAAGCCTTGCAGTGTTACAGAGATTCCTGACATTGACTCAACAGTTTTCTCCTTGTTCAGAAAGACTCCCAAACCAAGTTAAAAACCCACACCAGAAAACAAACAAACAAACTCAAAAAAACAACCCAACCCCCCAAATCAACGAAGCCATACTGCCCAGTGGATAAAAGGTAAAAGGTTGTCCCTGGGTTGTGCAGAACACGTGTAGGGAAATGGAGGAGGGAGAAATGAATGTCAGGAACAGTACAGAGAAACTTGTGGAACACAAGGGTAAGTTTTAGGATTTCAGAGAAATCTTTAGGTTTAAATGAAACCAAAGGAAATTGGTGGGGGATTTTCAAGAGAGAAATTCTGTTTTTTGAGGAGAAATGAGAGAGAGAACAAACTGGAAAATAGAGAGGGATACCAAGGGATAAAGGTGAATGTGAAGTTTGGGAGATTGAGGGAGTAAAGAAAAACATGTTTGTGGTAATATGCTGGAAATGAGAAAGAAGGAAAAGTGGGTAGACAGAGGAAGACAAGATACAAAAAGTTGTGGAATCACTAAGAGAAAATGCATGAAGAAAAGATTGCCACAGAGAAAGGATGTTGAGAGACATAAGATTATGACACGTGAGAGAAACAGAATTATGTTTTTCCTGTACCAGAGGAACTCTGAGTAAATTAACAAAGGACATCTATATGCCATTGCAAAGACTGTAGAAAACCACGAGTCACGGTTCATATGTAAAATACTGTAAGGGGGATATTGTTGATACAATGAAGAATTGTGGAAGTCAGAAAGCTGCTAGATGTCTGGTAATTATGGTATACAGATAAATGAAAATTATCGCAATCTTTAAGTACTACTTTGAGGGCCTAGGTTCTTGAAAGTGCTGTTTTATTCAGTTTTTCTCTGTTAATCTTTGTATATTTCAGGTCACTAAATAAAATAGTAAGAAAAAAAAATTTAAAAGAAAAAGTAAGGATGGTGTTAAATTGATGCACATGAAACAGTGACTTTTCTTGAGATGTCTGTTTGTACTTAGTGTAATGGAATGGCTGACAGCTGGTTTCAGTTGCCATAGTGTAATTATGTAGAATAGACTTTTGCGATGACACTATGTCAATTAAGGAATCTCTCACATTCTAGACTACAAAGGACAAAATGACAGTACAAGATATTTCTTCCGTTCTTTTTCATAAAAGGATAGTGACACTGTGTGAAATTACAGTCCTGTTATGATGACACAAGTCAAATGATGTGAAAGATTTCTGGATTGATTAAAAATCATCAGCATTATAATATAGAATATGTATGATTTGATAAGTTGCTGTTATGTTTTGTTCATTCTTCTTGGAAAGATATTGGGGGGGGCTGACAGACTGAGGGTGTTTCTTGTTATATTTGAACTGATGTGTGTCAGTGTGAAAAATGCTACTTATATAACAACGTACTTTAAATAGTGACTCTTCGTTCTGTGGAAATATTTTAATCCAATACATCTTGAGTAAATTTTAAAGCCATCACAGAACATGAACTAGGGTAGGAGGTGGTTATATTTTCCCGTATATTTTTCTGTGGCTCCCATTTTTTTAAACTAAATCCAGATGAAAAAGAAATTATTATTTTTTCTTCTTTCCTGTAAAGTATTCATGCTGTCCCCAAAATCTGATAAAGTCAGTGTTTTTATTTTTATTACATAAAGCGTCATAATGCATATTCTTCATTGTTTTTATGAAAAATGCAATATCAAAACACCCTGATGCATAATGAATTTATATAAAAAGCTCTTGAATTGAATTGAAAGAAAGGATGCTATAAGCATTTCCTGATAATAAATGGAGTTTCTTCTGGTCTCTTAGTATTGATTGTATGTATTTTAATAGGGTTTTTTCATGTAAAAAACAGTCTAATTTGCATGCAAATTATATAATGCTTCTAAATGATACATGTGGAGATCCTCTTCTGCCTGTTTTCCTGTGATTATTGATATCTGTTTAAGGCTTCTTTTTGTTCTCTGTGTTAGCAACGTAGTATTTATTGACATTTTGATGTAGGAAACCACAAAACATCTTATCCAGTTAGATTAATTAATTTCTATGGAAGTGCATAGGAAAAAGATTCTGTGAACAAAAGCAGGAGCAGACATTTGTCTCATTAAAAAATTCAGAAACATTCCAGTTTTAGACTTACTTCCTCAGTGACGTCTGTAAGAAACTAGCCAACTGAGTCATCTTACTATTTCAGCATCTACAAAAATTACTCCAGACTGTTAAGGTAGCTTGCATTACTACATGCCCTGAAGTAACTTTGTCATTTTAATGAAGCCAGCCTCCCTTTAATTCTCATCCTTTCTCATGTACAACATGTGGTGTGTAGTTACCAGCATGCTAGGTCTGCATTTCGTGTCTAGTTTGTGTGCAGCCTACTACACCCTGATTATGTGAAATGATCAATTTTTTTTTTTTAAATGTGAACATTCTATGAATATTCTACTTTTAATGTCACTGATAGATGTAATGAATATTAATACATGTTTTCAGCTTAAAAAATAAAGCTACATAAGCACAATGTGTTTGTGTAACTAAACATTTAAGATACTATACACATGCTACAAACTTGTTTATTACTATAGTAACAGAATGATTTGCAGTTTTGTGACACAGTTTGTATAACACTACTCAATGTAACTTATTAGGCTTTATTTATCTGCCAGTTTTTTGTCAACTATGGTAAAATATTTTTCTAATTATGTTTTATATGTTAGATAATAAATCAACACAGTAAAGGCAAGATAAAGGATTAAATAGAATGGAAGAACAAAGAGATAAGGCAACTCAGGGCTGGGCACCTGAAGTCCTGCCCACAGCCCAGTCTCCATGCTACACTGTGCCCTGGATATCAGGAAGTTTGCTCTCGAGCCACTCACTGCACAATCATGGTAGCAGCACGTGGCAATATGCTTTCATTGGTAGTGGAAATGGGAACAGTGGTTACACTGGTTTTCAGGAAGGCAGAAGAGGAAAATTAGGGAACTGCAGCTCTTCTGAGAGAATGCTATAAGTTTGCCCATGGTAAAATTGGCACAGGGTGGACTAGTTGTTGGCAGACCAGGAAACCAAGTCTGCACTGAACCTGTACTTCCCTTTTATCTGTAGCAGTGCTCACTTCAGCACAGTTGAAACAACCTAGTGAAGCAGTGCAGAAGACTTGCCTTGCTGGTCCCAAATGTGAATGTCTTTTAATTTATCTGTAAAAATTATTTCAGATGTTAAGACTAGAAGATGCATACTCTTTGATAGAGTTTATTTATTGTCTTAACATTTAGCATGGCAACATGTACTATATACTTTGTGATACTCTTATTTAAAGAGGGTGCAGTTCCTTTTTTCTCAGGTGCTACAACTACTACTGGCAGCAACTACTACTGTAGCAACTCATGATCATGACAGCAACATCTTAAAACTTCCCATATTGGGTCCTCACCTTCATATGCTCCATCATGTTTTCTCAAAAATAGAAGTTCAGCAGAAGCTTGACTTACCCCCAGTGAGACTTCAATTCCAACCTCCTTCTTACCAAACTCTGGCACTGATGTTCTGAGACAGATTTCCTTAGCTATCCTCCTTAAAAAACCATGATCTTGATCCTATACCCACAGTGACCCTGCTCCTGTCTCTCGAAAGCCGTTTGTGCTTTAACATACCCACTCTTTCTGTAGCATAGCTGTGCTCAAAGTTTGGTTTGAGCTTGCAAAAGAAGTAAGATGTGCCAGCTGTGTTGTCATTGCTTTTACTGGTACAGCTCAAGTGTGAGAGTGTACTTTATGGATATGTATGAAAATTAATTTTAAAAATGGAATGTTTAACAGCTTTGCATTCTAGGTGTAATAACTAGATTGCATATTAATTTTAATTAACAAGCTGAAAAATGTAGAAGATCCTTAATGAAGTTGCTTGAATAGAAATGCACCTTGTTATAATTGTTTCCATTGAACCAGAGTTGAAGATAATAAAAATAATAATCCTGGACAACCCAGGAAGGGAAATATAACTCTAATAAGTGTGAAATATAAAACTGAATGAAGTTCTTTGAAAACCATTTTGCCTTTGAGTTAATGAGAAGAATCACCAGTACTAGTCTGTATTTATTCCTTTAGAGTGGAAAAAAGGAATGGCTAGATGTAATTGCTTAGGAATAGACAACTAGCACCACTTCAGATGCTGCAGGATATCTAGGCTGGTCTCTTGGTGCTGCTTAAGAAAGACATGGGTCTCCTGCACTGGCTGTCACTTCTGCTGTCTGCAAAGTTATGTGTCAGTGACATCTCCAATATGACTGGACTTTTGTATTCTGCTGCCAGATTGAGTTTACAGTGTCTTTACTGGCTGTCTTTAGCAGCTCTAACAGTCTCTGACACATCTAAACAGTATAATTCTTCTGGAAGATCAAAAATGTTTGCTAATATGTACAATTTTCATTTAACTAATGCTCCTTCACATTGGAAAAAAATGAGAATTTGGGATAATAGAGTGCCTTACCAGTCACCACACGCTAAATGATTGAAGATTCCCTCAGAACAGTTGTATAAAGGGGTTGCCTGTTCAACCAGGATTAGAATTTCAAAGGGTTGTAATAGTGTCTAAGAAAAGCCCAAGGAAGTACACCTCAGTAGCTGGTTTGTGTTTCCAGGTGATGGACAGGGGCTCATGGTATGCAACAGACCAGCATCTCTAAGCAAAAAGTCCATTACACCTACAAATACGTTTCTTGAACATTGGTGTTTTCTTGGTAATTTCTATATGTGTCTGTAGCATCTCGTTTGACTTCAGAGAATTTTATGCTTAGTCTTTTAAGAAGCCTGTAGTCAATTTGAACCTCCCAAACCAGTTGGCGTACTGCCCAATTGACCTAGGAATGGAGAAAGCATTTTCAAGTACATAATGCAGACATCTTAGTTTTTGAAAGTAGATTTGTTAAGCCACTAAAAATCCTACAACCTACTCAGACTGAAGATGCTTTTAACTGTTTTGCAAGCTAAAAACCAAAGCTTATCTTTGCAAAATCCACAGTTTGTTGACTTTCTTCTCAGTGTCTTTGACATAATGCTGCTTAACATGTTAATACATTTAAGTAATGTCAGTGTTATTTAATATGTGTTTATTATTATACTAATAGAATTTTCTACAAGAGAGATTGAATGTTTGAATTTTTGCTTCCTTGGTATGTGACTATCTTTTTTAAAATTATTTCTTCTTTTCTGTTTTTCCTCCAGAACTATTATGGAGCTGCCAAAATGATTCTTTCTGACAATCCACTAGGCCTGACGTGTGGAATGGTGTGTCCAACATCAGATCTCTGTGTTGGTGGCTGCAATTTGTATGCCACTGAGGAGGGACCAATTAATATTGGTGGATTGCAGCAGTTTGCTACTGAGGTAGGTAGGACTTGTCTTAAATTATTTGTATGTACTGTTGAGTATTGCCTAAGTGGTTGCCTTTGTTAATTAATTGTTTTTTAAAAAATTGATACTAATAAAATAAAGGTGTAGGAAGTTAGAATAATTATCCTTTTTCTTACAGCACATTCAAAAGCTTAGAAAAACTTTCATAACGCAGTACCTTATAGGAACATAAGGAACATTATTTGTGAACAAGATGATTCTTTAGAAATGCCAGTAGTTGAGACAGTTTCTTTTATAATGAAAGATTTATCTAAGCCAGGTGAAATTGTGAATGTTACTCAAGTAGGCTGCATAGGGGAAAAGATCAAGTGCACCTTCATCTGTAACTGCATATTAAGGAGATGTAGAACTGTACTGGGCATAGGGTAGATCCTATAGCAGAATTAATGTGCATTTTAACTGGCTTTGAGACAAAGGATAAGCTTCAGATAAATTCATCTTTTTGTTTTCCTGTTTTGCCAAAACTATGTAAATACAATTTCAGGTTGACCTAAGATACATGTTCGTGTGCATTTGTTTGAATAGGTGGAGGTGCATACACGTGTGTATGTGTCAATTTATTAGTTCATAAAGGTTGCTACATGTTTTAGCTACTGAAGCAAGGGTTGTTAGTTGCCACTTCACGTTAGGAAGTCTTCTCAGGAGTTTCTCTTGGGGTTCTTGTATGTTGTTTGTGATTATGTAGTTTCAAGGCTCCAATTTCCATCTGAAGAAAGACAGAGGCAACTGCTCATTTGTTAACTCCTTTGGAGGGCGTGGAGGATTTGTACCAAACTCATGGTTTCAGCTGGCACCTCAACTGGTCTATCTATATTGTAGGGTAGAAACTTGATTTTGGTCTCTGTAGAAGTGGGGAAGTTGTGGCTGTATTAAAAAAGGCATATGCGTGTGTTAAGATTGCACATTTCTATATAGTCCTTCGTTAATGTGCATGTCCAGGAGTCACACCATGTGCCTGAGAGCATTGTCCGAACATTTCTTGAACTCTTTCAGGCTTGGTGCTGTGACCACTTCCCTGGGGAGCCTGTTCAGTGCCCAGTCACCCTTTGGGTGAAGAACCTTTTTCTAATATCCAACCTAAACTCCCCCTGACACAACTTCAGGCCATTTCCTTGGGTCCTATCACTGATCACCACAGAGAAGAGATCAGAAGTTTCAGTCACCTTTACAAAGCCTGGGGACAAAAAACCAACAGACCAGAATAGAAACACAAATCAATCTGTAAGTAACAGATGATATGTCTGTAAGGCCAATTTTTTGCTCTGGTGTAATTCATAGACTTCACAGACTTCACTTCCTCTTCTCAAGGGCTGTGGGTCATTATTCATTGAGCAAATATTGCTACCTGCTGTTGCTGTTCTCCTTTTATCTGGTTGTGTCCCTTCTTTCTTCTCTCCAGGAGACTTGTAAATCTTCTGGAGCACTTTTTAAACTTTTCTTCTAGCTGTTGCTGAACCCTCTCTCCTCTCTGTCATTGAAGTAGCTACCCACTTCAATTTTTTGCAGATTTGAACAGAAAAGTGTAAGAATCAGTACAGCTTAGACCAACGTTCTCATTTACAGGATGAGACTAGAGAAACTGAACTGGATTTGTTCTGTGTGTGTATTCAATAGTTGGGTTTTGTCAGTGAAGAGGCAATTTCATTAGCTTTTCTTCTAATGGACTTTTATTCCTTATATGTAAAAAGTTAGTATTTGTTGCAAAGCAAAAGACTTCTTTTTTCCCTAAAACCCCACAAAACCAAACACAAAACCCCAAATCAACTAACCAAACAAAAAGTTTAAGCAGTTGTCAAGTAGATGGTGAAATATTGCTGTTTAGGAAACCAAATACAAGTAATATGTGTAATATGTGTCTCTGTTTAGCCCTAATGCTATGATTAATATAGAGGAATTATGGCTTGATAGATAATGCTAAATATCTGCCATTTTTCTTCAAAAATCTTTAGAATCTATTAAAAAAGCTTAGTGCTAGCAGAATGATTGATATGAAAACTACAAAGAGGATGAATAGTTCCAAATGGCTTTGCTCTTAATGTTTCAAGTTTTTTAAAAATTACATTAGTTTCAAGAGTTCCAGCAGAATAAAATTACAGTTCTATGTAGCACTCTATCAAAAAGAACATTTCAGTAAATTTTACTGTCCTTAGTATTTTATAGTATCTATATATCTAGTATATATGAAATGTAGAAAAATGTTAAAAAATTAGGTTGTTAATAACCTTTAGATTTAGTGCTGTTTAGCAAAGAATTTGTGTGTATTGTCATACTCTTAATTAGTAATAATAGTCACTTTTTCAATAAAAGTCACTTTTATTCCATTAAAGTTTACCATGATAGTATGTGTAGTTGAAAAAATATAATAGTATGAGTGCTTCCAAATAACAATCATTATAAAAATATGGATTATAATATTCAAGAAAATAATAAGGTACTACTGCTCATACAAAAACTGGCCCAGATACTGCAAGCAAAGTGTGATCACAGCTCTACCTATACAAGTAACTTAACAAATTGTGTAATTTAGGCATGCAACATGTGTTACTCTTAATGAGAGCTGCATGGTAATTCTTATGCATGGTGTAATATTTGTCCCACAGGGGCTTATTTACTGAAAACTCCATTGTGCATGAAGCCAGTTTTGGACTTTTTTTTTCCCTTGGAATTAGTCTGAGGATCATACACTTGATGCATTATGAGAGTAAGCGATAATAAAAGGGCATGACTGCTAGCTGAGATAAAAGATAAAATTGCAGCAAAGCAGGAATGTGGGTTTAAAATGGAAAATATATGGGTATGATGTGTGCCCCTTTGTGCTTCTGAACAATGACTGATCATCTGTTCATACTGCAGATGAAGCTCCCTAATTGTAAAATATTTGTCTTGCATACAGTAGAACAACAACAAAAAACAAACACCTTAGGCCTCCTGCATTTTCCTTCTGCCCTTTCATATAGTTTTATAACTATGTTTGGCTCATCCTCGAAGTGAATTGTAATCCAGCTTGAACAAATGTGAATTTTGACAATTAAATGTTCAAGTGGAAGAAAGGAAATGTCCATTTGTATTTGTGATGTAGAATGTGTATACTGCGATGCAGTTACCATGGTAACTGTTGCATCTAGAGAATAACATGGAGTAAAAGCTCACTATTATAAATGACGAGTGTCAAGCTCAGGTTACACCTGCTACTGCACAGGTCAAAATTATATTAACGTCTTTATCTGTCTCCTTTGCCCAAGTACTTCAGAATCAGGAAGCATCCATTTTTGGAACAAAAGTTCTGTGAAAATATAGCGAGATTGCAGTGACAATACATACAAGCATGGAGTATAATGCTGTCAGTCCCACAAAATAAACTAAAATTACTAGGTACTTGAGTACAAGTTTGTAAGCTTGTAGTAAAAAGGAAGTGAGATTTATTACATTGTCTGGTGCAGTATTAGTAAGAAACTCTCAAATTACTACATCTTTGGATAGACATTACTGAATCTAAAGGTTCTCCTGTATTTCTATTTGGTCATTCTGAATGGAGCAGCATAAGCTAAGTAGAAAATGTATTATTTTAATTGCTGCATACTAGATATAAACAATGGATCATTTAGTGCTGTGGCTCTTGTACCAGCTACAGTTCTGGTGATTTGTTCCTCTCTGGAGATACATTCTGACTGCTGTTGTAGCGGAAAGAAATTGAGAAAGGAAATTTGATATGTTTTTTCCTAAAAGATGGTATGAGCTTACCTGCTGCTCACCTAGGGGTGTCTCAGCAGAGCACTTGGTCTGGGAGGAGGGCTGTGGTGAGGGACCCCCTCTGAGTGCTGGACCTTCATTCTCCCCCAACGCACTGTGGTCAAGGAAGGAATGGCTGCCCTGAAGGACTGCTGTGTAGTGGTGCGCTATGCCCTTGGGCACAGGGGCCCTCTTTCAATTGCATGTTGACAGCTCTGATCAGTATTAATGTAGATGCAAGGAGAAGGTGGTTCTTGTGGAGCAGCCATTGCTGCAGTTGGATGGCCTTGAGATAGCTGCCTGGGCTCCTCATGGGCACCGGCACTCCTCCACAGAGGAGGATTGTTTTGGTGAGCTAAGACAACAGGACAAATAGAAAAACCCCTCTATTTGAAAGTATTAATTTTACCACACCTTTAGGTTATTTTATCTGATAAGTCATGTGGAAATTTTAGGGTTGTCTGAAGGGGATAGTGTAGGCTTCTATAATAGTTCAGGGCATGAATCTGAGGACTTCTGATTTCTCAGGCCAGTGCTGAAAGATGTGCTGATATTTGGGCAAGTTATATAAACTTCTCTACAGCATGTTTTATAGATGTTAAACATTCTTTGGTTTTTTTAAAGCATTTGCATGAATGTTGCTATGTTCATTTTGGTGATGGGATTTGTGAAACGTTGAGATTTGGACTCCACAATGTCCTAGGTCCATGGACTTTTTAGGGATTAGTGTAATGGAGGTTTGAGAAGGCTCTGGTTTTGTCAGCACTCACCTACTTGCATAGAAATTTGACATGTTAAAACTTTAGCTCTTAACTTGTGGAGGATCAACAGGTGTGTTCATAAGTAGCTCATGTCTGTGGAAAAAACGCTTCCTTGTAACATCCTGTGTTAATGAAATTAATTGGATGATCATGTAATTCGACAACTTCAAAAAGATTACTAAGCATGTATTTTGCTTCATTTTGTATTAAAATCTGTGCAGAATATTATTTTCTTCTTTAAATATTCAGCTGCCCCATATTAATGTAAACCAGCCTACAAATAAATATCCATGGAAACCAGTGAGAAAGTGTGAAACTCATAAAATCAGTTCCTAAATGTTACTGATTTCATTGCCTGTATTTTACTCCCTGTGCACTAGCAAAATCTGATAACAATTCAGAATACACTAATATGTTTCACACTAAAATAAATTCCAGTTAGATTCTAATGTCTACATTAGTAGCTGTTTGGTATCTCACTGTCTTAGTGAAGGATATTTAACGGCAAACCTGACTGATAAACTTATTTCTATAGCCTTTTAAGCATGGCAGCAAACATTATGGTTGAAGAATATAAAGGATTTAGTTATGAAGTCAAAACTTATACTAAATTTTTTGACCGCTCTGTCCTTTTCCCCATTTTTTGTTCTTTTTAAGCCTTTTTCTGTTGATGAAGATGACAGAATAAAGAGATGCACCTTTTACTAAGAAATGTGTCCTGTGTATATATCTTGGAGACTACCAAGTATATTTTGATAGTCTTGTTTTGTAGGATTAGACAAAGGTTTTTACATTTACATTGAGGTTAAAGTTTCAATCCATTTACTGTTTAATGCATTCTCTGTCATAGTCCAAAAATAATTTCAAGCAATCATAGGATAGTAGAATGTCTTGGGTTGGAAGGGACCTCAAAGATCATCTCGTTCCAACCTCCCTGCCATGGGCAGGGACACCTTCCATTTGACCAGGTTGCTCAAAGACCCATCCCACCTGGCCTTGAACACTTCCAGGGATAATAGAATTATAATGTTGGAAAAGATCTTCAAGGTCATTGAGATCAATCTTTGACCAAACACCACCTTATCAACTAAAGTTGGCACCAGGTGCCATGTCTAGTCATTTCTGGAACACTTCCAAGAATGGTGACTCCACCATTTCCCCAGTTGGTCTTTTCCAATGCTTGACAGCCCTTTCAGTGAAGAAATTCTTCCTGATGTCCCGCCTGAACTTCCCCTGGCACAGCTTGAGGCCATTTCCTCTTGTCCTGTTGCTGGTTGTCTGGGAGAGGAGGCCAACCTCCCCCTGGCTACAACTTAATTTCAGGTAGGTGCAGAGACTGATGAAGTTTCCCCTGAGCCTCCTTTTCTCCAGACTGAACACCCCCAGCTCCTTCAGCTGCTCCTCACAGGACTTATTCTCCAGACCCTTCACCAACTCCGTTGCCCTTGTCTGGACCTGCTCCAGCACCTCAATGTCCTTCCTGTAGTGAGGGACCCAGAACTGGACACAGGACTTGAGGTGCAGCCTCACTAGTGCCAATTGCAGGGGGACAATCACTTCCTTGGTCCTGCTGGCCACATTGTTTCTGATCCAGGCCCAGATGCCACTGAACTTCTTGGCCACCTGGGCACACTGCTGGCTTACACCCAGCTGGCTGTCAACCAGCACCCTCAGGTCCTTTTCCCCTGAGCTGCTTTCCAGCCACTCTTCCCCAAGTCTGCAGGCGCTGCATGGGGTAGTTGTGAAATGAGAGTGAATTATAAGTAAGTAAAGGTGAGTAAGAGTAAAACTGCCTGACCCTATTTGAATTCTGTAAGTAGGTGGAAAAGGGTATCCAAAGTGTATTGCTCTTAAAAAATTCTGATCAGTAAACTCAGAAGTGACTAAAATGAGTTACTTTAATTTATTCTAATTTGTATAAAATTTGATTAAAAAATTCTGAGTAACAGTTTGAACCTGCTCTAATGGTTTTAAATATTTTAGATTCATTTAAATCATGCTTACTATGCCATAAAATGATTTTCATCTGCTCTAGCAAAATACATTTCTCTGAGTCACCTGCCACTCTCTGCCAAATGTCACATCTTTTCATCAAAACATGCTAATACAAGACTGGGGTAGTGAAGAAAAGAACCAGAATTTTATTACATGAGGAGAACAATAAGCTTTTCCCTGTCTGCATTCTGAAAAACAGCTAAAATGAGTTGGCTAAAACCTTCCAGGAAAATTAAACTGGAATCAGATGCTCAGCAATTGCAAGCGCTGTAAGTTTGTTAAAGTGGGAGATGTTGTGGAACCTGAGTACAAACTCATGTTGTGAGTTATTTTTATATATTTTGGAATTATGCTATTTGTTGAATATACTGAATGTTTTGGAACACCAACCAACCCCACTGCAGTGAAAGGATGTTTTATTTACAATGGAGAAGAGAACAAACTCAGATTTCATGCTGTAGAGAACGTTGAGCAAGTTCACTCACACCTTTACACATTGTAGTGATGCAAATAGGAAAGCTGTAATGTGTTATAAATGTCTGAATCAAGAGAAAGGGTTTTTTTCGGTTGTTGGAAACTTTAGCAAAATAGATTGGCTGGTTTTGTTTGGTTGAATTGTCTCTCACTTGAGGACTAAGTCTCCATACTTTATAAACTGGGATAACCTTTTCAAGGACCCTAAAGGACATGGAGCATAAGAAATGGACAAAATCAATGTGGGTTTAGTTTGAAAGGGCCTAAATGGTGAAGTAATGATGATTGCATGGTATTTGATAAAAAGTTGAACAACAAATGCCTAGTGTTATTAATCTCTGTTATTAATCTATCGAATTTCTTTTGTCTGTGTTTGAGAGAGAAGCAGAAGGAAAGGCAGACATGAGGACGATGGTTGAGTCTTTTCAATGAGAGATTCAGCTTTAAAATTCATTATTTGGTCTCATTGTTCTGAATGGGTCTTGGTTAAAAAACACTGCAAAGCAAAGTAAAAGTCATTCCAAACAAAAAAATCATATTTTTGAAGGAAAAGTGGAAAGAAAGGCAATATTATTAAATTCTACCTGCATCCTGGACACAGTCTGAACAGATATAAAAACAGAGAGGACAGTAGCCTGTAACATGCCATTGAGCACTTGCTTGCAAGTTACTAATTTCTGGCCACCAAAGGATTTATACAGCGGAATTCAGTGGTATCTAATTAGGTGAATTACAGTGTAGGAAACTTCGCCATGAGGTGAGTGAAAAATTTTTGAAAGGCATTAAAGCAGTTTGCTATTTTCACACAGTTACTCTGCCAGCCTTAATATGCAAAACTGCCACTGAATTCCAGATGGCAAGATATTGCCACACAAGCTGGCTGTGCTGCATAAAGACAGTTTCACCCAGTTTGCAAATAGGCAGAATTAAAGTTGACCATTCAGCCTGAACTACTAGGATTTCCTGCATGAATGCTTGGTTTCTGAAGCTTAACACTGCACTACAGTACTGCATCACTTTAGTATAACATTTATTTGATGGGTATGACTGTCCAATAATACATATAAAAATAGTTATGTTAACAATAAAGTAAATTTAGGAAGAATAAATTCGTTAAGCATATGCATATTCAGAGTGTTCGATATACACTTATTAAATATGCAAGTTATATAATTTGTATTACTGAATAGCCTTCTAAAACCACTACATGAGACCGTAATAAAAATTTGGTATAACTCAAGCCATTTCTGTGTTGTATGTCTGCATATAACAAAGCAGACATTTTAGAAATATCCTATTGCATTTTGATTATCACAGTCTAGTTTTACAGCACAATATGAGCTTTTTAGCCTGTGAAATCCGTTAATAACCACATTAAACTTTTCCATATTGTGTGAATTGTCAGGTTTAAATGATTCTTTCTTTAAAACAATTATCTGTCTCTTGTTTCATGCAGTTTGTTAAACTGCTATGTCAATTTATAAAGACTGGGGGAGTTTGACACAGAAATTTTAGAAGGGAAAGAACTAATCATTGGTTTACCTAGCATGAGTGCTCAAGTACGCATGAAGAAAATGAACATTGATTCAAAATATAAATGAAAAATTCTATTCATGAGTGGAATTGCTAAAGTTTAACTTGAAAACCCTTTGCTTCTCGAATTCTAAGGAAAGTAAAATCTGTTGCTGAACTTGTTAGATACCTTAAATATGATATTTATTAAGACATATGACAATGTGTGTATTTTAGAGGACTAGTTAGTACTTATGGAACACAGTTCTGCATTTAAATAAGTAGGGAACAGTGTGGTTTTGTTAGTTTTTGAGATGCCTTGGAGTGTTTGTGATGTGAATGACCCTGTGCAATGCACTCTTCAATCATTTTGTCTGCTACAAAGTTATACTCCCTAGGTTAAACATTTACCTCTAAGCCTAAACTAAAAAGAAGATGTAACTGTGTTCTTCCTTGCTTCTAATCTTCAGTACCCTGTAAGGCTATAAGTCTATTCTTATTCTATTTGTAGGTTATACAAGATAGAGACTTCATTCCTTCCCCTACAATGTATATAAATGCAGAGGACAGTGAAGTCTAGCTCAGGGAATGTAGAATATTTCTGCCTTAGACTCTTACCCTGTATACCTGAGCAAAGAACTGATTTAATGTAAATATGAAAAACTGTGTGACATTACAACTAGGTTAGCAGCCCATTGTGTTGGGTTCTGTAGAAATGAACAATAGTGGTCAGAGATTGTTCCAAAGTACTTTTAATAGTCAGGACAGATTGGAGGAGATCATCACTATTCTACAAGTGAATGAACAATTGGGACAATGGGAGAACAGTCTAACTTTGAAGTTTTTGGAAACTCATTTAAAAAGTGGAGACCATCTGAAATATATAAGAAACTAAAATAAAGTAAGTCCTATAAAAATTATCTAAGAAAAAGTATCTAAAGCATGGGTTACCTTTGAAAATACAACACTGAAGACTAAGGGTGGTTCCTAAAAAATGTTTCAAACCCACCTAAGGTTTATTACCTACCACCTCTAGACAATCAAACTGTAAGTGATTTATTCAAGGGTCATGCTGGTTGTCTTTTGAAGAAGCAAAGCCCCTTCACTAGCATTATAATCCTTTGCCTTATTTGCAGAAGTACTTTTCTACTACTAAGAGTGATTTGCTTGCAGGGAATTTTTTTGGCATTGCAGAGATTCTCTGCCATCAGGCTAACTTTGTATTCCTATTCTGCTACTGGCAGTCTGGTTCCATCTTTTCTGTAAAATTTACAGTAGTGAAAGATCTGACTTCAGACATTTTTAAGACAAAAAGACCCATAGAAGGACCAAACCCTACAAATACAACATCCCTCACAAATGCACACATCATGTCATTTGGAAACCCCTAAAATGTTATGAAGCAGTCTGGCCTCACCTTGAGTTTTGTGTGCAGTTTTGTTCACTGCAATATAAGAAAGAGACTAAGTTATTAGAGGGTGTCCAGAGGAGGGCAACAAAGATGGTGACGGGCCTTGAGGGGAAGCCCTATGAGGAGAAGTTGAGGGCACTTGGTCTGTTCAGCCTGGAGGAGATGGAGAGGAGACCTCATTGCAGTTACAACTGCCTTGTGAAGGGAAGAGGAGGGACAGGCACTGATCTCTTCTCTGTAGTGACCAGTGACAGAACCCAAGGGAATGGCCTGAAGCTGTGTCAGGAGAGGTTTGGGTTAGATACTAGAAAAAGGTTCTTCCCCCAGAGGGTGGTTGGACACTGGAACAAGCCCCCCAGGGAAGTGATCACAGCACTACACTGCCAGAGTTCAAGAAGCATTTGGATGATACTCTCAGGCACATGGTGTGACTCTTGGTGATGGTCCTGTGCAGGGCCAGGAGTTGGACTTAATGATCCTTGTGGGTCCCTTCCAGTTCAGCATATTCTGTAATTCTGTGAATAATACATCAGATATGTGACAGTACTAGCAGAAGCTTCCATCATGTTATTCATAATAAAATTTAAGGAGGGAACGTAAGGTATGTAACCTGTTGAATGTATTGCTTTTCAGGTATTCAAAGCTATGAATATTCCTCAGATCAGAAACCCTTCCTTACCTCCTCTAGAAGATATGCCTGAAGCGTATCGGGTGAAGATAGCTCTTCTTGGTGCAGGACCTGCAAGCTTAAGTTGTGCTTCCTTTTTGGCTCGACTGGGCTATTCGAACATCACCATATTTGAAAAGCAGGAGTACATTGGTGGTTTAAGGTAAAAAAACAATGACAAAAAAGCACTTTTTCCAATTATTTTAGAAAGCACAGCAAAAAATATTGTGCATACATAGTGTATGTGTGATCCCTCTACCTTTACCAAAGGAAAAGAGTAGAAAATAACTCAATTTTTATTTAAATAATTATTAGAAGAGGTACAGTTACAGGTAAGCCTTAATTGAAAGTCTAGTGGCTATCTCCTATATTCTGTTCATATGACCTGTTAAATTCCAGCATGCAGTTGTTATTATCAAATTAACACTTTAGAAAATTACATCAGGAACCATTTTTCACTTATCCAAAACAGTTAAAAGAAGATGAAGTACTTGTAGCCCTAGTGAAAGAATGTTTAAAATGCTTTAGACAAATACTAATTTCATGGAGAGTTTTAGACTTAGAATGCTTTTGTGGACTACCCCATGCAAATAAAGGTGAAAGTGACTAAATCCATCATGTATGTCTGAACTTGCAGCTTTAGTAGACCATACCATATGAGTGAAATAAACCCCCTTCAATTCTCAACCTTCAACAAGTTTCAGATACATAAAATACCTTTGCAGTTTTCCTATATGGTAAACACTTGGCTGATTTTTGCAAGGTGTCATGTCCTCTATGCTAGAAGATGAACTTTTACCACTGCAGCAATGGCTGAGATCGTATCTTGTAGGTTTGTTGGAATCCTATGTATAAAATAATTCAGACACTGACCGATGGGTACCAACTCTTTCAAAGTCAAAATTAAATTTTACAATGTATGATATACAAGAGTACAAAATGTACTCACACTGAAGTGTTTAAAAAATAAAAAAATACAAAGAAAAAGAGAAAGAAGGATGATGCACTTACATTTTTCAATGCAGCATCACTGAAATCAATAGAGTTGACATGGTTAACAAATTTGATCCATAATGTCATAATGTCAAATACTTATTCAGTGCTCTGGAAGATAGAGAATCAATGCTGGAGAAGTTGAACTGATTAATTGCATTTTTCCCTGTGAGGTTCAGAATTATTCTACCTAATTACCAAGGTGGTAATATGTAGGCATTTAACTGTGGAGCTGTTTTACTTGAACTAGCTGCCATAGAGGATTGCAAATTTAGTGTATGAAATACCTATTCACCTGCTGAGTAGCACGTTTTCATAAATACCTGCCTAAAGGTAGTTTTGTTGCTGTAAAGTAGTCAGAAATAATGAAATGTTTCTAGCAATGAGGCTTTTTTTGGTAACAGGTTCAACTCGAGTTGGACTTGGCGATACAATACAGTACTTTCTGCAGTTGTTTCGGTGCTTATGGAACAATGCTATAGTTGCTTAGTGCGTGCTTGTGTATTTGAAGCAATGTGATCTTGAGTTTATCATGTTTTAAGTTGAATTTAAAATAATGTTTAGTCTGTTGTTTGTTCTACTGCAAAAAGCCTTACACTGAGCTTTGCCTGTTCTGTTAGTATCCTTAATTACTGAGGACTGCATTTAAAAACTTATGTCTTTCTTTTGAGTCCTAATGAACACATATCAATCAAGGTCAAATTTTACTTCCATTCACTGAAGAGGTTTTCACATCTGGTTTAAGAGCATCAATTCCTTTTTTCCTTATTTTAACCTTGCAACAGAAGGGAGGCTGGCCTGTGGCAGAAATCATCCATTATTGCATTTGTAAGTCTTTGCAGTACATCTTTTAACAAGTTTAGGTTGTTGATGGGTGTGTTTTCAAGGCTTCATAAACTTATTGCAAAATCTAAGAAGACCTAATCAATTTTTTATTTTAAATAAGCTGTTTGAAAGGGCAGTATTTCTGCCTTTTTTTAGTTTCTTCAATTGTTTTTAAATAGGATGTTCTTTGCATCATCCTAGCTTTCATAATATTGTGACAATAGAAAAATGTCTAGTGATGGCAGTTCTTGTAGTGAGATATTTAAATGTAGTATGAATCTATGGTTCTCCAAGCATGTCTGAATTTTTCACATTTATGGGCAGGCTTTCCTACGTTTCACCAGTTGTGTAAAATTTATGCTTTTTAACAGAGTAGGCATGAGCACATCATGCACTTGCTTAGAGGCCATGAACAGACTTCACTGCATATGTTCCTATCTATGGCACTGTTTTACAACATTCCAGAATACTTCTTTCCCTTGGCCAAAGTGCTGTCCCTTGAGCAAAAGTAGTTTGAGATCACTGAGAAATACCAAGCACCTGTCCAAGCAGCTCTAACTTGAATCAGATTTGAGGAAGAGGTGACTTCACTGTTACCATCCACTGCATCCCTCCTACACCTCTGCCCTGTTTCCTTTTCCCCCTGTTTCTCCATTGCCGAGTCAAAGGCCATCTTCTGCTGCTGAAAGAAATGATATCAGAATTATTTATGCAACAGTTGACTTTCATAAAATGCTTCATAGTTAATGTGCATGCATGTGCCCCCCATAACTGTGTGTTTTTAGATATGTACATATATGTGGGTATTTTCACAGCACAAAACTGCAAGTAAATGTTTCATAAGAGCAAAAAGTTGTTTACAAATTCTGACAGTGACATAACACAATCAGTTGTGTTCTGGGACCATGTCATGTAAATGACAGGCCTTCAACAAATATATAGGTGACTTGGAAAATAAAACTTACTGAATCGCTGTTGCAGAATCATATTGATATATTAGTTTCTGCCTCAGACACTTTTTTACTTAGCATGACCTATGGAAGTGGTATTGTCTTGACATGTTCATTGTATCTGATATTTGCAACACTTTTCATTACGCACTGGTCAAGAAAGGTGTAAAAAGGGCAATATTGGAAATGATAAAGAGGAAAACCAGTTTCTTATCGATATGATTAAAGTTGATGAAACTTAAAATAATTAAAACCCTTCTGGCCTGTCAAAGTTAGATGTTAAAGATGGTGTGGTCAATAACAATATGCAAACTAAAGCTGCAGTGAATCTCTTGTGCCAGTGCTTTGTTATGGAAATTACAGATTCATTAATTCGAAAACAGATTAGACTGTTTGAAGCTTAGAAGTATCTGGGGAGCGACTTTCACTTTTCTGCATATTTAGGTTTTATCTTCATTGAACCAAAGTATCTAAAATGGAACTTCAGTGTGTTTACCTGTAACACGCTTTACAGTAGAGATTTTGAATGTAGATGTAATTTCATTATATATATATTTATTATATCTGTACCAGTAGATATAAACTGAGATTCTGTACTGGAAGAAAACACTGCAGTTATCCCATTCTGTGGTATTGGGAACTTGAAGATGTCATTCCTAATCTTCCCCAGGAGGAAAAAATGCCGGTTAATGAACATTAAGTCAAAAAGCAGACATGAAACCAACAGCTGATAGAATATTTGTCCATCCTGAAAGACCATAAAAAATTTATGCAGTAGAAATGGAGACAGGTACAGTTTTAAATACCATTGCTCAAAATAGCATATGTAATGCTTTAAAAAAATTATATGGGAAATCTGATTTTCTCTTATTGAATAGCTTAATGAAAGATTGCTAGAAGGTCACTTTGCTTTGCATGAAATCTTTTCTTAAATGGATGTCTTAAGTTTAATGTTACATATTCTGGTGAACAAAAGGAAGGGAGACGAAGCTCTTTGGAACTCAAGCTTAACATATGTTGAATGGTTACCTACAAGTGTGGGCAGCATTGGCCTCAAGGTACTGCCTTCCTGGCCTATATTTTTAGCATAGGATGAATAATACTGTTTTGTCACTCTAACAACTAAAAAAAGTAAGCAGTCAAACTTCAGCACACTTCCGTTCACATATGTCAAAATTACCTGAGGTGGGTTATAACTATTGAGTTTTTAACAAATAAAGCCTTTCTTCCTAATAGTTAAAATTCTTTCACAAACATTTTTATTTCTTTTAGTATGTCTGAAATCCCCCAGTTCCGATTGCCTTATGATGTGGTGAATTTTGAAGCTGAGCTTATGAAGGATCTTGGAGTGAAGGTAATGAAAAATATATCCTGCCTATGTATAGCTCAAAGAAAAAAAGAACCAGAACTCTGCCACAGATTAACAGCAAAATGTCATGCACATTAGTAAAGAACGATTAAAAGCTATGCTAGACAGAGGCAGGAAGATGCTTCCTCTTGCTCAGGGCATTTGTCTGTCTCCTGTCTGAATGCCACTAGTTTGGAAAAGGGCAATCAATAGTTCTCATCTGGCATGCCTGCATGTGATTAATTGTCTGTAAGAAACAAATTCCTAAATTGCTTTAGGGGTTCAATGTAGCTATTGGAATGATTTGATTTTTTTTAATCAAGTTTTTTTCATGCAAGTTTGGCACTACTTAAAACTCTCATATTTGATACGTCTTTTGTTCCCTTTCCCTGAGTTTTTTTTTTCTTAATGGTTTATCATGCAGTCTTGCATCCAAGTTAATTTTATAATAAAATGCATCAAATTAAATGAAGTATTAACATGATCATCTGTTGTAAACAGTAACAGTCATTCAACTTCTTGGAAAGCAATAGTTATGTATTATTCTGTTAAATAAATGTATGTTGTTTATAGATAATGGGAACATAGCTTTATTCTTAATTTAGGGGTTGAACTGAAGATTTAGATAGTGTTTACAATTGCTGCACATTTTAATAGAAGTTACAAACTTAGAATGCATCACTGGATGAAATTTTTGAGTACCAGGAGGGATACTGTATTTTTAACATGATACTAAAGCATTCAGTGAAGCAAGAAATTCTAGGATCTTTCATATCGGTTCACATTGTAAAATCAGTGCACTGTTGTTACAAGACCTGAGAGAAAACCTCATCTTGCCCAGGTTTTATAAAAGTGCTGGTAAGATGTAAGACAAGCTTTAAATGCTACAGGTTCTTTTTCTATTCTTAAATTCCCTTTGCAACCCTTGAAAAGACTGACAGAATGGAGCTTCTGTTAGGGATGGGACTAAAACAGAGCACTGAGACAATTTTAAACAAAATTGCTGGGCACAGACTCCTGGGAACCATCTGCCAACCTCAGTTCCCCAGGGCTCCCTGTTATGACAAGGTCTTCAGAATGGACTGATGGAGCCACCATGTTGTCTTGACCTGCAAGTTCTGTGCAGTTTTGGAGTGCAGCAGAGAATCTCAATGTAAATTTGCTTCCAAGCTCTGCCATTGGTTTCCAATTGACCCTCTGGCAAGCTGGTTAAATAAGTACCTTAGCTTTATACCTCTACAAGCTGGAAATATTTTCTGGTGTTTACTTAAAGCATTTCAAATCTGTGGTGGAAGGTGCTGTATTGTGTAAATGCACAGTAGTGGTGTTTATTCAAGTAATTCTGCTGAAATTAGTAAGTATTAGTCAGCTGAATAAGGATTACAGAGCTAGGCCCTAGGAGTATTACGAATCCCCACATAAAATAGTATTGCCATTTAAATTCCTTCATTACGTTTTCATAACATATGTACACAATAGGATGAAAAAATATAATGAAAATTTATGGAATATCTCTTGTTGTGAATGAGGATGAAATCTATTGTTTAAAGGATTGCAATAGTACATGGCTTTTTGCACCTCTGATAAAATTTATACTAAATCTCCAAAGACAAAAAAGTCAGTGTTCTACGTAATGTAAATTGTGTTTTACTTCTGCCTTTTTTTTCCACCAATAGGAAAAGTGTATTAAATGGAATATAGGCAGATTGAATAACAAACAAGATACAAAGTGAGAGGAAGGCTAAACTGTTAAGATCACAAAGTACAGACTTTACACAATAGAGCATCACATTCTGTAAAATAAAATCACAAGTGATATAAAAAACCTGGGGGAAAACATTCAAGTTCAGGGAGCCTAAAATATGGAGATAAAAACACACATGCCCATGTCAAGGAGTACAAAATACCAGGAGAGGTATCACACACACTATGTGCTCAAAGGCCTTGGGGTTCGGAGTGATGAGCAAAAGGTGTGTATATCTCCAGTTGCATGACCTCTATATGGGGCCTGCCATAGTTGGTTGGCTGAACACACAGCAAATACTATTTTTAGCCTTAAAGCTACGGTAGTTGCTCAGCTTGTGCAGGGGCTGCTCAAAACAAGATTGCTGGTGAAACATTTCTCTAGAAAAAAATTTTGGTTTTTGCTTCTGGAAGTAAAAAGTAATTGAACAGAAACAAGTATAGATGATTATAGGTGTACTTTTGTTGCTGTGACTTATTCCTTTCAATAAATGAACACCGATCACTGCACACTGGGCATTGTTGCTTGTCTAAATTAGAATTAACAATTTCAAGTTTAAATCAAAAGTTATTAATAATATTGAAAACCTTTGTTAGGTTTCCATGCAGAACATGCTGCTTCATTATGGTTGAGTAGAGCATGCTATAATTTGCAAAGAGCATTCTTCAGACTTACTGTCATCTCTGGCCCTGTCTTTTGCAGGCAGGTTTTTTAAATCCACAAAAGCACTGTTGGCTTCACTGAGGTTTTTTTGGCATAAAGGTGTTCTAGCTAGTTGTCTCAATGCAAAATTTGGGCTGTGAGCTTTGAGAGTGCAGCATAAAGCAATACCATCCTTCCTTGGGGACTGGCATTGCATTCTATGCTATTAGAGGCTTACCAAGTGCCTGATGCTCTGCAGAAAAACATTGCTTGGTTTTCTCTTCAGAACCCCTGTTGATACAGAAGAGTGTCATGTCGTACTTTAATGCAGGGGTCCCCAAACGGTCCATGCGCCGGGTCCGGCTCCCTAGAGTCCCTTATCTGGCCCGTTTCCCCCCCCGCCCCCCACCGGGGGTTGGGGGTGGAAACCAAGCAGCCCCGTCCTCCTCCTCCTCCTCTGCAATGCCTGGCGGGCGAGAGGCGGGGGCGTCTCCTCTGCCGGGCAAGCAGTGTCAGCAGCCTCTGGACTGCGAGGTCCAGCCACCTCGAGTGAATCGCCAGAGCCCCGGTGCGGCAAAGTCCCTTCAGTCCCTTCTGGCCCCCCCTCCGGACTGCGTGGCCGGGCTGAGGAGGGGTCGGTGGCATCAGCGAGGTGGGCGGCTGCCCTGTCTCTCCCTCCCTCCCTCCAGCTCCCAGGCAGGACAAGCAAGCCAGCAGCAGTGGGGAGCACGTGCACCATCATGCCAAAAAAAAAGAAAAATTGACTCAGAGTGCAGGGTATTCCAAGAATAGTTCACGTTGAAATGTTATTTGTTGATTACAATTCTTCATTTTAAATATTGCATTCTTTTTCCTGTTTTTGTACACTACTACAAATAAAATATATGCAGTTTGCATAGGAATTTGTTCATTTTTTTCCAAACTATAGTCCGGCCCCCGACGGTGTCTGAGGACAGGGAACCGGCCCCCTGTTTGAAAAGTTTGGGGACCCCTGCTTTAATGTCTGTGCAATAACCTAAACTGGTTGGGTTTTGGTCAGTGTGCCAGTCGATCTGTTCAGTACATATTAGCTAGAGGAGGTTCTTGCTTTCACATCATTTTTCTTAAATTCTGATTTTCACATGGGTATACAACCTTTTGTAATCAACAGATATTTACAGATATTTACTTGCAGTAGAAAACTATCATTTTCAGCTCTACTTCTGTATTTTGTTCCACAGCTGGGCTTTTTTTGTTTGTTCAACTTGCTTTAAACTTTTTAGCTTAAATGGGAAACCAAGCTAGCCCCCATCTAAGGATGATCTGAATGTACCTTGTAACTTTATGTAGTTTGGGCCTCTTGCTTTAAATCAGAGCCAATATGGCCTTTTAAGCCTGGCTTGGAGTGGGGCGGGGATTTTAATTTGCTCTGTGCTCAATAGAAAATCCTGCAAGGTGTCTATATGCACGACACAATAGAAATATTTTCACCTTATCACATTAAAAGCAAGCAATTTTTAATTCTTTCAGATAATTTTTAATAAAGGCCTTGCAGTGAATGGAATGACACTCTCTACCTTGAAAGAAGATGGGTATGAAGCAGTCTTTATTGGAATAGGTAAGAGCTCACTGTCCTGTGTTTTGTCATCTTGAAATTGAATGACTGCCTAGGAATACACTGAGACTTGTACCTGTCTTAATAGCATGATTGGAGATAGCTTCAATTTGATGCATTATGAAAGGATGGAATAGAAGGAAAATTTAAAAAACCTGGAAGCTAAAGCTAGTGGCCTTAAGACAGTTACTAAAATTATCACATTTATAGTATAGTATAGTAAGATGTGAATGTAGCTGAATGGGTTGATTTATTGTTTGTTTAAATAGTTAAAACCGGATGAACTAAAAATTTGCTTGTAATTAATTGCCATATTGGCCTAGAGCGATACACAAGTTCAGTTTTCAATTTTTGTGAACAGCTTACTACACCCACATAATTACTGAGTCTATATGTAAGCCAGTGATACCATGCTTGATTGCTTTTTTCTTTCGTCCATATAAAACGTAACATCCTTTTGATAGGCTGTTGTGAAATGTACTTGTGGGGTGGGTTAACAAAATAAGCTGACTTTGACTTATACTGAAACTGGCATTATAGGTCTATCTTCTCTCATATGCTAGAGAAGTCCCACTCCTGCCTGCTATTTGAATTATTGCTTCTTTTTAATGTTAGATTAGAATTGTTATCCATTTACAAGTATTTTGAAGTACAGCTGGACCCATTGCTGCCATATGATAAGCATGTTGAGCAGGTATTGTCTACAGTTGGTATGAGGCTTAATGCTCTTTATTGATCTAGACGTTGCCTAAGTGAACATAATAGGAAACAAGTTGTCCAACTGTTCCTCCTTCCTATTATTGATTACAGAGATGTAATTCTTAGTACGACGACAACTGTTGTTTACCATCTGGTTATGCAGTATAATAAGCTTTGCAGGTCTCTTCTGTCATGTAATGATAGTACAGAGTGCTGTGATTTATATAATCCTAAATCCCTACATTGCTAGAGAACTTCCATGTATAGGAATTCTGATGTGTCATATTTTGATGTAATTGTATACAAGGCAAGTGGTCAAACTTTATTGTTTTCATCTATGTCTTTCAAACTGCATTGTGAAATCTTACCAATGAGGAATTAATTCATAAACATTTGTCTTCTGAAAGTCTAGCATTTAGGAAAAAAATCAGTCATTTTTTGAACATCAGCATCATTCCTCTGCATTTCTGACTCAGAACAGTTTGGTTTAAGGTTAGCAAAAATGACCACTGAGCACTACACAAAGGATTGGAATGTTTGGTTTATGTATGTGGGTTTATTTTCTGACCTTCTGAAGCATAATTCTCCTGTAAATCATGTGTTCATGGATTATACTAGGAAACAGAGGGTATAAATGCTAATGAAGGATTATGTGTACCTACAAAGTTTTGTTATTGGAAGCTACCTTGCATTTGTGATGAAGTCGGTCCCCCTCTGTACCTCCATGTCTGCCTGTCATCTCACTTTTACAGTACTGTGTAAGACACTGGACATGGCCTTGCATACTGGTAGTGAGAGGTTCAGGACGTGCCAAGGGGTTGCATATTTGTAGAGTTAGCTATATTAATGCAATAGAACATTTATAAGCTCTCAGCAACAGCCGTTTTTCCATAATGAGTCTGTACTGCATTTCTTTTTGTGTTCTTTGCCTACTGAACAAACATATTCAGTGAAATGTCATATTTGAACATTACCCTGAATCATAGGGGTAAAATAATTAGAGAGCTACTTATATAAAATAGATTTTTTTTTATTGTAATTTGCTTCTGAATGGCTTTGTACCTTGATGGAAAATAAATGTGGTAGTTTTCCATTTTCCCTCTTAGTGGAAAAAAGAAAAAGTAAATGAGTGTGTAAAAGAATATGAAATCTGTGATGGGACAAGAGAGTACAGTGTGAGAGGATTTTTTCACATCAGTGTGATTTTTGAAGAACACACCTTTGGTCTTGCAAATGAGATGGAACTCAAGATTTTATTAGTTGGGATTGTACAGGAGTTCATGTGTGATTCATGAAACAGAGGAGCAGTTGTAAATAGCCAGCTACATGAGAGCAAGTAGAGTTGCAAGCAGAACTTTGAAAACTATTTTCCACACAGTTATGCATCAGGAAAAATCTGTTGCCTGTGTGAATATTGTGTGCAGTAAGGAAAGTGCCCTCCACTACTGGTCTTTGGAAGGTAAAGCATAGGTGACTGAGGTTTGATGACTTCTAGCAAGTGACCATATTGAAAAAAAATGAAGAGCAGGAGCTTTTTGTGAGAACTGTTTGGAAAGGTATTAAAAGTGTGCTCTAATAAGTGTATTTGCTCTGTTTAAGACTTGAATGGTAAAATATTCCCAAGAAGTTCACAAGGGGATACAGGTTACCCTTACTCTGAAATGGGTAATAATAAAAGAGGATGCTTAGCTTCAAGTCTTAGCTTACTCAGGCATTGAGGCTATGATTGTTTATCTTAGGGTAAAAGGTGCTCTCCAGCCAGTAAGTCTGGTGCATTTAAGTCACTGGTTGAAAGCTCAGAAAAACACCTTGTACTAGACCTGAAAACAAACGGGTGGCCAATACGTGTCACCAACCCTTGGCAACCTCTGGGGTCTCCATTTGAGTCACACCTTACCTTCATCTTATCTCTCCTAATTAGGCTGTGGAGACTGATGTGGAATTTGGGTTTGCAAAGACATATGTTGAACTAGAAAAGACTAAATCCTAGGAAAAGCTTTCATAGTTACCTAGATATGCAGCAGTGATCAAACTGGATAATGGCATACTGGAAACTGCCCTCTGATAGCAGAACCTCAGAACAAATTGTAGGTAAATCTTAGTCACGGGATTGCCTATTACCTTTTTTACTTCTGGTAGCTCTTTCCTTCAATTTCCAGATTTTTGGCTCATCTGAACTATGTTTTATCCAACTAGTTCTTAATGCTGCACCTCTGTTTATTTCTAGAGGACTATTATGTGAATTTTCCCTGTCCATCATTTACTCTCACATCCCCTGAGTTTTCTCTCTACAAAGATGTATGTTTTGCAACATCTGTGAGCAGATGTATCTGGTGGTTTGCATACAGTGACCTAAGAGATACACCATTCTTCTGGTTTTCTCCAGCAGTCCCGATTTCAGGTAGAGCTAAAAGTATTGACGGGTAGTCCATGAATCTCAGTTTCTTACATCAAAAGTAATGATGTACAGTAGCATGCATGAGAATTTTTTCCTAGGACTAAAAGATAGCAACTAAACAATGGGAAGAACAATATTCTGGGAGTCTCTACTATATTTTTTTAGTTCTTTTTTCATTGTCATTTAGATAGGTGCAATTTCTAAATTTATTCAGTCTTATTTCAATGGGCAGTTAATAATGCTAATTAAAAACTAAAGAATTAGAGTCCTTAAAATTTTCATATTAAAATTCCAGCTATCTTCCATTTACAAATGTTTTGGGTTTATTTTGTTATTCACAAACATTAATTAATAAGAATTAAATCTCTCATTTAAACATTCAAAGCTTTATAACTAACCTCTACAACTAAGCATAGAAAAAAACCTGTCCTGATTTGATAGATTATTCAACATACTCTACCTAGAATCTGCTCTTTGATAAGAAGTGTTTGTGAAGAATTTGTGACTGAGCTGACAAATCAGTTTGAAAATTTTGCTATTAGAAAAAAAAAGTCTCACATCAGTTGCTGCCTTCTGTAAACACCATAGAGACCCAGGGCAACAGAGAATAAGCATGCTGAGAGCAAAAGGGAGAAATCAATGAAGGGGTGAGGGGCTAGAGGAGACAGCACATGGTCCTCAGAGACAGCAAAGTAAGGCAGCGAAGGGTATCTTACGGAGAACAGAGTAGTCTGAACTCTTTGTGTTGAACACTTTGTGTTACTGTGTCTCTTGGTGGACTTTCAGGGTGCAATACGATTTTTACCAAAAAACAAAGGCTATATGTATGTGTCTCTCTTGGCTATCAGAGCAAATGCAGAAATACCAGGCCTTTATTACTCATCCTTCTAGAAGTTCAGCTACATTCTTTGGAAAACAGGATTCTGTGGTTCTGTCTCTTAATACTCCACAAAGCATTGTATATTCTTTTTGAAAGAGAAAATACAGAACAATTTCTTTATATAACTACTTAATTGAATGAAAATGAATGAACTAAATATTTAAAGTATTTAAGGACATTTTTCATGTGAGATTCAAATGAGTACACAGAAATGCTATCACTATAAACATTTTCTGCAGACTTTTGCACAAACCCCTATCCTTATTTTATAGCATTTTATCATAATGTAGGTGTTTTATATAACCTTTACATTCTTTTTAGGTAAATATCAGATAAAAATATATCCTCAAAGGGTTTTTTATTTGGTAAAATATTTGAAAAAATCTTAAGCCCCCATTCCCAGAAATTGCTTAGACACTTCAATGTTTTCAATTTTAAACTTGCAGCATTAACTAACTTTCTAGTTAACTTCTTATTATAGAGCAAATGCAGCTAGTAACAAAGCTTGCTTGTTTCTTCCTCCATCTTCTGATACTGAATTACTATAAAGTTAGTTTTATTGTATAAGAGTATTGAGAGGTTCTATTAAATACTGTGAAACGGTGGGTTAGATGAGCATACAAAGTCAATCTAAGCAGATTGTTGCTTGGATGTATCCTAAATAGTATATCCTGCTTGCAAGGGTTAAAACTGTACATAAAAAAAAAAAAGTAAATCCCCTGTGGAAAGAACCTTTGTCGTAATTGCAGTCATTCATAGTTAATTAACGTAACATTCAAACAATGTTATAATCAGATCATGCCATTGATTGGAATGAAATTACGCACCAGAAAAAAAGAAATTAAAAGTCCAAGCATTAATGTACCTTATTTTAAAAAACCTCTGTGAGATTGATTTACTCTCTCTTCCCCAAAAAGTAAGTAATCTCCTCATGCCTGTTATTATCTTCTGATTAACTATGCAGTGCCACCTGGTGTGCAGATGGGAGGAATATTACACATCAAGAGCTCTGTTCACACCCACCCACACAGATATAAACCTACGTGGCAAAAAGTGAACAGATGTTCATTTTGCTTGTGCTATAGGAAAAAAATTGTGCATCGTACTCCTGATTCATAAACTAAATTTGGAGGACATGAAATCTGCATATGGGGCCCATAGGCCCATGGCCAGCACAGACATTTATGGAGGAAATATGTCATGTTCAAAATAGTTCTCATTTCAGGTTGTGAACAGACTTCTATTTGTTTGCTTCTTTGGTTTTGGTCCACCTTGTTTTTCTGAGTTTTCTTTTTCTCTTCACTTGCTATTTCACTTATCTTGTCCAAATGAGTTTAAAGGCAGTCATTTGAAAACATATCCAGGATTTATCTGTTAGTTGATTGCTTTCTGGAATTGATTTCTGTTTCTTTGCTTTATGATGTTCCCAAAAATTATGCTGTTAGGCCTCTTTGCAAAGACCTGTTTGCCTCAGTGGTAATGTAGCAGGTCACATAAATTATCTTGGTTAAGGATGGATCTTGACTACAGGCATTGTGCAACCTTAAGCTCCGAAGATTGCCAGCTCTATATTTGGAGGTTTTTTGGTGTTGTTTTGTATTATCTTATAATTTAATAAATATTTTGACACTTCATAGGTTATACAGCTTTTACTGCAAGGAAACCAAAGCCTAAAGATAGAGAGATTAAACACAACAAGTAGGGAAGAAAAATAATAGTTGGAAGATAGCACAGGAAAGAATGATGTTGGAAACATGATCAGCTAGATATTCAAAATAAATGTGTGCCTGGCTTAGTTCCTGGGTTTGTTTCATTGCCCCTTGTAAGCAAGGGTGGTCACTGTTTCAGAATCTTAGGAAGATGGTGCTTTTCACCAAGGATTTTAAATGGTGACAACAGTGGCTTTTTAAGCGCTGGTGTCCTTATACAATAAAAGATACTAAAGATTGCAGAGCCAGGGAAAACACTTGAAATTATATCTTATTGTGACAAAGCAACATATTCAAATCCATTTAGCTGCAAAAAGCTGTGAGACTTTGGTATTAGAAATAATGAGAATGAAATAATCAAGATGAGTCATGAAGTTAGACAGAGTACTTCAAACTTGAAGAACAATGCTAGGATCTGGACAAGCCAATTCAAAATATTTCACAGCTGCCTTACAGGATCCTGAATAGTTTTAAAATTAAATTAAAAAAACCCCAGGTTTTTAAATAAAGATCCTGTGAGAAGGCCAGTGATACACAGGCCACTTAATATGCAGGAGGATCAACACTACACATTGAACTGCAGCTGTATGAAATGAAGTCCCAAGGAAGAAAGTCTACACAAGTCCCTGCAGTCAAGTGTAGGACTTCTTTATAGTCTGTCTGCTGGAGAGCCTTAGCTCATGGCTCATAGCTTGGAGAATGAACTCATCCTTCTATAATGCCACATTTCTTGTTTCATGTCTCATGTGAATGATATTATAAACAAATTACACAGCAATTGATTCTAATACAAAACTTGCTATTCCTCATTTTATTCTTATCTTTTGCTACTCTTTAACCTAAAAAGCTTTGTTATTTATAACCAAAAAGAATATAGTTATATTAGAAAAGGAACTCTGTGAAAGAACCTGTTCTTACATGTTATAGCAGATGTTTGAACTTGCTTCTATTCCCAGTGCAGCATCTTTCCTGGAGACCAACTATGTACATAAATCCAAGAATTTTTGTGCTTGAGGCATCTTTTTCTACTACTGGCATTTGTAGTAAGCTGTTCTTTCAGTTCTTTAGACCTCACTACTGCTCTGGATATTGGTGGAACATTCCTAATACGCATCAGAAGCACTAGGCAGTTGAAAGCTTTGAGGGCTCAGATGCACAAAAAAGCTTATTTATTATTAATAGTCTTAGGACTATTTCAAAAATACTAATAATCTGCCCTTGGGCATCCTTAAGATATTCACTTGTAAATTACACAGATTTTTCTGCTCTTACTTACTTATCTCTCCTACCAAAAAAATACTTAGCATAACAATCTCTCCTGCACATGTTTTACAAAAGATTCTCCTGTCTCTTTCCAAGATGCTGGACAGTTTCCCTGAAGAAATGCTCATCTAAATATAATGATAAAATAATTTGATTCATATTGTTTTAAGAGAGTTAATTTTTTGAATATCTGAATGGATTATTTACTCTAACAATTTTAGCACTTTGCTTGGAGATTTTTCAAGCATATATTTTTAAGAATTTTTATGTTTAGAAGTGCACAAGGAAAGAAAACTTTGAACAAAATGGTGGTGTTACATATTACGTTTTTGTATTCTGATGTTACACACTTGAGTGCTTTACACCTGAAGAAAAAAGGTCTAGTTGCTTGTATGCTGTCTTTGAAAGTTCACTTCATGAAACAGGTACTTTTATCTTTTAGATGTACAAATATTGATTATGCTGCCATCTTTTTACTTCCACATTAATACTCAGACATAGACTGAACAACCATCTAAAGTGCAGTTTGTAATTTGATGCATATAATTTACTCTAGATGAACTCTCTTTTCTTGTAAGGAAAGTGTATGTAGTCCATTATGTATTTAACACAGTCTGACACTTTTTGAAACATCGTTCTGCCTAATACTAGAGGAGGACTGACACAATACAAAATCTAAACAATAGGTTTAGAAATTCCTTACTTTCCTTCATCTTGTTTGCAAAGGATAAAACACTGATTAAAAACCTAGGCTTGTTGCATTTAATTTTTTTTTTTGGTTTTTAAAGACTGTACCCAAGTAGGAAGTGTATCAAAATCTCACCTGTTTAATGCCACTTATTGGTGAGGAGATGGCAAGCAATTTTTTTTTGTGTTAATGAATAAAGTTTTAAGCAGTCTTCCTGTCCCATTAATGTCACATAAATATAATGTTTCTGAATTCATATTCCTTTTACTGCTGACTCAACAAGGGGTGTACCTACTTGTTGAATTGAACTGACAAATTAAGACAAAACTGGGTTTGTGTGGTGAACTTGTAGTACATGTTGATGGACTTTTTGAAGTTGCCTGAGGAGACCTTCTCACTCTGCCATTTCTCTGCTCTGTGAGCGTGTCCCTAGGAAGCCACTGCTGGGCATGGGCAGGGCTCAAGGCTTCCATCTGATCCAGTGGTTGTCCTGTGCTTCTCAGTCATGTGCTTTCCTTTTCATTATTGCTCAGTTATTTGTTGGTCTAGGAACAGTTTGATATAACAAAGGGCAAGGGAAAATCCTGGCTGTGCTTGAGGTCAGTTTTGGTCCTTCATTTAACTTGGAGTACACTCATTAGCGATTGATTCTGTTTCGGGTGGGATTCATAGTCTGAGGGCCTTCTGAGTCCTGAACAGCCTGCAATGTGTGTGCCCAAGGGAATCCCTCATTCCATCCTTCAAGCTCAACACATTAATTGAAAAGCTTTACTCTTCCAGAAGCATTTGTAAGTTTATTATCCAATACAATAGCATCTACCATCATGGGAAGGCACATCCACTGCCCTTCTTTAGTTCTAATGAGACGGAAGTTTTTAATGACAACAAATATCTGAGAATAAAATTTTACATGTTCACTATTGTAAGTAATCTTTAACTAAGCTATGTAAATGTTTGTGCTGCTGTGTCTCAGATTTTTAATAGATAGAGATTATCCAGGCTTTTGAACCACTTGTAATGGTCATGTTACTTGAAAATTGTTCTTTACTGTTCTAATCTATACTTCTCAGAGATGCCACTCATATGGTTGCTTTACTATGAAATTAAAAGTAACTGTGTAAATACGTGTCTTAATGATTACTAAATGATTACTAAGACTGTGTATGTAATTAGGATAGAGCATATAAATATTATAGTATTTATCACATAACAAGTCTTTTACAAAAATGTCTAGCAGGTATGCAAATATTTCTGTGGGTTTGTGTAGCATATTGGCATGTTCTACAGGCTTGAGATAAAGTTTGACTTTCCTTGTGCATAAAGTCACACAGATAGTCTTCTGTGTGCACTTTATAGTATCAAACCATATTCAAAATTTGACACTTTCTTGGTGATGTCACAAGGTGTGGGGCATATATAGTAATTAACATTCACTGTTTGTACTGTTACTACTTTCTGTGTATTAATGCTAAATTTATTGTAAATTGTCTTTATAAAACAATGTTTACAAAGCTAAAACACAGAAATAAGTGCATTAAGTACTCAGAGTGTTTGGATAATGCTAAGACAAATTACATGTTTATCTAACAGGAAAACATTTTCCAAACGTTGTCCTTGACAATGTTTTCTTTCACAGGAAATCCTTTGGCTATTGTTCATTCATTTGTGCTAAAAATGGGGTAAACTGAACATGAACCATTAGAGAAAGTGAAAATGCATTCAGCAGCTAGTATGATGACTCAATGTTCCCTCAAATGATCTTTGTTGATTAGCTTCATAGGAAGAAAAAGAAAGAATAATGAGAATTTAAATATCAACAGGTTTCAGCCAATTAATCTTTAATGATAATAATGCCACTGCATTGGAATTACTAGTCACTTACCAAGTAGAAACTTATTATGTATTATTACATTCCTAAGAGCTGTAAGGTTTTATTTTTATTGTTTCATTGATGTAATTGAACATAATTGAAGATGGTATAATTCACTTCAGATTTTATAGGATTATTTTTGCTAGATATAATTCTTTGTTAATTTGTGACCAACGATAATAGGTCGTTGTTTATTTGGGTGTGATGGGTATATTTAAATAGATTCTAACACTTTAGTGTAGTGAAATTAGTACCTGCTTGCTATTTAAATTGAAATTACATTGTTAACCATTATCAAAGATAATTTCTAAATAGTACAATATTTATAGGTTTTTCTCTAATACATGGGATTTTTTAAATGAGAATGGAACTATCTTCTAAAAGAAAGTTATTCTAATTTTATAGATAGTATATTGTTCAGTAGTTAGACGTTGAAAATATTATAATTCATTATTTCAATATCTAAGTGACTTAGACATGATTTTGTTTTTGTTTGTTTGGAAATGCAGGCTTGATGCTTCTATTATAGTCCGATAAAAATCTTTTGTAGATGAAAAATGATTGCCAAATTTTTATCTGTAAGTTTTGTTAAACTTTAGAGAGCTAGAAAAGATTTGCTTTGAAACAAACAAAAAAATGCTCCCATAAAGAGTTTGCATACTTAGGCAAGTGAATAGCAGCTGTTTACATTTTTATATTGCTTGTCTCCTTACACTCAGAGTTTGAGTTCTTTGCTGTTTTTAGCAGAAAGAAATTTGCAGAGTTAGGGGAGAGAGACAGAGTGATGACCATTCTGTGCATGAATGGTAGGGTACTCAATTGTGTTGTCTAATCATTGGGATAAAGTTCCTGCCTGTCCTCTTGCTTTAGTAGCTGCTTGATAATAAAGCTTGATACTAATTTGCATCAACCCCCCCCACCCACCTTCCTGCAGTGGATAAAATCTAAAGAAATCACTCCTAATTGTTAGGATCTATTTCTTCTTTGTGCATAGCTTTTCTGGAAAGCCCAATAAAATTAAGTAAAGAAAGTTCTGAAATCTTAGCACTTTTTAAATTGTAGGGACATAAGACTCTTGATACACCCACTACATTGACAAGTTGGCTTCTTATTTTTCAAATGCAAATATGGGCCTTTGCATGTGCTGAATGTGCCCTTTATTGTATTGAGGCATAGAGAATACATACTGTAGCTTAGTCACTTCTGTAGACCTGCCATGCTTGCAAGAATGGAATATATTTAAGCAACCTTGCAGGGTGAATAATCCTGGATACAAGTGTGGCATTCAGTGTTCATTCAGAAAGCAATAGAATATGCAAACAAAGTGTTTAGTTAAAGGAGAGTTGAGTGAATTGCAGCTGTGGCAGGAGTTGGTAGTTGTTTTTAACTGGAAGCCAAGTTCATTGCCTTTAATTTTTCACTTGGTTAATAACAAAAATATAAATCATGCACACCACAATAGATCAGTGGAGGGAAGCAGTCTGGTGTGATGATCTGCTGAGAGTGAGACTTGGGCTCTGGCTGTTGGCCTCCTGACTGAGTTCATTCTTCTCTGATATATTGGAATAGTGAAACTGAGCACTAAAAGGACTATGGAAGTGCTCAGTACTGCAAAAGTGCTGTGGAGAAGCTAGACTGTGTTCTCACTAGCAAGCGTCAGGCTGTTTCTTGGAGCTACAGAAATCTTCATTTCTAACCTTCATTTCTAATCTTCATTTCCACAAATTTGCAATTTGTGCAGCTTCCTCAATTTAATTTCTATTCCAGTATTCTGAGAAGATATGTAATGACCAAAAGAGCAAATTAAATAATGCAGATTTTATTGTACGTTATTGGCACGAATCCAGCAATTTCTCAATAATCACAAGGAAGTTGAATTTTTTTATCAGATAGCTTCTTACATTGAACCATTTTCTTTGTATTTTCCCCTGTAGGATTATGCTATTACAGATATATTGTATTCTAAGTACTGTTTTCTGAAATGAAATTTTAATAATTTATCAAAAATGAAACATATCTTGCATAGTGACTAATATATATTTATTTCAACCTTTCAGATATGAAAAGATCTAGACCAGAAATAGTTTACTTACATGGTTATATTTTACTTAGATGTTGGAAAAGAGTTTTGAGGGCAATTTGATTGCATTTGTGTTGCCAATTTGAAGAGCAACTTG
>JAWWLV010000005.1:18138403-18161548 GCA_035041135.1 Platyrinchus mystaceus | reverse complement strand
ACTAATATATATTTATTTCAACCTTTCAGATATGAAAAGATCTAGACCAGAAATAGTTTACTTACATGGTTATATTTACTTTATTTTACTTAGATGTTGGAAAAGAGTTTTGAGGGCAATTTGATTGCATTTGTGTTGCCAATTTGAAGAGCAACTTGACTTTGTTTCCTTCAGTTCTTGAAGAAAAATACAACTCTGCTTGTATAACAGCCCTTCTAAAACTCCCTCTGCCATGCAGTAGGGGTTTCTAATAAGCATGCAGTAGTGTAAGGGTCAGGGACTAACCAGTGAATAAAAGTCAAAACTCAAAATGAGGTCCCTTTCCTGTTTAGAACTGGGCAGTGATAGATACTGATAATGTTTGATTAATGAGCAGACGCCTTGCAGTGGGTGAAAACATCTGTAAGAAATGATTTATTATTTCAAAGGTATTGGAAGCTTACTGTATCTTGTAGATTTAACTCTGTGTGCCTGAATAAAATAAATGAGATGCAACATGTGAAAAATGAAAACACATTACTTGTAAAGGATGTGTCACAAGCAGGGTATTTTTGTTCAAGTACACTTTGTCATGGTGATTTTTAATGTTGGTCTGAATACAAATCATTTAACTGGTTCATAAAATCAACCTAGTTGGAATTCTTGCATCTATCATTTAGACAGAAATGAGGGTTAAACTTAATATGCTGGAACGTCTCTACATTTTTGCATTTGGCGTCATATACAGCTGTTCCAACTGCACATATGAATAGAAGAATTTTCTTAGAAATATAATAGGAGTAAAAAAAAGTATTGATGCAATTTTAACATTGAAATAAGGATAATTAATTTATTTGTAGTGTCATTAAAGTTTGTTCAATTTGCTGTAAATATGTTTATGAACAAAAGTCTAATTCTCTTCTCCCTACTCAAGCTGTGTGCCTGAAAATGAACAATGACTTGTAGATGGAGATTTTACTTTTGTGTACTTGCAATTTAGTCTTGTAGTTACTAGGTAGTCTTTTAGACTGCCTTTGGTTTACAAAGTGACCTTGTTCTTTCTGTTACATGTCTGTGCATGTTGATGCAGTGTCAGGACCCTCAGCTATTCAGAGCTGCCATGGAGCTGTAATCGTGTAGAGCTAATGATGGTGCAGACTCACCTCCATCAAACTGTAGTGTGTGTTCAGACAAGCTGGAGTGCCCTGACTCCAGTGTTAGAGAAAACTGCCTTTTCTCTAGTTTTGGAAACACAAAAGGTGTGACAGTGGAAATGTAGTCTGCTCTCCCATTTTCTCATCTTATGCTGGGTCAGTGATTGTGGAACACTTTTCTGCAGTGGGTAATATTTGGAAATTCTGATATATAATGTTCCATAAATCTACACCTATTGTGTGTATTTACCTTATCCACTTTCTTACTCTTCTGTTCTGTCTAATTCAATAGGCATCTACAATATTTTTCTTTTGGGGATTCGGTACTGATTATTTAAGTGTGTATAAATGCCTGTCAAAAAAACCCCTTACTTTCATAATGTGTAAAGAGAGTATAACCTGGTAAAGGTTTTAGAAAATGCATGACAATTTTTGGTAAAATTGGATGATGCACTGCTATGTCCCTTGAACCTATTTTTACACTGATTTGTCTGGAATTTAGTGCTGAATGGCTACAACATAATATTTAGTTACTTAGGGTCATCGTTGTTTATCAAAAGTTTTGTTTAGGATCCTGTGAGATTCTCTTTATAGCATTTGCTTTATTTACATACAGCCCTTTCTGCACTGTTCTTCATCTTGTTTTGATCTTAAAGGTTTCTCTGTAGTGGAAGTTAAAGAATAGAAAAAAGCATCTTTATCTTCAATCCTTTTTTTCATAGTATCTCTGAAATAGAAAGAAAAGGAAATTAATCTTGTCCTCGGATCATGCCATCAGCCAGTTCTTTAGGGTCCTTGAGTAATGTCATAGCTTTGGGTTAGAAGGTTCTCTTGTTTGTGAAGAGGTTGGGTCATCATTTCATCAGGCCCTTTAAGTTATTTTTCTAAGATGTACTATACAGTTGAAGCAATTATGAAAGTGGAGGACATCTGGTTTTACTGTCACTGGATTTCATAAAATAGAGCTCCAGCAGTGATAGCAACTCCCTGTCTTTAATGTGGAAGCCACAAACTGACTACATTAAGGGAGTGACCTTTCAACCTACAAGCTGAGTGGAATTAGAGCAGCTTGCCAACCATGAGGTCTTGGTAGTATCTCTGCAGCAGGTGTTGGCCTAGAGAACATATGGAACAACAGCTGGACACTAAGTCCTCTGAGCTCTCTCAGGATCCTGACCCATGTATATTTATAGAGGGAGAGGAAAATAAAAACCAAAAACCAAACCAAACAAACCTAAAGAAGTAGATAATCAGGGTGTATAGTGATGCTACATGGATGTTGCAATAATTTACTCTAACAGCCACATTGAAACTTCAGAAGCAGAAGCTGTCAAAGCATTGTAAATGTGATAATTTCTGCACTGAAGGATTCTGCACTGAAGAATCTGGATCCAGACTCTTTGGTCGTGCAGCTAAGTCTATAAGCTGTGAGTCATGGCAAAGGAAAGTGTAGTTGAAGCAAACTTAGGCTTGCTTGACATTACAAGTAGACCAAAGAATTATGTAACACAATTTCTCTACAGTTTGTCAGAATTCAGTTAAAAGAATGAGTTGCCTTTGCTCATATATGTATGCATCTGAGAATGTGTTGGAGAAGGACTTGACTTATGTCAAGGGTTATTGCAGCTACTGTTTTAGTTACATCAATGCACAGTGAAAAAGAACAGGGTCAGATGTAGGTAAGGGTTTGAATCCATGGTTAAAGTTCAATGTGTTTTGCATAGAACAAGCCCAGCTCAGTAAACAAGACAGGTTTCCTGCTATGTACTAAAAATCATTTGTGACTGAATATATTGGAGCCATTTCTCATACTTTAGTTAAGGAACAGTAAGGCCTGGTTGCATAACAGATTTGGTGTCTCTAAATGAAAAATTTTATACAAGAACGCGAAAAGTGTTCTTAAATTTCAAGATGATTTTTCACTGTTTTAAAAAAAAAATTAAGTGGCTAAACTGATTCATGTGTGTAAAAATGTGTTATTGGGATTTGTTTGAAGGTACATCTTGAAGCCTCTGCCACTTTCAAATCTAGATATATATTTTATTGACATTTTTAAATTTGAAAACAGATTCAGGACTTAGTGCTTCAAGTGTGCATGAAAATTAATGACTAAATGTAAGTATCCCTCCTTGAGTCAGGAGTTATTCCCAAAGTAAGTATTATTCACAGATGTTGAAATATATTTTGCAGTCACCTTAGTGGCTGTATTACATCCCAGGGGTGTGCACAAGTCCTGTATTCAAGCCAGTGTTATTTTGAAAAGACACTCATTTGGGGTCCTTCACCTGTCATTATTTTCCAACACAGTGAAACTTGGCTAACAACTACAGTATGCAAGAATTATGAACTGATGCTGCAAGATAAAGTTCATTATGCCATTGTGTGCTTTTAAAATCATATGCTAGTTTTGCTCATGTTCTTCAGCTGGGATGGAAGTGTATCTATAACAGTATGACTAATTATCTTTACATGCATTTATCACTAAATAAACTTCACACAAGACAGCAAGATTGTTTACTTAAGCAGTATAATACTGGGAATGGAAGATAGCTCTAGAACATAGGATTACATTGCCAGAATGGCACTATTTATTAAGCTATGATAACACTAATGTTCCTTTTTGATGTATAGCATGTGTGACTTCATCTGAACTTGTAGAGAGCCTTAAGGATGTTTCATTGAACGTTTAGTATGGCAGTAAGCCAGAATACATTTAGCCTAAACCCAGATGACAGGTTGGTAATGAGGTAGTGATTGATGACCACTGCTTCCATACGAAAACCTGCTTGATATGCTGGGGGGGAAATGCATTGCTAGCTCTTCTATTTCACTCCCTCTGTATTAGTTATTCTTACTATAGAGGAGTAGCATTGGCTGCTGGTTATTCAATCCTGGTTTCACTTTTAGATGAGAATTGACTACTCAGCTGAAACTGTAGAAGTGCAGCCCTATGGCTTCATTTATGTGTAATTCAAATCCTAATTTCAATGGATTTTTATTATCAAAAATAACTGCAATTATATCACCTACAAAACAGCCTATAATATTCTTATTACCTACCTCTGTAATTTTACAAATCCTTACAATTCACCTTCTGTGCCATCTACATGGCACTGCTTTCCCTTCTGATATAAAAACTTAGTCCAAAGGTTGTAACACATTGCTCAGACAAACAAGCCTGAACAAGACTGCTGTTTGTTTTGCCTAGTCCTCTTGAATGCTTCATTGTAAAGACACTTTGCACTGCTTATTCATATGAGGGGCAAACTGATGTTCTGTGCACCAAGAACATGAGTTTAAGCTGATGTTTAAGCTTAACATTTTAAACCCTGTCTTCCAACCAGATTCCAGCCTGATGTCTGAATTAGCAGTAAGAAGAGTTAGGAGGAGGCAGCAGAGGCTTGTAGGGATTATGTCCATAGCTGTACCCACTCAGACAGACTGTATGTTAGATGTCCCCAAAGCTGGAGGATAACTAATGGGATCACATTAAGGCCTGGTTAAAAATCACCCAGGGGTGCAACAAAGGGCACTAGGGCAGCATAAATATCTGATGTCAAAAGAGACTCATTATTAGTGTTTTCCCAGGCAGAAGTGACTTTTGGTCAGGAAGGGGTGAGGAAGCTTGTCACCCTAACCAGAATGACATTGTACTCCCTCAGAGCAAAAATGTGAGTTAAAAAAAAATGGGATCAGTGGTAGAATCAACAGCCAGAATAAGGAGAAAATGAAGCAGGGCTGAGGCAGTTTCCATTCTTCTCCTGCTACTCCCAGGGATGTAAGGGAAATTTTCATGCCCTGTGGGTGTGAAGTCATTGACTTTTCGACAAGGAACCAAAACAATATCAAAATGGCAGATTTGTGAGGTGAACTTGCATTGGACCCAGATGAGGGAGCCTTTGTCACTGGGATTTGCTGATGGACCTTTATGGCAGGACAGGTTTTGACTTTGTCAGGGTGAATGTCTCTGAGATCAGTTGAGCCCTGTCTGATAGTGCTCGACAGTCAGGAAACCTGTAACAGTTACTGTATGTTTGGGCTAGTAATGATCACTATGGCCAAATCCAGGAGTGCTTCTGGCATGAATGCAAGAAGGGACAAATGAGCGGGCAAATCAGGAAACCACTGGACTTCGACTGTTTTATGAACTGGTGGCAAGTATGTTTACAAGTGGTTTGTTTGGTACTGCAGTTCATTGGGAAATAGATACACCTTCCCTTTTGGATTGGTGCTGAGTAAAACATTTTTATCTGCTTGGGAGTGGGTCCAAGACTCTGCAAAGTAAGATTTAAGGTAATCAGTAATGCCTCTTGGTGGAAGTGAGGGTTCTTGTGAGATTACAGTAGTCTTCAGAGCAGACCCAAAGGAAAGTCAGTTCTGTTGTCAGGTGCAAGGAGGGGAGACGGCCACAATGCAGGGCTGGGTTCAGATATGCAGTGCAGAAATTCGTCTCCATATGCACAAATGGAAAATTATTAGGGCAGAATCATGATCTATTCTGTTTAGGTAGTTTCACTCCCACAGAAGGAAAATAACATTGTTATTTTGTTACTAAACCATACCCCTTTGATGTTTCCCTTCTCCCTGTGGCTTTCAATTTTTATCTCACTTGCAACCTTTTCTGAGAATCTCTGTTTATTGAATAGTAAGTTCTTTAGGGAACACTGGTCTTCTTTTTTGTTTGGAAGGGACCCACATCCCACATGTTCAATACCAGAAATTACTGTCTTTTAATTTAGATATGTCATTCATTTGATGAGAACTTGCATTCCATAAGTTCCTGTGTATAGCTGCAGTGTCCCCAGGGCAGCTGTCCTGCGAGCTTCAGAATTTGTCAACTCAAGTTTGAGCTAAACATTGCTTTCTTATGAATGTTTTGATTGAATTTGTCAAATGTTCACACTTAGAACCTGTCCCTACTTGAGACAACCATGTTTTGTTCTTCACTGACCAGTGACAAGATGGAGCAGGTCCACTGATTTTTGCCCTCTTCCTCGAAAAACCTTTATTTTAACAACTAGTGGCAAGTGAGGACATAGTCTTTGTGTGGAGATTAATGGCCATATGGTGTTCTTGCTTATACACTGGAAAGCTCAGTTATTTACTGTAAAATCTGACTCAAAATTCTATACGCAAATCAGAAACTCCTACTTGGTTTGTTTCCATAACAACATACAAAACAACATCAATCACTTATAGTAGAGCTCCACACTCCATAATTAGGGATGCGGTTTTAAGAAGTGTGGGAGGAGTTCTGTAAAGTGTTTTTATGTTAAAAACAACATTAAGCCTTGTTCCCACAAAAGCTTATGCACAAACTTCACTTAACAGAACGTAAGTAATTCCACTGGCATTTTTGGCTATGTCTGCATATGATGCAGTGTCTGGAGGGATTACACGTGCCGTGCTCTGTGTCCAGTCTGGGTGTCTGAAGTGTGGACAAGGTTTGCCTGAGGGTGAGCCTGTCTTCTGCATAGGGAGCAAATGTGGGGCTTACCTCAACAGTGTCCACTGACAGCTTTAACTTACCGTGCATGGATTTCAGTATGAATGTAAGTGCTTGCAGTACAACAAGCTGTCATACTGTAGAAAAGTATATCAAGAAAAAAAATACTCAAATCAATTTAGGCAGAAAAAAAAAAAAAAAGACAAAATTAGCTGTGTATCTTTTTAATGTAAAATTTTAAGCCAATAGGACATCTACTAAAAGTATATGTCATATTTTTCACTGGTATCGGGTGTATTCATGCCATCTCCACACTTTCTACACTATAGCAGTCAATGGCAGATACTGCCATATACAGCTGTTACAACAGCACAACTTCTTCCTTGAGTCAGTTCTGCAGCCCCATTGATCCCTTCTTGCAGTAATCTACAGATCGTAAAAGTTCAAAATCAAATGCAAGGTATTACTTCTTCACGAGACTTAATACTTTGCTAGAAAATGGGGGGGGGGGTGTCTGTTTACTGGGTTTTGTAGGTTTTTTGTTTGTTTGTTTTGTTGTTGTTGTTTTTATGTTGTTTGTTAGTGTTTGGGTTGTTTTTTTTACATACACATTATCTATATTTTAAAGTACCAGTATAACATGCTTAAAGTTCTCCTGGCATTTTTGAGGCAATAGTATAACTAAGTTGTGAGAAAACATTTTCTCCAAAGCATCTTGTAGCTGACAAATCCCTGGGCCCCTAGGCAAGCTGTGCTCAAGTCTTGTTACTTGCAGCTGCTCCGGGGACAACACTCATGTGAGCCTGGGAAGGAAAGGCTGAAGGGGAAAATCCTGAAAAAAATGAGGAACAGTTTGAAAAAAAATACTAGATAAATGGGAGACAAACAAGAAAAATAAATTTACAAGGAAATGGAACTGGAAAAAATTGAGGAAACATAAAGAAAGAAAAAGTAGATATAATAGAGTGCATAAATTGTGGAAAAAAAGGCAAATTGAAGAAATAAAAGGGGAAAGACATGAAAATATCCATAAAGATGATAAAAATGGAAAGGATTAAAATAAAGCAAAAGCTAATATAGTTATTCCAGCCACATTTGCAATAGTTTCCTTCTTTTGATAATGAAGATATCAGATTTTTCTTCAGGGAAAAGGAACAACTGAATGGAACACGTGTTTTGCTGAAATTTGATGCTTTCTGCTCTCTGTAAAATATTTTTTGTTATGTGTACTAAATGTGTAAGATCTAAAGTTTAGAAAAAACATTACTTATATAAAACCCTCCCCTGACTGATCAGCTATAGTAAGATAGGGAAATGTGTATATTTTAAGTATTTTTACACCAATTCTCATTATGTTTCTTATTCAAGTCAGAGATTAAGCATATTATGTCAGCCAGTATATTGTCGGATTTTTTTAAAAAAGCATAATTAAATCACCGGAAAGGTTTCTAGGTGACAGGTAAGAGAAGCTGTATAATTAGACATGTCCAAAAAAAGTCAAATAGTGGAAACTTGTAATCCTGAAGGAAGGTTGCCATTGTCTGTGCTGACACCAAATGACCATCTCATTCAAACGTTCAGTTCATTAAATAGTCACCTCCTGCTTGGCTTCTGCAGCTGAGCTCTTACTACTCTGTGTGGAGTCTGTGGAAATAAGGAGGCTTTTAATTAAGTGTGAATTTTGATTTGCTCTCAGAATAACCCTTTGACAAGGTATTATTCCTTGGTTTTTAATATTAGCAATCACATGTGTTTCCCAGAGACAGGGGATGTAGCTGCCCACCGATATGAGTAAGTCTTTCTACCTGTGTCTGTACAGGCTACTGGCAAAATAGCTGTGATTTGACATGGTCTGTAATCCATCTTCTTGAAACAAAGACTGGGAAATAGCTGCAAAAATAAGCGTTTTACAATAATTAATAACCAATAGATGCTGGAGGCTTGATTACTGTCTCTGGTAGTTGAGGAGCTCTCCCAGTTCTCAAGGCCTTTCTAAGACCACTGAGAATGGCTCTTCAAAGACATTGCCTGCTTCTCTCAGCACCTTGATTCCTGCGTAGGGCACAGGTGGTCAGGATTCCTCCAGTGCTCCAGTTGCAAGGAGATAACTGTGAGGACAGTGCTTCCACTAGCATTGTCACAGTCAGGAAGTAGTTTACATGCTTCCCAGACCATAAAGATTCTAGTTATGAAAGACACACTCTTCGAGCATTTTAAAATCCTATTGTGTGAGTTGCTCAAGAGCCATCACAACCTTGCTTCTATTGTATGGTCCTCAGCAAATCACTTGAATTTCTTTGCACATCTGCAAAGTGCAGGGATAAATTTTTATCTGTTGTCTGGATACTGGATATTTTGAGTTGACTGTTTGTGTAGCACCTTGCAAATGTAAAGTGCTACAAACAGTAAATGCTATTTGTTACTATTGAGATTGAAGTAACTCATGCAGCCAAGCGTAGAGAGTATAGCTTGCTGTCTGCCTGATTTGCATTTATACATGCAATGAAAATGGGAAGGTGTTGCTATAATATCACTACCTTTATTTTATAAATTTTATGGTTCTTGCAGTACAGTTGAAAATTCTGCATGCACCTGCTACACATTTAATTACAAGGATTCAGAAATTTTAAGTATTCTATTTTCTTCCTTTTTTTCTTCAATGTGGCAATATCATTGCATTTATGGCATCTTTCTGATAGTTTCATTTGCTGAATGCATTGTTCTGTTTATTTCTTTCTGGATTTTTTTTTTGATGTATGATTTACCTTTTATGAGTAATTATTCCCCCATTCTGTAAAATCTATGCAATTAGGAATTTTGGTTTCAGCATAGTGTTCTGAACTATCTGTGTAAATGATTGAATAAATAAGTAAATAGCTAAGTCCCCAAATCTATGATGCCTCAATAATAATCTCTTTTTATCTTGCAAAGACTGCATTTAGAAAATGTTTTGTTTCTTGCCTCTTCAACAGTCTTTTACTTCTGAAATGTGGTTTAATTCATTAGTTTATTCCTGAGCTATGAGACTCTGAAAATGGCTTTTTCTTTTCTGTTAAATTGGTGATTGAGGTAATCATGGAAAGAAAAAGCTCTGTGATATATAAATACATATCTGCTCAACATTTGATTTCAGACTCAAGAGGTGTTATGATTCTAATCCCTCTCTCCGAAAATTGGAGGGCATGAGCTTTTGGAAAGACCTGTACTTACAGGTGTCTGTGTATATGCTGGGTGATGTGATTGTCAGTGCAGGGTTATCAAACCACCTTCAACATACAGATTTGATTTTGCATCTGAATGCATAAGTGTATATTTGTTTTCTATTTATATATATACTGTAATCAAAAATAAAGAATGAAGAACTGGAGGTACATTTTGTTTTAGCAGAGAATTATGTTTATCTGAGTCTCTCTTTCTCACACAACCCAACTGTTTTTATTGCTAAGGTTAATTAAAGTCATTCTATGTCTAATTTTATATGTGAAGGAAAACTAATTTATAATTTAAAATACTGGCATAAAAGGCTTGGCTTGATACAACTGATTTGGTGATGCTGAACTTCTGAAAGACAATTTTATCAGTAGAGCTGTGAATGTAAAAATCAAGGTTTTCCATCTTCATGGAATTTTTCACATAAACTTTAAGGAAGCAGTATCGATTGTAACCTGTTAGAAAGTGACGTGAGAGACGGAATTACTGTTCTTTCATGTTGCAAATATCTATGACTTTAGATAGTGATCTTTGAGAAATTGTTTTTAAATACAACTGAAATCATATGGGAATAAATATGAGGAAAATTATATTAAGCTTTTGATATAAAGTCTTTGTCTTTATCCTACACTCTGATTTTACAAGATTAGGGAGTAATTTTGTTGAATAAGGCAAGCCAAATTCCATCATTTACTGGGAAAGGGACTGTGAGTACCAAGATGTACTTTCTGCAAACAAGTAGTGCATAGTACTAATTAGAAGGATGGAAAGAGGTTTTGAAGTGAAGAAATTTCAGAAATTAACTTTTGACCCATGTATGAGATCTGCGTTTTCTAGTTCTCCATTGTTGAGCTTTGTTTCTTTGAAACATGGATCGTTGAAGAAAGGGTCTGATTTCCTCATACACTGCCACTGGCAAGGAGAGCTCTGTAACTGATAGAATTATACTAGTTTTTTAATTTCTCTTACTTTTCTGTAAATGTCCGGTATCTATGCCCTAATAGGGAATACTTTTCTTTACCTAACTGTAGTAGAGAATTTTTTAAATCCCAGGTGAAAAATTCAGAAATCTTTCCATGGATTAGGCCCTCAACCCGGGCATATTTCATAGAATTGCAAAATAGTTGGAAGGGACCTTTGGAGATTGTCCAGTCTACCCCCTTAGCTCAAAGCAGGGTCATCTAGAGCAGATTGCCTAGGACTGCATCCAGTTTAAAACATCTCTAAATACATAAGAAGGCTTACTCTGAAAATCTCCTAGCACTCCTGAGGTTCTTTTCCTCCACATCAGTAATGTACAGATATACAGATCTTTTGGCAGACAAGGTGTGGGTCCCAAAGGTACTTAGACCCAAATCAACAAGAGCATTTAGGTGCACACCAAGGAAGGGGTTTGTTTCAAGTCCTGTATTCAGTTTGGTCCATGACACCTGTAACTGTGTTATAGTTAATGTCACATTTCTGCAGAGAAACCTTTTTCAGAAGTTGATTTTGTTGTGCTTTCACAAACATATCTGACTTTCACTACCCAACTAGCCAGATAGGATTTTCTTCTGGCACATAGGTAGTCAGAGAAGACTGTAAAATACGTTTCTGAATGGATTTCAAAATTTTTTGTACTAATGTGAAAGTATGTTTATTATCTTTTTATCTTCTGTGTGTTTTTGTTTCAACTCTAAACAATGCGAAATCTGTGATTGTATTTTATAGTTACGTATAATTATGTAATTATATAAATTTTTTTACCACTGGCAGAAGCTTTTAAAAAAAAAAAGTTTGGGGCTTTTTAAAAATTCAGCTTTATAATATTACACACTGAATAATTGTTTCTCCTTCATGCTTTGCATGGACAATATTTCTGGTAAAACAGACACAGATAGAATGTAGTAATTTTTTAGCATAAAGGAATTGAATATAATCTCTGCTTTCCTGATTAATTGATTAGCCCAAGAAAGTCCAATAGCTGAGGGTTTCCAAACAGTCAGAATATTCAGTGAAAGTTGATGGTGACATAATTGAAGTTGAATGTATTAATTTTGTCTTAGTGATCCGGAAATCAGTGCACATGAATACTGACTTTGGTCTGGGTTGGATCCAAAGCACAGTAAAGGGCCTAACACTGTGAACAACTAAACTGTTTTCTTTAATTGTGCAGCTCTCAGCCATCACAAGCAAGCACACCAAGCAGATAGGTCTATTAATGTACAGAGAGCAAAAAGTTTCTTGACAGTGTGCAGAATTTAGTTTGTGTAACAAAAAAGATGGAATATTTAAAATAAGCTTATTATGTGCTTGTTTGCATTATAGCATATCCTCAAAGCCCTTGACAGTTTTGAACAAAAGTTATCTTTTAGTTCAAAACATAACAGTGAAATAATAAAATACAGTAAACCTCCAAATAGTCTTTAGTTCAATGAGCCCATGGAAACCTATCTTCAGTTTACCTCTGATGGATTAATAGAAAAGCTGCATTTACTAGAACTGCCAAGTTCTACATTTGACAAAAAACTAAATCTGTTTTAAAAAGAAAGAACAGCACAAACCTCATCTTAGATTTATGCTGGTGTCATTGGATTTAGGCACTTAAAAGCAATCTCAAGAGCAGATTTGCATACAACAGAAACCTGTAAGCAAATTGAAAGTGCTGTTTAGGATTCATAGAGGAACAGAATGCTTACTCCATCTCTGACATAATTTGTCTTGAGGTTTGTGAAATAATTTTTCATCAGATTATAATATTTAAAGTAATTAAAGATACAATTTGCTATTTAATAAACAATGTGTTTTGTAACTTCATTAAAGATGCTGCCTTTCTTAATTGTAATGGTCCAAAAGGTTGTCAGTGAACTGTACATTAACTGCAGAGATAATAATGATTTTATATGCTAATAATTTTTAAATGAATAAGTCATGTAGTTTTTCAGCCACATGGGGAAAATAATTTGCATTCCTAAAGCTTACTTTGGTATTAACCCCTTTGCTTGGGGAGAGTGGATATCCTTGTATAAAATGTTCATTTGTTTTACATTAGCACTAATGCAAGCATGTAGGACCCACTGGTGTGAAAGGATTAAAAGCAGCAGCATTAGACAAGCATGAACATTTCAGAGAGAAATCCTTGTTAGAGGAACCTATTGGGACTGTGTAACTTGATTTTCTATTTATTGATCTTGTTTTTGTTACCATTTGAAACTCTATTGGGAGAGATTCTTCCTACTGTAATACTGCAAATACAAAATATGCACCCAGCAGGCATTAAGGATTCATGTGCACTGCTTGGTATATTTGTGTGCCTGGGTTGACGTTAGTAGGGGTCAGATGCCATGTCAGAGGAAACATGCACTCCCTTGGGAGTATTTGCACCATTGGCTGCAGGTAATTTGAGGTGTCTTCTTTTAACTTTCTGACATCTCTCTGTCATAGCCATCTCTTGGACTGGGAAGGGACATATGGTCCTACCTCACTGGAGCTTTAAGCATCACGAAAAAGTAGTTGCTTAATATAAGAAGTATAAATTTCCCATTATGCATGTTTAACTTATGCACCAAAAGAATAAGCTTAAGAGGAGGAGGGAGCTTCTGTGCATACCTGTGCAGGTATCTGTACCTCCAGACCAAGTACCTGACCCCTGATTCTCAGTGACCATGTTTCACTTCATGTTCCTGACTGTTGGTTGTTGAGGAGGCATTTGGAGATCTGCACCACCATTTCTCTGTCTGTTTTCTAGATAGTAGCTGTACAGCATTTGAGGTTCAATGGCATTATATTTCTGACCCAAAGTACTAGATTTAGTGCCCTGTCAGCAGAATGTGAAACACCCAATGAAAACTCAAGCACTTGATGAAAATACTATAATTAGTTAATAAAGACACTGTCTTGTAATAAAATTTTACATGAAATGCCACATATGCTGATGTTGTGAAAGGAATTAATATTTAATTAATGGATTAAAAAAGCTTCAGACAATTTATGACTTCTTTCTGTCATTTGCCCTTACTCAGAATAGAGTCTGGTCAAAGTATTACCTTGCTTAGTTATTTCCAGTATGTGAAAGTGTGCAGAGGTAGCTATTCAGTTGCAGTAATGTTTCTCAGTCAATCTACTTGTGTAGGAGGATATCAGTTTAACAGAATATTTACATTAAATTCCTTGCTACAGTTGCTTTTAAAAGGAAAGACAGATAAATATGTGCTTAATGAGAAGGACATTTATGTGTAGTGTGAAATGACCTGAGTGAGAAAGCTCATTGACCCTCCAGCATGTTACAAGAATGGCATATTTGTTGCAGAGTATTCTGTACTGACACACAGCATGTGACAATCTGAGAAGATAAAGCTTCTGATGACACATACTTATTATTCACCTGCAATTATAAAACTCTCAATGCTTTTTTTCTTAATTGATAGTGAACACTGGAGCATAATCATGTTGAAAGTGTCTCTTCAGAATGTTGCTTTAAAGAAATGAGTAAGAAAATCTTCTCAAATGTTTTGATAGATGATTCATGGCACTGGAGCTGCTGACGAGGAGCCAATATAGCTAAGTCTATAAATACGCAGTTACGAGAACTCTGGAAACATGAATTCTGGTAGTGTGACAGATTCAAAAAGCACTTTTTGTACTGGAGTAGGTTTCTAAAGTTGCTCTCTTCCTGTTCTACATTCACATGCCATTGTCTAATTAGACTAATTGGCTGGCAAATTTGCCAGCTTTTAAATAAAATTAGTTTGGAGGTGAGAGAACAAATACCATCAGAAACCTGATTTATTCTTTCTTTCCATTATAATTGTTTCTTTTTAACTGAGCAGAACTAGGCTTTATTATTTCTAGGAAATTTCTGTTTAACTTCCCGTATATGACATCTTTCTAGAAGAAATGAATATTGGCAGCCTATTTATAAACGTTTAAACAAAGTAATCATAATGGAATGACTGACCTCCACCTTACCTGCAGTGGCAGTAATGGATAAAGCTCTAGCAAATAACTGTTACCTGAGGTTATTTTAATAAAAAGAGCTTGCTTTAAGTCAGTACATGTGCATTTTCCTGTGTTTTGTATTGTCTTCTGAAGATCCAAAATACAGTGAGGGTAATGAGAATGAATGATAGCTTAGATGTGTTCTTTCCTTGAACTGTTGGTTGTATTAAATCTACAGCTCCTGTGCAGACCTGCAAATCTATAACATCCACCTCAGATGAATTTGGAAACAAGAGACTGCATTCTTTTATTCTTGGTCCAGAGATGAAAATTGATCACAGGAGACACAAGGGAGCAGATTTTAGTATCACAGCTCAGTGTGGTTAACTGGGATGGTGCACAGCTTCTGTACTACTTAACTGTGTGCATACAGGTTACAAATATTATTGATTGCAAGGGTCAGGCTGGAGGGGAGGTTATGTTGTGTGATGCTATTTGGTAATTTTTAAGGGACAAGAGCTATGAACTCTCATAGCATCTGGGACAGGTACAGTTTAAATCTGACAAATGGAGATTTATGTTTGTGTGAGCTGGCAGAGCCCCTCGGGTAGAAATAATAAATGGAAATGTGATAGGTTTTTTTTTAATCATAGGTCAAATATTACACTGTAGAAGAAAGGAGAAAAAGATGTAATTATTACCTTTTCATCAGAATGCACTGATGGTAGGTTTTCAGTTGTAGATCTGTGCTGCAGGAAAATGAATAATGTTTAGAAGTCTTTTCCTGAGGCATCATTTTAAGAAATATGTAGAGATGGTTTACCTAAAGTAATTAAAAATGCAGCATAGGCAGAATGATACAGGAGTAAATACTGGATAAGCTTTATAGCATCTTATTGTTCTTCCATGTGGACAAAAATTATGTATAAATATGCTAAGATTTAAGATAAGACAATGTAATATGTTAGCAAAGAACTGGGAAAAACTACTTGTTTCCTATATTGACATTTCGTATAGAGCAGTAATTATTAGTAGCTTTTGGAAGACATTGCTGAATTACACTTAAGACTTCTACATATGAAGAAAAAAAAAAGGAAAGGTGAATCCTTGTAATGTTTTTAAACTAGGAATAATCAGAAAGTCCTTCCTGTGTTTTGCAAGTGTTACTTAGCATGTAGGATTTTCTTCCTGGAAAAGTAAATTTTGACAAGTATTTAATATAGGTACTGTTCTATAGGGTACAAAACTGTGATTGACCCAGCCTTGGTCAATCGTGGTCACTTTATTGAAACAGAATGGGAGCTATGGAAGTAGCGTGAAACAGAGGATTAGTACTGGGTTTAAGAGAAACGGCTATAGTTAGATATTTCTGTGATTCTTTACTGCTCTGATTCATCATATTAGGAAAAAATATTTTAAAAATCAGTGTTTATATTTGTAACACAGATACCACCTATTGGCTGTTATATTCCTAGTATATAAAAAAATACAGGTTGATTTTAGGTAGTACAAGGTGATGTTGTCTCAGTATGCCTCACTGCCACTTCCTTGCTGTACAGTTTCTGAGATCTGACCAAAGGTATTATTCCAGAATATTAATGACTTAATTATTCCTCATATCATCCTACAGGATGAATTTGCTGCCTTTGCTGGATTTTTTTTCAACTGTTGCTTTGCAACAATGTAGAGGCATAGTATTTGCTTTTCTTTGTGATGCCAACTAAGTATTTGTGGTTTTGTCTTTGTGAATGTTTATCATCAGTTTTGTTCTCATTTTATCCATTCCCTGAATTTTATTGTATGTAGCCTCCACTGATCCAGCTTTTCAAGATTTTTTTTCTCATGTTTTTTAAAAAAAAGATCAATATGAAGAGATCTTTTCTATGCTAACATTTAATTTTCTCTTTGTAAATTTTCATTTGCTTTGATTATTTCAATATGTCAGCATGACTGCTTATAAACAAGGTATGTTAGGCATTTAAGTTATAATGAAACTGTTAGACATTTAAGTTATAATGAAACTGCTTGGAGGAAGATATTGTTTCTATTGCAAAGAGGTATTGTAGTATTTTCTGCTTTCTTTTCACAAGTCTTGCTCTCAGTCTCACAATCCAGTTTATTTTGCTTTCACTTCCACATTTTGGATTTTCTATACTGTATAAAAATCACTTTACTGTGACATATGGTTTCTGAGATGATAGATTTTTTTGTGTCCTTCAAGTTACTGATAGACAGTCCCCAAGGAGGTGATCTTGCTTTTGTGCCCACTTCACTTCAGCACTGTTTACTGAACAAGAGTAAGCACTGGGGACAGTTTCGTTCCCTGTGGTGTGGTGCAACATATCACACTGGCAAATAGTATCTGGCTGGTGTCTGGAGCAAACACAGCCCCCCAGTGTCTTTCCTTTGGCAGGTTAGTGCTAGGAACAACAAACTTGTAGAAGGAAGAGGGAAAGGAACTGATAACAATAGCATGTCAGATCTTAACCTTCAGCATTCCTTCTATGCCTGATGCAACAATGCTCCTGATTAAGCCAATGGTGGAAAGTGACCAAATTCCAGTCAGGATTAAAAATCCAGTTCAGCTCTACTGTAAACAGACTAGAGCAAACTCTTTTCCTGGGTAGAATGATACGTTCTTATGGTAGAGATGGATTGGACTGGGACTACTAAATGCATTTTTGCTAGTGACCTTTTCAAATTGTTGCCAGGATAATAAATGTTACCAAGATGACATAAGAAAGGTTTGCAGCACTATGCCACTTTATTTTTTACAGCAGATGTTTCTTCAGTTACTCTGTATTGCAATTTACAGAACTCTTATGTTCTGCAAATCAAGATTCATAGCAAACTGTTTCAGTACTTTAAGTCCTGCAATAAACAACACCAGGCAGAACAGAACCAGAGGGAAGGTAAGCAGACTTCTGCATCCATCCTTCTCTGTGATGAGGTTTACTCCATAGTGATCTTCCCATTTCAGCAAGTGAAATGTGTTCACCAGGACTACCAGGTAACTTCTAGCATCCTCAACTTGATTACTTCAAATATGGGGAACACTAAGTATCAGTTTCCAACCTGAGAAGAAAAGCTAGAATTACCATCTGTTTTTTAATTTAGGGATCTGTAAATGTTTGCCCAACCTAGTATCACTTCTTCTAGTGTGTCCTTTAAAGAACTACATTTTAAAAACACTTAGTGATACTATATGCTTCAGTTCTGAGGTATGCATTTTAAAAGAGTGCTTTTAGAGGATGTGTGCTCAAAATTGTTGAGTTTAAAATCTTCATGGTGCCCAACTGAATAGGCAGATATTGAGATTTGCAAAATCATTGCATAATTTCTCCAGATCATTGGTTAATCATCTTGAAACACTGCTGTTTTTCATTAAAATACATTACCTTGGTCACACTTGAGTGTCCCATATATTGAAAGCACAGGTGCCATATGTTGACTGTAATAAAATTAAGAACAGCCATCAAGACTAGAGGTAGGCAGTGGAGGTGTAGGCTAAAGCCTTGAGAAAAGCTGGACTGATTACAATCGAATCAAATTAGGGGTGCACTCTATAGTTGATGGGGCTAATGAGTTATGGTTCACCCTTAGACAGTTAGGTTGACATTAGATGTCAATCTGATCTGACCATGGGATCACTAAATGTTGTGAGGGCGGACCACAAGGCTGCAGTGTTTTGTGATCCACACTCAGACATACAACACTGATTGTGTGGTCATAATCCTAATTTCCGTCATGCACATGGATTGATTCTGAACTCTGCCTGTGATTCCCATCTGCACTTTCTGATGTCTAGCTCTTGTGAAATTTTGGCTACCTCTAAACTGGGATCAGTAATTAAATACCATTTCCAAGAGTTCAGATACTTGTCTCTGTGCCTAATTTAGCAACAAAGTAAGCTGTGAGACCTATACACTGCATTACTTCCAGGTTCAGCTACTTATTCAGATGTTTTTAAAAGACATGGTATGGATATAGCTGTTCAGTTTAGAATGCACTGCAGCAATTGTCTATGGCTCTTGTTGATAGGTGTGAGGGGTGTTCTTTCACATATACTGTACACAGTATTCATTCAAACTTGAGGGGAAGAAAAGGTGTCTTGTCTTTTACTTTTTTCCTTTTCCTTTTCCATGAACGAGGCCTTTAGCCTTCATTAGGGGAATTACTTCTACAAACCTTGCAAGCGTACCTATTCCAAAGTAAAGAAATCATTAATAAAAACAGTGAAAAGGAGCAGTTATATTACAAAATAAATCTACCAGGCTTACAGAGAAAACAAATTTGAAGGAGCCACCTGCTGTGAGATGAGGCAGTAATCTCAACAGCAGGAAATAAAGGGAGAGAGGGAGAAAATACAAAAAGCATAGGCATTAAAAAAGTAATTAAAACACTTATCTCCATCAACATACATAGCAAACAAAAAAAATCAACCACCTAGAAAACACAACTCTATTGAACCTCACAATAGGAAGTAACAGAGCTGTCACCATAAAAAAAATCTCTAGCAAAATGAGAGATTTTTTAAAAATACAAGCCTCAAAAGTATTTACTAAAGTGTTAATCACTAATGGACTGACCTTGAGAAAAGCTGAGCACTTGCAGAGCATTTGTAACTACTGGGCATCTAGTCTTTCAGAATCAAACCTTTAAAATGTGGAGAGAGTAACTCTTTAGATAACCAATGTACGGTGAATGTCACAGCATGAATTGTAAGGGTGTGTTTAGTATAATTAGCCATGTGGTACAGCTTAAGTACCTTACTTGGATTATGCATTTCAGTATAGTTCATATCTAAATTGTTGTGTAATATTGATCCACGGACAGCAGTATTAGCAATATTGATATGAATGAATGTGACTTCTTAGAAACAAATAGGTAGAGAGCTTATGCCGCTGCATACAAATAGGTTCTATCATGTCTGGAGAAAACTTTGAATTTGACAGTTATGAGAGTTTACAGTTTCAGTGTTATCTTTCAAGAAAATAATATACTTAAAACTCATGGTCCAATTTATACAATTCATAGATGATGTGACATTAATTAAAACTACTTTAAATACTTAGATTTTGCTCTCCATTTCCTTAGACCACAAACTAGACTTGCTGAAGAAGAACAGAGCATTCAGAATTACTAAAGGATGCTTATGCTCTTGGATTTTACAGTGTGTTCTTTCTTCTCTGCCAGGTACCTTTGTAGTGACAGTCTAACCATATGGTACCTGTAGCTGCAAGTCTCTGGGCAAGTGTGAAATGCCATCAGATGTGTTACATCTGAAATATTTTTGTATGGGAGCGCAAGGAGCAAGTTAAAACAGTGTGTAAAAAACCAGGAAGATAGGAAAAAATGGGTACTTTTCTGTTAATTCAGAAGGACCCTTTCAAAAGGCAAATGTTGGATTTAGAATTTCCCTTTAGAGAGCAATTACCTTAGCTTTGTATCTACTTTAGCATATCTTTTAAAGAAAATTTAAAAAGTATTATAAACTCTATTAACAAAAATAACTTATCAGATAATGTCAGTTCCTCTCTAAAATTCCTATCATTCTCTGGCCATCAGCCTTCCATGGTTCCTTTGCCCAGGGCACACGAAGGGGCACAGTCTATTCCTGAAGCTGGCCAAAGGTGTGGAACTGCTGGTGTGGAACCTGTGCTGCCTCATTGCTAGACTGTGTTTGAGTTCCAGGGTCTCAGCTTGTCTGGGCTTAGCCTCTCAGGTGTTGTTTCAGGAGACTTGCTTTGCCACCAGAACAGATATGCAGATAATCAATTGTACGTTTCTTCTGTCCAGTTTAGTGTGAGATTCATGGATTTTTCTCCTCATTCTAAGGTGGATTCTGACAGTTGAAGGCTTTCCACCCAGTCCTAGGATTTCCTGTAATGAAAGGAAACTCCTACTGGGAAGGACAGAAGCGGAGTTTTCCTTGTAAATGCGATTTTTCAAAATCTGGTTTACCTCTGAAACATTAGCATGGATATGGCAAAAGTTGGAAAGATGTCCCTACCATCTAACTTTCTAGCTCCAAATCTGTGTAGCAAGATAATATTAAAAAAAAAATCCATAAATTGGTAAATGGGGTTTTATGTCGGTTTTAAAAAGTAGAAAAAGGAATGTGCATAGCCAGTCAATCCCATTTTCTTTGTTTCTTTTGGATTGAATTTGGATAAATTTATAAATACAATGTCATTTCAAAACAAATTTGAAAGATTCAATATAAAAATGTCAAAAGAAAGTGTCTTGTATTTTAAAAGGTAGTTCCTGGTATTTTCAAACACAGATTGCATTCACCAGCTTGAATTTACATTTTTACCTGAAAGTAAGGAGTTGGTAAAAACAATTCATCCAGTTCTGATCTTGAAAACTCTTTTGTCAGGAAAGCAGCAGTTAAGAATACAAAGAGAGAGGATATTGCTTGACATTTCCTAGCTCTTAATTTGTTTCCCTGAGTCAGCTTAAATTTTTCAAAATTTAGTATTAACACAATAAAAAATGAAGCAAACCAAACTTTTCAGTGGTTGATATGAGGAGAACCAGAAAAATCTCACAATGCTTTGGTTATTTTTGACCCTGTAGGCTGCAGTATATTTACACTTCAGCTCCATTTTTTTTTTTGTCTGGAGATGTGTTTTCAGTCAGCTGCCAGTGAAAACTACATTTGACCCTTATCAAGGATGAGGGCTTATTTTGTGTGTCAGTTATTAAGACCAATTGAGAAGTTCATTTGAAACTGCAAATCTGCCCAAACATGTCTGATTTAAGTAATCCAAACAATAAGTTCAGATTCACAATGCATTCCTGTTTCTGGGGGGAGGAAATTTGATCAAAATAGGAGAGAAATGCGGTGTTTGTACTCGTGCTTTAGTTCCCCTTTCCAGACCAGGCTCATAGTTACAGTAACAGCAGACTTAGCTGATTGATGTGTTGACATGCCTTGATTTATTTGGTGCAGCAGCCAAGTGGACTAGGTGCACTGATCTGCATGCCAATCCCTTACATTGTCTAAGCATCATTCTTGTATATTTCTTTGTATATCTGACAAATTTAGTCTAATCATTTAGTGATTCATATCTCAGCTGGGCTAGGGAATTGTGGCAAAATTCTCTTTAAATGGAGCCCATGGACTTGGCACTGAGTTAAGAAAATTGACATGCATCAGCATTGTGAGAACAAAGAGTACAAGATCTTGATAGGAGGGAGATGATTTTTTTTTTAATATATATATATGTGTATATATTTCTATATAAAGGATATAAAAATGGGAGGTTAAAGTCTGTGTTTTCCAAAGTTGCTATTTTAGTGGTTAATGTCTTTGGAAAGTATATGGTATGTCAGATATGAGAGAGATATTTATATTTAGGTATTATACACTGGAGAAGGGGTTGTGGGGATCAATTGAAGGAAAGAAGGAAAGAGGGTTTCATACTAAGAGAGTAGTGATGCTTACTGAGAGATGACTGGAGCATCTGGAGATGAAAGGCAGAGCATAGCAGAACAGCAGGTTAGGAATTGAGATGAATTGCTTTCTATGCTGTACTGACCCAGATTGGGACTGTCTAGATTAGCTTTTGCAAAGCTGAACTAGATCTGTCATGCAGGCTGTTATTTTCACAATGTTTCTACTTTCTCTATTCTTAGTAAATGCAGTTTTCCACAGCCCATGAGGCTTCATTGCGTGGTTTGGGTATCAGTTACTTCGGAAGCTTCTTCACTGGCTTAAGCAAGTAAAGGGGGGACTGAGACTTGGGGAGGTCCAGGGTCTTGGCTGAAGAAGATGAGGAGCTGGGCATAGCTCTCTGCCTGTATAAGGGTGTGCAGAGTCCATCCAAAAACCACCAAGGGAATTGCTTTTCTAGGCTGCCTCCTCTTGGTTGCCCGTCACAAGAGTTATGCTTCAATGCAGGGGAAGGAAATAATTGTTTTCACTAGATTTTGATACAGGTTACCTAAAGACAGGATATATGGAATAGTGAAAGATTGTTACAGGACAAGAAATACTAAGTAATAAAAAAAAAAAAAAAATCCTTTTGGATGGCTTGCGGATGGATTTGGAGAGCAGAAAACTTACTACCTTGGCTTCAGTCTAAAACCTAGGGAAAAGACCTCATTTTTCTAAGCACTTTTTCTTGGGTGGTTCTTGGCTATTTAGTACTACTCTGTGAATTCCCTTTTGCTAAAAGTTCTCTCTGATTTATCTTCAAAAGGTATTTCTGTTGGTTCATTATTTTGACCTAACTTGTGTCTTTCATACATGACTGGGTTTTTATACATTTTATTTCTTCTCTAAAACCATTTGTACTCAATCTCTATTTTAACAAAATTAAATGCAGTCATTAAAATGGCAAATAATAATAATGCGGCCAGTCTTCGCGAACGAAGATCTGGGAAAGGTCTTTTTACCTTTCAAGCCTGCGCAATGGATTTTTTAGGTGA
>JAWWLV010000005.1:18086983-18134347 GCA_035041135.1 Platyrinchus mystaceus | reverse complement strand
AGTGACCTTCTCTTAGATGGATGGCCTTAGGGGCTGACGAGCTCCATCTACCCGGGGGAGTGTCCCTGAAGCAGGATTGGGAATCGAACCTGCGACCGTGGTGCTGAGAGCGCCGCATCTTAACCACTAGACCACCAGGGGTCCCCACTATTAAATGATCACCAGTTATATAAGCTACAGGCCGTAAATGTAAAACCACAGTCATTTGTGATGTTCTTCTGGAAACATCTGAGGGTTTGTAAAAGTGCTTGTATTGAGGATGTTTTTGAGAATGTGTGTGTAATGCAAAATATATGTTGGTCATTAAAATTTCCCGTGTAATTCTGATGTGTCAAAAAATATCTATTTTAGGTTTGCCAGAACCAAACAGAGACAGTATATTCCAAGGATTGAGAATGGATCAAGGATTCTACACATCTAAAGACTTCTTACCTTTGGTAGCAATGGCAAGTAAACCAGGTATGTGATATGTTCTTGTTGTAATCACATTCAGTAAGTCATTAGTAGTTTTTGATATATAAAACTGTCTCGTTACGTAACAGCTCATCAAATTATGAAGCACCTTCCAATTAATAGATCTGGAACAGAGTTTTCTCTTGGGTAGTGGCAACCTCAGGAGTATGATCAGGGAAGTTAGTCCTAGAGATTATAAACCAGATAGTCATATATAAAAATCTAAACACATGGCAAATTGTTACCCCTAATAAGTTATATTTGATATTTTGAATTATAATCAAAAGGTGACTTAAACTTCTCATTTGTATAAATTATCTCAATATAAATAGCATATATAAGATGGTCTTGAAAAAATCTGATATTAAAAAGGTGTTTCCAACATATATAAACAGCTGCTTTTTATATTGTTGATAAACTGTTTTACTTGATCCCAAGTCATGTACTGCATGTTTTACAGACTCATTAAAATCAGAACTAGTTCCTTACACAAAGAACTTACAGTCTAAGACTCAGGACAACAGGAGTGTGGCAGGATTGAATAAAACAACTCTCAGTTTGTAGGCACTAAATGCAGTCTTGTTTTATGCTTTTACATCTTCCTTGGAGTACAGAGATGGCTGCATTTGCTCCACAAAAGGTATAGCTGCTTTCAGTGTCCTGAACGTGAAGTCATAAGCTCTAGATGTGTGATGTCTATGCAACATTCCTTCATGGTCTAGATTTTCCAATGTGTTGATAAAAAGAAATGAACAGAATCTAGCACTCGCACTTGTTAAACTTCATACAACCACGTATTTAATATAACTTTTTTTAGCTGCAAACTGATTTTCATTTGAGCATTCAGAAATTTCTTTTAGCATCATATAGGGTTGCCTTCTTATTTAGTAGACTTTCCTTAAACACTGTTGAAAAATATATCTTCCGTGGGAAATTATTCTGCCTATAAAAGTAAAGTTTATTACCCCATTTTATGCAAAATATTTAGGAAGTGAAATTCTCCATCCCATCTGTCCCATCTCTCTGCTGTTTTGATCAAATGCTTATTTCTGTCTGTTTTCTTTAGCTCAAAGTGAGCTTAAATGGTTTGGTAGAAAGGGGTGGGGTTCTTGTTTGTTTGTTTTTTTAAGAAAGAGATGTTTAAAAATAAAACAGATTGAGAATATGTAGTGCAAAACATTTGTAGATTAACAAAGTAAAAAATAAAACCCACAAAATGATGACTAAAAATACTTTCTAGAATTCTGTGAGGCCATGTAGTACTTGTGTACTGTCACCTGACTGCATGAGGATCTATATACTGCCATCTGCATCTTTTAAAATGTTGCAAAGTAACACTCTTGATTTGCTAGGATATGTAATGATTTTTTTTTTATTAAGTCTACAGTGAGAAAAAGGATGAACTTGAAAGAACTAACCTTTTCTGACTGACAGTAATAGATATCTCTTTGGTGTTGTCTGTTAATTAACATGGTCTCTTTTGCTTAATTTTCCTAGTGTCTGTCTGTATCTGTAGCTACCTCTTGCTCTCTGAGGCATGGAATTTTAAAATGAAATATAAATGTCCTACATCCTACTTTATCCTCTTTTTTCACTATGACAGTTTTTTAAATAATAGACATAATAGACTTAGTCACAGTAAAGTATATATTCTTCCTGTTTATTAAGTTCTGAATACCATCTGTTAATATACGTTCCTTCAAAAGAGATTCCCCTTGCAAATACATAGATGTGAATTTAACTTGGGAGCAGCATGTTACTGAGAGCAAAGTGGGCTGCTGTGACTGATCTGTTTTAGACTTATACTGTAATGACACTCTGAGCTGCCATTCCCCTGCTGCAGTTGTGCTTTTCCCACTGCTCAGTGTCCAATTTTTGTGAAGGATAAAGTTCATTAAAAATAAATGAGAAAAGTTTAGAGAAAATTTTAGACTAAGAATCCTATTAAGTAAATAGTAAATGTGATGCCATATACATGGTGGGGGGAAATGATAATGTTTGTCATACGTTAAGTATTTTAAACATGGAGAGAGAGTGTGTGTGTATTAGGATGTTGTTTCTCACTCCATTTAAGCATTGTTTACATGAATAATACTTGTGTTCCACAATTACATATAAAAATCTGCTGCTGCTGTAAGAGGATATTTGAGTTACAGAGCAATGGTTAAATGGCCTCCTGACTGGAACTGTCACAGGCTCATTGAGAATATAGCTTTCTGTTATTTATTTTTCAAGTTGCAATAATTTGCCTAATCGACAATTAGTTGTATTTAAACATGGGATAAAGTGCAGTCTCATCCAAGGAAGAGACATAGTTCAGTTTTACTTAAGTATTTCTTGTTGAATTGAATCAAATACAAGCTGTAGATGACAGTAGCTGTTGAAAGCCACTGTAGATTAATCATTTTCTCTCAATGGAAAATCCAGGAACTACTGTAATAACAATACTCTTTCTCCTCATATTCAGCTGCTGCAGCAAATAGCCTCTGAGAACCATGTCATAGCCAGAACAGTCAGTGCTTTATAGAAAACTGACTGAGAGAACTAATGTTGATATACTATTACACAAAACAATTGGTCATTTTTTTTTTTTTTAACTGGGAGGATAATCGATCTGATGAGAGAGAAGCTTACTTTTTAAATAATAAGATCTCACAATGCTAGTTTCAACTGACAGGACATACAATCCCTACAAATGTATTGTGATTTGAATTCTTTCTGAGTAGAAAGGTGCAGCTGCTTAAAGTACTGACTATGAAATTATGTATATGAGCATATCTTAAAAGGGGGAATAAAACTGTCTTTCAGTGGAGCAGAATAATTTGATAGTGACACTCCATGCTTGGAAACTGTAAGATGCAATTTTACACAGCTTTGAGTACAAATACCTTTTGAGCTGTCATGCAGAAATGGTTTCTCTACTTGAAAATGGGGTTTTCCTTTTATCTTACAGGGATGTGTGCCTGTCACTCTCCATTGCCATCAATACATGGAACTGTGATTGTACTTGGGGCAGGAGACACTGCTTTTGACTGTGCAACATCTGCTTTACGCTGCGGAGCTCGTCGTGTGTTCGTGGTCTTCAGGAAGGGATTCACTAATATCAGGGCTGTCCCAGAAGAGGTAAAATTGAGTAACAGCATTTATGAGAAGGCATATTGGTTGTTATTTCTGTGGGGCCTGAAAGTGTGCTGTGGGTACTTAAAAGGCATCTACTAAAGGTTTGTGAAAGTGCTCTTAAAATGTATGAATCTTTATTAAAAATATGATGCTTACTTTTTATACCCTCTATGTAAATAATTTCCCACGTTTGTATCTGTTTCCTGTAAAGTCAGAGATGCATTTGCAAACAGGGGCTACAATTTCTTATGAATTAGGAAGTGCAATAAAGTTTTTAATCTTGGAATCAAACAACCATTTGAGTATTGTGTGTGACTCTGCAGGTTGTGGTTAGATCCTGGAATGATACCTTCTGGCTGCTGTTTCTGACGTTGTCTTGTGAGCATATAAAATCTTGTAAAAAATTACTTACAGTGATTTTGGCTTTGAATCACTGCCAGTGGCAAAGCAATAATGTAATTAATCACAGATTTCAGCATTCAATTTGATTTTTAGTTTGGCTTTGCACTTTGGCATTTATCAGGTCATCTGCACATTTTAAAATGGCTCCTCTTTCTCAGTGTATCTGTACTCTGGGAGTTTTTATCAGACTAGATTTTTTTATTTTTGTGGTCTTTTTCCGTTTTCATTTATTTGGTACGTTACACTTTTACATAGTTGAGGACATTAGGACATCAAGTGCATCTTTATAGTGATATTTGTGGTAGTTCGGTCATCTGTTTCAAGAAGGTGGGCATCTTAGATCTTACAGAAGGGAAATGGAGCTTCAAAGAAAGTAAGAGAGGGTCTCTTGGTGCATAAGTTACTTCTGTTGCACTTCAGTTAAAAGTTCTAGACACAATGAGATTACTGAAGTCATTGCACAGACTCATGTATGTGCTATTCAGATTCTTACTAAATCAGTTGTCACTCTGAACCAAAATCTTTGATAGTAGCCTGGATAAATTCCTAAAAGTTGTCAATGTTTGTACTCATCCAATCATGCAATGGCCTTGAAAACAGTAAAATAAAAGTAGCTTCATCTAGTAATGGCCATGCTAGAATCATGTCAGGTTGGATATTATATGTTCAAAAAAGTTGTTGTGTAAACATAGGCAATCAAATTTCAAATTGGATTTTGCTAAAATAAAATGCTGATTGACTTAAGCAGTTTTACCATGGCAGAGATTCAGAAGATCTTGTCTGGATTGTCACTCAGAAAACTGTTGTTTGCACATGGTAGTCAGTGTTTAATAAAATCTTAAAATCACAGTAAACACAAACCATGGCATGTCCAAAATAATACTAGGACTCTTCTTAAAAGACACAGATAGTTACATAAGTAACTGTTTTGCCCTCAAAGGAGTTAAATATCTTCTTGTTTGTTTTTTTTATAAAAGCACAGCAGAGTTAAAGTATATGCTTTATTGCTTCTGCTCTACAGATGGAACTTGCAAAAGAAGAGAAGTGTGAATTTCTGCCTTTCCTCTCCCCTCGGAAAGTTGTTCTTAAAGGTGGACAAATTGTTGCTATGGAATTTGTTCGAACTGAACAAGACAGTGATGGTAACTGGAAAGAAGATGAGGATCAGGTTGTCCGTCTGAAAGCTGATGTGGTGATCAGTGCCTTTGGCTCCATTTTAAGTGACAGTAAAGGTAACCCTGACTAATGCATTCTGCAAATGCTGATTGTTTTTTTAGCTGGAACCATTTCCTGTGCTTTGACAGTTCTGGAGGTTACACAGCTTGTGACTGCTGGTCCTCTTTGCAGGAATTTCTTTGTCCTTTAGGTCCTCTTAGCAAAAAACTTGATGGTCTGGTAACAAAGCAGTTTTCTGTACATTGCTGTATAGAGCTGGAACTCAGAATAGAGGTACAGTTGCTCAGTATGTATATTTCTTTTTTCTCAATGGAGTGGAATTTCAAAGAATACTATTGGGAATTTCTTCTGGTCTGACTAATTAACTTTAGAGAAACTCATTATATTACAACTTTAAGCTGAACTGATCTGATCTCTTAAACTTTTTTTAACCTATCAAATTAAGCAGGAATTAAGACTCATTATTCTGGTTCCGCTGATCTGAGTTTTACTCATTATTTGTGCATATACTATGTGTGACTTCTCTCATATACGGTATTTCTTAGTTGCACTTTACAAGCTTTAATCTTAAAAATAAGAAATTACATAATTCTATATTAAAAATACAGAAATTGTCACATTGATGATGTTTCAGAGATTGAAGGAATTGTCTGCATTTAGCAGAGCTAAATGAGAATATGAGTAGAGCTAAGAACATGGGAATGGAGCAGAGCTCAGACCATTCTCTTCTGACACTACACTAGACTTAAAGAGTTCAGGCACATACAAGAAATGTGCCTCAAAAGTTAAAAACTGTGATGCAACAGAAAACAGATTGATGAAATGAATGGATCTTCAGCCTGGAGGTGCTCATCTACGTTAGCAGGATCCAAAGGCCTTAGTGATCCATGTGCCTACCTCTCCAGTGCACGGTCATTCCAGCCAATTAACTCATAACATGTTGTCAGGGTCCTTTGGGTATAAATGCTCTGAACAGAGGACTTGCAAGTGCCTCAGATTGTACATGACCGTAAAATTTCTTAGCATAATGTGGTTTTGTGAATATTTTTAATCAAGGAAAATGGAAAATGTAAAATATTCTAAGCAGGCTCTGAATCTGAATGGTGTACTCGGCGCTTCCTGTTCACCAGCCTGATTGTATACAATGGTAAAGCATCATGCAGCCATGAGAAGGGTCTAAACTCTCTGCTTCAGTAAAAAGGATAAACCTGGTTCTTCAAGGAACTTCTGAATTCCAAGAGCAGTCCTATCTTTTGTGTGAAGCTATTGCATTGGCATAGCTTCTTGTAGCCTAGGCTGTTACCTAGACAGGAGCTACACCCAGCTACATATGGTGCTAATTACTCAGGGCTGCCTCCTGCCCTGCAGCTGCCTCCTGCTCTGAAGGGCTCACAAGGTGCAGTCTGTGTCTCTTTGAAAGAACAGACTCCCATTCCACTTGGAGCTATATTGCTGTATAGATATCCTAGCGTCTGTGTGGGTCATATTTTAGGGCTCAGTCGAACCTCCAGGAAGCAGGGAGAAGAAGATAAAGATTTATTTTAGTTTTTTTTAATCTTAAAGACATCCATTAACTACTCCGATAGTGGAGTTGATTGATTGAGAATTTTGGAAAATTTTGTTGTTTTTAGGTTTTTTGTAAGGTTTTCTGGAACCTCGTGGTAAATTGATATTAGCCTATGCAGTCAGTATATTTTGTTGTCATTCATAGACCCTGTGATACAGGAGTGATTCTGTTTTCTGCCACACTAAAAATTACTTCAGTTGAAAGGTTGAACTTACTGTGTTGCTTAACCATAATATTGTGCTAGTCTTGTATTTCCTAGTATGCATTCACTGTCAAAATTAGTTGTTGTGAGGTTTTTATATAGGAACATAAAATGGGAGGGAAACAAAGTCATACAGTGAGCTGATCGTGAAAGAAGAGAGTCATTTACCAGGGGGGTGAGCAACACACCTCAGTTTCACACTGTATTTTGGGTGAAACTGCTTTTAGAATAGCAATCAAATTAAAGGGAAAAATGCAAGGCATTCATTTTTGAATATTGTGAAAGTGAAAAGAAACTAAAACTTGAGTGCGTAAAATGTGTATTTTGGGCATACCATTTAAGGTGCTTAAATCTTTGGTTTTTGTTTAAACCTGTCTTAATGAAAGTCAAATTTGCTTTTCACTGTTGAGCTGGATTGCAACCAAAACTCCAGGCTGCCTCAATACACATAGCGAAAAGAAATGAAAAAAAAACCCAAAAACCCACAACCAAACAAAAACCAACCAAAAAATTCAACAACACCCAAAGCATCTTATCTTCTTAGTATTTTGTTTGAGTGGGTTGTGGGGTTTTTTTTTAAGGAAGCACATTTTTGTAGCCAAAAGATGGAAATATTCAGGTATTCTATATCAAAAGGTGGAGATGAAAATACTACAGGTACTCAAAACTGGGCAATTCCATGAGCAAACTGATCTGACTTGGAACTTGATCTAACTTTTGAAGAACGGAATGGACTAGGCAACCTCCAGAGCCCTTCCAATCTCAATTGTTTTGTGACTGGGTGACTCAGATGCAGGTTGAATAAATGCGTTAATTGCTGCTTATACGAAGAGCTCTATGAATTGACCTGATTCATAAGGCACCTCAGGGAACTGCAAATGCAGTATTGGTATGGGCTAAATTAGCAGGTTATGTCCTATTAACATTGTCAAATGCTGATTCTACTGATACAAGAATAAAGAAAATACTATCAAAACCAGAGAGATTAAAATCAAACTTAATCCCAATTCATAAAAGTGTTCGGGGGCAGCCTTGTTGTTCATGTTTGAAAGTTTTATAAGGAGCCATAACCATGTGGGAGACTGATGTTCTGAGCAGAAATAGCTCAGTTAGAAAGTTTTTTCTAGTCTATTATTCAAGATGTTTCTTATTCTTGCATGGTAACTATTAAATTTGCAACTGAGATACCATGCATTCACAGTAGGTATTTAGTGTTTTTTCATTTGTTAAGATAAAATGCTGATTGTGGTTTTAAGCAAGAGTTCTAATGGGTATTCAGCCTCTTATTGGGAATCTTATAAATGCATCATTAGTTTAAAAAAATGGACTCCTAAATCCATTTTATGCTTGTGAAGTTGCTAATAGACAAAACAGGAGAGTTGTCCTCTAGACTGTTTTAAGAAAATTACCACTTTACTGAATAAAAAAAATCCCAACAAATTGTTCAAATCAAACTACTACAGATGGAGTAAGAAAAATGTTTTGCTGCTTCTTGAAAAACAACCTACCAGATTTTGCAAGCACAAGGTGCTTTTTTTTTACTGCATTGCTTACCAAAACCTTCAAGCCATTTTAACTGACCCACATAAACAAAGAGCTGTGAGAAGAATTTTGTACTTTTCCTCGTGTTCCTGCTTTTTTGCTTAGTTTGTTATTTTGGAGACTTGTGACATATTAGTGAATTACTGAAATACCTTCTGTCCCTGTTCCAAATTGCAACTACTCAACATACACAAATGTAATTCGGTGTGCTCCGTAGCACCGTGTGCAGCCTCAACATCCTACTTACCACCAATCCAGTTGGTTTTAAAGTCTGAACTTTTAGTAACCCCTTTCTTATATATTTTGTTCTCATAAGCAAAGGAAACAATAATCTTGGACTGCAAAATTTTGCATTAGAACAAATGTCCTTGTTCTGATTTATTTTCATAAATTTCTGAGGAGAACCATGGAGAAATTATGGAAAATAGTACACTTGTTCAAAATGCACTACAGTGCATTTTCTGCATTGCATTTGCAGTGCAGAACAGGGACTGAGGCAGGATAGGGAACTGGCAATGTAGGCGTAGTTCAACACTGTTTAGCAGACAGCAATAAAGAGGAAGTATTCCAAGTACCAGAACACTGAATCTTAGCATGATAATGTCTATTTTGTTTTCCTGGAGAGGCAAAAAAGAGAAATGCAAAAATATCCAGGCAAACTCCAAATACCACCTTTCTAAAAAAACCCAGAAATTGTAAGTTATTTGTGAGCCAAAATATGTTTTATGAAAAATTTGGTAGTAGCTGACTATTGCATCGTGACTGAAGGACAGGATTTTGTTTTGCAATTCTGGGAATCAGTCACAACTTTCAGATATTTTGCCTTTACTTTTAGTACAACTGTCATCTTGCTTGGAAACTGCAGCAGCAAATCCCAGAAGGCTTACTGCTCCCCTAGAATAGTTCAACATACATCAAGGATAACTTTTCCCAAGTTGTTTACAATTTTATTATTTAACCCACTTATACCTAATATTTATTTCTGCAGTTTCAGAAGCATTTGCTAGAGAAAAAGGAAAAATGTTTGCAGAGCCCTGACCTCATAAGTGAAAAAGATTTTGGTTTGCCTTTGAACAAATATAGAACTGAAATGGCACAGAAGCCAGGGGTTCCAGAACCTGGAAGGAGTATTGAGTTTCTTCATACAGCCTGCTCACACAACTAGCAACTTCAACCTCAAAGTACTGAAGCCTTGGCTATCTAATGAAAGAGTAGCGGGGAGGAAGAGAGGCTGTGATACTTCAGCTGGGAATGCCCATGGGGGTGACCTGGCATCTCCCTGGTAGCACAGCACCTGCCTTCCACCAAAAGAATAGGCTTTTAGTCACCAAACTTGTAAAAAATCGTTATATAAAACTGCAACTTATATAGATTTGAAAGATTCCTATTGAAATAGATAGGAGCCTTCCTGCTGTGTCATTTGGAATAGGATTTTTCTCCACAAGTAGGTTTACTGAATGAGTTTGAGTGCAGCAGTTCCACACTCTGAAATGATTACCAATTTCCGATATTCAAAAGTGGCTTCATGATGACTTCTAAAGCTCTGCTAACTTAGGGCACAAATCCCGCTCTTTCAGCTGATAGACGTCAGTACCCATTTGCTTGCTGGTGACAAGCAGAAAACAGTCAGTACCAGCTTGCAGCACGATCAGCATAAGTGGACTCAGCTTTATTTAGTCAAACCACTTTTTAATCCTGATTCAGTACGGTAGTGGGATAGAGAATGTGGGAAGCATGATTGTGACTTTATTTGCTGGGCATTTAGGCTGGACGTGTCAGCAGTTAGTCTGTTGGTGCATGTGACAGCTGTATATATTTTATATATTTAAGATTAAGGAAGTTACAGTATATTTGTATTTTTCTGAAGTAATACTACTATTCACTTTAAAGGAATTCTGTAAGATGGATATCAAAAATAACATTAATGAGCTACTAAAGCTAAAATTACAGGAACTTATGAAATTGGTTAAACATAAAAACCATTAAACTGTTTATTGAAGCTTCACAGATATACTGCAGCTAATGAGCATTTCTGCTATTTAAATAAGCCCAAATTGAACACACATTACATGGATGCATAATTAGTCATGGCAGTCAAACACACAGACTCACTTTTAAAGCTTTATTTGAGGAATCTTTTCCATTTGATTTGTTTTGTTAATTAAAATATTTTTTCTGTATTCACTTATATTTTAATATTGTTTTTGCAAATGCTATAATTTGCTGCTGTGTTTCCATTTGTGTTTGTTTGCTCTGTGAATATAACAAATTTGGAATATATATTCAGCATTATCCTTTTGTTTGGTGTTATTTGTGTTAGCATCACTTGATAGCACTAGAATAATTAAATTGTATGTTGTCTTTCATCCAGAAGGATCTTTTCAAATGATATATAATGTCTCACCAGGCGATGGAGGAGAAGAATGCACAAACAGGAGACTGTAGTTTGAATTTTCGAGAGACAAGCTATGTTAGTTTCAAACTTTGAAGGCTATGAGGGTGTTAGGTTTTAAAAGATACTCTTTACCCCATCCTAAATCACGCACCAACAAAAACATTAGGTATCTGGTTTGTTATTGTTCAGTGTCAATTCCCAATGCAGAGTACCTCAAGCTCAGCTTTGGCTCTTAGACTCTTTCTCACCCCTCAGCCTCACAGTTACACTAGGTACCAGATCCAAATTGTGAGGATATTAGGAACTCTTATATAAAATGCTTTTAAACCATGCCCTTATTTTTAAATAACCTAAATCTTGGAGATTATAAAAATGACAGAAAGAAATAGCTGCTGGATACCATGTCAGCCTTGCCACCAGGGAAATATTCTTTCCCAGTCTTTAAAATACTGATCAGGCAGACAAATCCCCAGGCCCTGGAGAAATGTTTCAGGTGAAGATATGTTGGGCATTCTTTGCGATCAAAAAGCTTTTGGTATAATTATGTCCAGACAGCTATTTTAGCACAAAGCAATTCAAAGAAAGAATTGAGAAATGTAATAGATCCAGGATAACAGAGGTAATACCCTATTTTTCCACAAGATGAAATAGGTAGTAAGAACTTCCAGTTTTACATCATTTCTTCTGAAAAACTACCTCTTCAACAGCATGTTGTCCTCTAACACCTTTACTGTGGTTCAGTCCTGTCTCAGAGAAGCAGAAGTCATCTATTAAATCTCCACTACCAAATCCTGCAGTACCAAGTTTTCCTCTGTGTTTTTTTTTCCAAACATGTCTTTACAAGCCTGTATGTATTTAGCTTGTGAGAACTGTCTAGACCACATGCTGAGATGGTACCACTGCATGCAATATGTTATCCTATATATGACAAATATAAGATGATTAAAAGCTGTCTTAAAGCACTGACAGTCTGAGACACAAAGAGAAAGTTAATGTATTGATTTATAAATATTACTGAAGCATTTTAATAAAACTTTTATCAGCCATTATCTACTCTTTCCTTTTTATAAAAAAAAAAAAAGAATGCAAGCCCAAGCCTAAACAAACCAAAACCCTTGTTTTGCACACTGAAAAATATCTCCATCTTAAGGTAGTGTTTAATTTGAACTTTCAGTAATTTAAACATTTTTACAGGAAACAATTTCTTAAGTTTTTGGTGGGAGAGACTGTGCGAGCAATAGGTCTTGCAGATAGATTAAATACCTGTGGTAGGAAACCTGTTACAGTCTTTCAGCTTGAAATGGTCTTTTGTGACTCTGGCTTCTGAACAAGTTGCAAAAAATTACTTTGAATTCAGGTCCTCCAGGTATGTTTGCAAATGTCAAGGGTGAGGAGGAAAATGTAGGAGGGACAAGGAGGTGACAATGTTTGTGCCTTTCTTCCTGTTTAATTATTTTGCCCCAGATTATATGCAGCCTCCACTTTGGAATATACTTCTAATATTTGATTTGAAGGTTAAGGGAGATACAGAGCCTTGGAAGAAAATCTCAGCACTATGATGTGCAAGAAAGATGTGTTTGTAGCTTGCTGTATACTGAAGTGTGCACTGGGACAATACTGGGACTCTGCCCTTTGTATTGGAGAAATATCTGTGTCTTAAACTGGCAGGTTTCTCTTTTACATATATGACATTGCAACTGCGTCAATTTAATTGACCTTGGCAATATGCATCTGCCAGTGGTTATCCCTGAGGGACATTGCAATTTTAAGCTGCATTTTATTGCAGAATCCTCAGTGCTGGTAGACAAACCCTCTATTTTGATATATGCCATCAACATTTGCTAAAAATACTTATTGAAAACATGATTCTCTTAATTAAGCTACTTTGAAGTGCTTTATGATTATAATAATTTTAAAATGTTAGCATAGAGCAAGTAGTGTATTTTTTCTGAGCATTTATGTGTATTTATTGACATTTATATAATGCCATGCAGTCTAAAATTAATTTTTTTATTTTCACATCTACATTATTTTACAGGACAATAATATTTCATGTGCAGAATGTTTATATATGCTGTTCACTAACAGCATGAAAAATATTAAGACCTCTTAATGCATGCTCTATAAAAAAATCAAAAATGGCAGTGAAAAAGATAAAAAATGTATTGTCTTTGTGTAAACATTTAATTTTGATTGTTTTTTATGGTTTTATTCTTAACATGCAAAACAAGTTTTGAAGTGAGCCTTTCTTCCAGGATGTTCTGAGTTTAAATATTAAGTCAGGATGGTTTTGACTTTATTGAAATATGCGTTTTTTTCAGAATTACATTTTCTAATTGTTATCAGCATATATTTGACAGATTTTAGCAACAGTTTTTTCTTTCTTCAGTTAACATATTTGTCGTTCACTTTAATTACAGTCAGAGAGGCCATGGCACCTATCAAGTTTAACAGATGGGGTCTTCCTGAAGTAGATCCAGAAACCATGCAAACAAGTGAACCCTGGATTTTTGCAGGAGGTGACATCGGTGGTCTTGCTAACACTACAGTGGAATCAGTAAATGATGGAAAACAAGCTTCCTGGTACATACACAGATACATACAGGTGATTTTTTTTCAGAAGTATTTTTCTCTTTCCCCTTTCTATCTGGTTTTAGATACTTTAAAAAATAATTTCATTGTGGGTTTGGTTAAATATACAAGTTTTGAGAAACTAATACCTAGATTATCTGGTGATGAGAACATTACAGATTCATTCAGCTTGGATCACATACTTGAGTTTGGGTAAATGAACCCAGCTTTCTTACATTATCTTAACACTAAAATCCAAGCAACCTTTTCTTGGCCCCAGCTCTGAATTCCACTCAAGGGTAACAAGCCTCCCTACACAATAGACACTGCAAGTAGAAGTCGTAATTGGGTAACTGGGGAAAAATAGTGAGCCCATAAGTATTAAGGAGCAAGATCTTCCAGTACTGCATAAAGTAAAAACTAAATACTGCCAATGTTAGTACCTGGGAAAGACCTTTTTAGTTTACTAACAGTTTACAAAACACTCAGATTATCTACACTGGAAGCAAAGTTTGCTCTGATGAGACTGATAAAATGGTTACAAAAACCTGACAAAAACTAAACACTGAATGCACAGAGGGAAATAACGCAAAGGAGAATTTACCTGAGAAATAGGAGTTTAAGAGGTACAGACTTGAAAAACCTGGTAACTACACGTTTCCTTTTGGTTGTCCTTGCATGTTGCTGACCGAGCACCTCTGCCCTAATTTTTTCTAGTAAAAGTCTAGAGGAGCTGCAGAAGAACTTTCTGAGACAGAAACACAGCCTGTATGTGGAGAACCAGTTGACAAAATGTGTGTTCATAGTGCAGGGAACTTTTTAGAAACATGGTACGTGATTCATTCTCCCACATAAAGAGATTTGAACAACTGAAGTTGGGACTGTAACAGCTCGATGTCTTTCTCCCCCATCCATCTGCTCAAAGCCTCTCTGATTGCATGTTTGTGCAATTTCATGCTGTTGGGGTCTGATTTCACTTCCTAAAAATACTTCAACTGAAAGCTTGTTGTTAGTATCTGTGCATATTTTTTCTCACTTGTTCTGAAGCACTGTTTGTGTCCTGCCTTCTTAGACCCTATGAAAATGCTGAGTGTGAAACATCTTTAATCCCTGACCTGCTTACTTAGTTTCTTTGTGCATGGTGAATTTGGGTAACCGTGATACGGGGAGAGAGGGTGTCTCCTCCTTTTTGTCTCCTTATTCAACCTCTAGAAATACAGGCATCACTTAAAATCCTCTGTTATCATTTTGCTTCCTCCTCAAAGCTTGGATTTCTTCCTCCCCTCTGGAATGTATTTAATACTTTGGAAAAAATCTGAATAGTCATGGCTTGAGAATTAGAATTTTAAATCAAGCAGACTTGTGATGTTAGAGCATTTCCGTTACCCTTTGCAGGTTTCAAGGCAGCTTATTCAACCTTACAGTCTCACCAGGAAGCTAATGGGAAAACCTTACAGCAATCTTCACAGGAAAGTTTCCAAATGTCAAGTGTCACCTTTCCAGCTGTTAGATGAATGGGTTGCCCAAGGGCATTTATTTGGATGCACAGCCCTTGTAAAATCTGGTTGCTGTGGTGCAGAATGCTGTAATTTGGCAATTTACTTCACCAGTGTTTGGACCTGGTAGAAATTTTAGTGCCTGGAGGGAGTTTGTTTCTTAAAGAAGTTGTTTAGGGAAGGATAAGAGAAGGATTGTATTACCCTGATGTTTGTAGGGGTAGGTACATGCCACATGTGTGTGCCTTTGCGCGCACATGTGTGCACACATTCAGTTCTCAGCTCTGTGTTCTGGAAATTTCTGAAAGCAAATGAAAAAATACCCTTACACACTACCTTATTTTCTCTCTGTTGTGAGATTCTAAGGTAAGCAACCGTCCTGTGATCTCAGTGTCTGAATCGAGTACACATTACATTTTAAATAAATGCATTGATACCATCTATATCTCAGTTACAGGAATAGGTAGCCATTTCCAAAATCACCAATCAGCACCAGGATCTATAAATAATGCAGTCTTCATCAAAATAAAACTATTCCATAGGATTTCTCAACCAATCCAAGACCATGACAAAGACTGAAACTCAAACCCAGCATCCTGACTACTTGCAGAAAGCACTGCTTTAACAGCACGCTGCTTGTATCCCAACCTACTCCAGGCAAAAGGCTAAGTGAACAGATGGGCCTGATATGTGCCCTGAAACTCCAGTCATTGCAAGCTCTGGCACATGGTCAAGTGAAGCGTGAGATCCAGACTCAAGGACTCTCCAGCAGAAATGCCTTATGTTCAAAACTGGGAGTTATTTACAGAAGCTTCTTGGCTGCTCTTATGCTGGAAACTTTCCATCATTAGTTGCCTAAATATCTTCTGCCTTTTAACATATTCCTCCCACTATATGAGGCATAGGTTCATCTCAGAAATTGTTGCCTGCAGCTGTGTCAGGTTAGTTTCTATAAACATGACCGGTCAAAGCCTAACTAAGGATAGTTGTAGTAGAACCTGTTAGAAAATGTAGCCAGTCTTCCTAGAACTGTTCCTTGCAAGTCATTAGAGATCAAAACAGAATCAGCCCAATTCATTTAACTGTCTACTACCCACAACATTTTTGCATGGTTCAACCTTCTTTTGTTATTTCCTGAGTTATTCTTAGTGATTTATTTGGTTTGGGGATTGTAATGGCCTTCACTTTTGTCTGACAGTGACTTTATGATCTTGTGCAGAAGCAGTATAGGCTGCTGTTCTCTTCTATGCCTCAGTTACCATTCATTTCTTTTTGATCAGTGAATGGGATTTAATAGTATAATAGTTGTATTCAGGGTAATTCATGATTATTGCAGGACTAATTTCTAATTTTCTGTGCCTGCCTTGAGAGCAAAGGCAGCTTCCAGTATTTTCTTCCTGGATGACTGTGCCAGCCTTAATGCTTCACTCCTGCTGTACTCATACACTTACCTGTGGAGTGTTTTCCCATATATAGCAGTCAAGCTGCCATCTTCTAACTAAAATCCCTCTTTAAAAGTGACTTTTCTGTTCTGGTTCACAATAAGTTTTATTTTATTTAAACCTATTTTTTTCTTTACTGTAATCTCTCCAGTGTGGCCAGCTTTTTTATACTTTTCCTAGACTGAAACGTGTGATACACTTAAAGAATAGAGATCTGGATCCCAACTGATATAATTTGCACTTCACTAAGACACTATTCAGTATTAATTTTGAGCACATCACTGTTATTTTGAAACAATATTGTGTATTTGCTATTTTTAACCTATCCTATGCTGTCAGAAAATATATGGGCTTTGTGTCTGAGGAGTGTAGTTGTTGATTCTTTATGAAGGTTGGCCATTCTCATATATTCCTTGAGCATGCATGAATGTACATTATTTCATAATCAATACCAGAGTTAGGTGGTTCCCAGGAAGCCTGTATTTGAAGCTGTAAGTTATATTGTCTGTTTCTTTTCAGGACAACCACAGGAGAAAAATGAACATCCCTTTGTTTAGCTAGAACAACATACAAAACACTAGCATGCAGACAAGTAACAAAGTAGCATTTGCAGAAAAAGGAAAGTGCCAGAAACCTGGTATTTTAGTTGCTTGCCTCTGAGTAAGCAATATGTCTCTTACAGAAACAGATAGTCAGGAAGGAGCTTAGAAAATCTTTGTTAAACTGGACAGAGGCCCTGAGCAGCCTGGTCTAGTTGACCCTGCTTGAAGCAAGGGTGTGGGATTAGATGGTCCTCAGGCATCCCTTCCTACCACAGCCATTCAGAGACTGTATGAAATAACATAGACATATTTACCACAAAGTTAAATAATGGATAATGGGAGAGAGGCTGGAAGAGGCAAGGGAGAAAAGAGATGTTTTAAGATCAGACTTAAAAACAGAGAAAGCAGGAGTGATATGAAAGTATTCAGGAAAACTCTTCCAGGCAGTAGGATTTCAGGAGAAGACTCTTTGTGAAAAATGACAGTAATACAACTACTTGCTTTCACAGTCTGTCTTTGTTAAAGTCCAGGAAATGGAGTTAAGAATTTTCTCCATCTAAAGGAAATAATTGTCAAAGATTGTATCAGGTCTAAAGCTGACTTCCTGTCCCTCAGCTCTGCACTGCAGACCATGTGCATTTGCCTCTAGGCGAATCCTGGGTAGGGTAAGGTAGGGCTACTGTTTGCAACATGCTGTGGATTTCTCTCCACCGTGTTCCAGTATCCAAGAAATTGCCATGATTGGAACAAGTACCTGCAATATTGTTCGCTCAGCTGCCTGGCATCAAATTAGAGGAAGAATGGGCCACACTTTTTGTCCTCTACTTCTAAAAATCAAGGGAAGAGTTATTATAAATAAACCCTTACCCGCAGGCTTTCTTTTCCTATTTGTTTGTGCAATGTCAGAGAAATCCTTCATTATAAAGATGATTTTACTTTCAGGAAGCTATATAACATTTTAGCTTGCCGAAAGTTTTGCTTTGTTGAAAACAGTGCATCAAGGCTTAGTAAATTTATTTCTTTTATAAGCATTGTGCTGAAAGGAAAAAACAGCAAAAAATAAATAGACCAAAAATGAAGTGATAGGAAAGGGGAAGATAAGTCTGAAAAGATATATTGCCACTGGCTACTGAACCTTCAGCTGCATCCTGCCCCTGTGCATTTTTAAATACTTGGTTTATTCCATTGAAACCTCTTGTAATCCTTCCTGTGCCATCTCCACCTGGGTCATTTCATCATTAACAAACCATTAGGCACATTTTGTGGGACCTGAGTGCATCTGGGTAGAATGGTTTGTGGTTTTGCTCTTTTGAAGGAAAGTAAAGCAGGAAAAATGGGCCTCTACATAAAGTTTGGGAAGTGGCTTATTACTAGTTTGAATGATGGAATGCAGGAGGCATGGCCTATTTTTGCATAAGTGTTGGTGAGAATAACGTTTAGAGATTTAATTGTCCTGCTTAGGAAAAAAAACCAGTACAATGGAACTTAAGCTGCATATTCAGCACTGTATCCCTATTTGTCTGTAGCAATCAATATTTACAGTTGTACAAGCTATGAATAGTTTATAAGCAATCCACAGGCTGAAATGTATTCACAGAGAACATTTGAACAATTATGGATAGCAAATAAATTCACACTGGAAAATTAGGTTTATTACTCACATGTGCGCACAGAGTGGAGCTGACCAAACACGTTTCCTTCAGTCTTTTTCTGTTGTCGTTCTTACAGAACCAAAATCAAAGAATTTTTGGTAAGATTTTTGTATATCAGCGTTGATTTCAGCAGAAACTGTGTAGGAGACAAAAAGTGTGCTAGCATTTAAAAAATGCTTTAATTTCAGCTGTGTGATCCAGATTTGAGAGGTAAAATGCCAGGCTGTTTGGTTTTCTAAGAACTCAGAGTCTCCTAGTGTAAAAAAATAGCTCTGTGGAGTGTGACATGGAGGAAGCAGTGAGCACTTAGGAGAGAAGAAATGGGGCATGTTTGGCTTTTTATGAAGTGTAACTGCATTGGCTGTTAGCTGAGAGAGATCATGACACTGAACTGAATTTTTTCCCAAGTATTAGGGATCTTTAAAAATTAGCATTTCTCAAAATGTCCACCATTAGGGACCCATTCATATTCATATCATTCAGGCTGGGACAATTCCAGAACCATATCAGAAAATTTGGCCCCCAAATGTACCTTCTGTCTGAGGAATTAGAGATCTGGGATCAGAATACTGAGATGGGAATGCAGGCAATCCCAAAACCAAACAGGCATGTGACCTCTCAGATTTTGGACCAGGCTAGGAGACAAAAGGCACTAAACCAAACAAAAAACTCATTTCATCAGTGCTTATTAATTTTCACAGGTAAAAATGGGTTAAATAAGTTCCTTAAAAAAATATACAGCCCTCCTAGAGGCAGCAATTTATAAGTGGCTGAGGTTTTACTCTGCTACAGAAGAATCTTCCCCACACCTCGAGTAGTCCTCCTGAAGAAATATTCCTTTTAAGGATAGAAGAAACTGCTGTGATCTTAGCTGTGACTTATTAGGGACACAGATGGTGTAGGGCTTCTCTGTGTTGGAAATTCCTGATTTATTTCTTTGTGATTTTATTGAGTCAACCATCTGAGTGAGCAAAGATTTAAATTCTACCCACCAGACTGTGATTAGGATGCCGTTCAGTATCCATGCATGGAAAAATACTTTCTCTACAATTTTTATAGTATTAGATGCAACATATATACATTGAAAGCTTTTCACTGACTCTTCAGGGAAAAGACTGTCTTTAAAATGAAAACAAAAGTGACTGCGGCAGCACAGCCACAATGTGTATGATGTTCTTTGACCCCAAATCATTCTTACATTTGTCAATCTTGAAGTATTCATACTAATGCAATTAAATATAAACCCAATGATAGTTTTGCATCTATTGATAGGTATGCCAATGTGTAGGCTAAATAAAATCTTTAAAATTAGGGGGAAAATGTGCAGAGATTCAAACTAGAGTTAGGGCTGAGTGATACTCCAAATGATGCCTTCCCTTGTTCTTCACAATTCCCTATACTTTAGATTGGCACCTGGGAAGAAAACTAGGAAGAATATGTTGGCATTCCATGGGGTTTTTTTCAGTCTCACTGCTGCTGGCTGCTGTAGGAAACAGAGCTGGCTATTCAGAAGGGCTGAACAAACCTTTGGACTGAACCTGGCTATCAGTACAGGATATAAAATAACTGTCTCTTTAGATGTAAAATAAATTATTATTATTGTTGTTGTTGTTATTATTATTGTTATTATTATTAATGTTATTCAGTTATTTGCAGCATAGCATAGTATTTCAGCATGAATACTGTTTGGGCAGAAGTTGTTACCTATGCAAGTGTCTACATGTTTTACTGATTTGCAGGTCTGAACACATAATAAAATACTTAAAGTGTGGGTTATTATATAATAGTTATTCTATTATCAGTGTTAATAATAAATTATATAAAAATTAATCAGCAAAAAATTCTTTGATTTTTGTTTGGCTTTTTTTTACAGTCCTTATATGGTGTTGCAGTTTCTATGGTTCCAGAACTACCACTCTTCTATACTCCAATAGATTTAGTAGATATCAGCGTAGAAATGGCTGGACTGAAGTTTCCAAATCCTTTTGGCCTTGCCAGTGCAACTCCTGCTACTAGTTCTTCAATGATTCGAAGAGCATTTGAAGCTGGATGGGGCTTTGTGGTCACTAAAACATTCTCCTTGGATAAGGTAAGAAAATATTTTAAGGTATATTTCATGTGTAACCATTTCTTTGTATATTTGAAAAATCTGAGTCTTTTGGGAATGACACTGTTGAATCCAGCTAGCATAAAGATAGCAGGGACGGGTATGATACATTGTGTAGTTTGACTAGTTTGGGACGTTTCACCAGTACAGTGACACAACTTCTGGTTTTGTTTGTTGTTGCATCCTCCCTTTTATTCCCCTACCTTTTAATATTAGCCAGCTATTAAGCATAAGAATATTTTTTTAAAATATTGCAGTGAAAGTGTTTTCTGTAAAGAATCAGAATGCAAAGGGAATGAGTAACAGCTTTGTCACACAACTCATAAGAGGCGGATTCTGTGCCAGGGTCTGCCAATATAAGCCATTGAAATTGAGTTGCAGTTGCAGTATGATAATGTGTCTGCACAGTGGAGCTGGGTGGGTAGTGGAAGAGAAAGATGGAGGCAACATAAAAGGAGCCTATGGAAACAAGAGTAGTTGTGCTGAAGGTTTGTAGCACAGTGACACTGGCCTTCAGTAATGTAATGGAAGATGAAGGAATTAGAAGTCTTGAAGGCTATAGCTCAGTGTGGCACCTTAAATAAAACATTTTATGTAGATTTAAGCGTGTAATTGCTTGTTTGACCTGAGAATTGCATTCAAGATAGGTATCTTGTTGCTATATTTAAAACGGCAAAATGAGAGTGAGCAAGAAGTTTAGACAGAGGAAGAAAGTAACAGCTTTGATAAACAGATCACAGAGAAAAGAAACAGATTTTGGGCTGGGATGTAGGTATAGTTTTGACTTGTAGAGAAAGGAAGAAGAGCAAAGGTAAATTCTTAGATATAGGCCTGAGTAACAGTGTGAATAATTGCAACTTATTGTCATCCAGTGACAGACACTAGTGTGGGCTGAAGAAAGCTCGAGATTGATTTAGAAACCCGGGTCTTTTATTATTGGTTCAGAGATGGGATGTACAAGTGTAGTGATGGAGGGAGACCTTAGCAGAAGAGAAAAGGTAGATTTGTTCCTCTGCCACCTGTACATGGCTAAGTACCACAGGTGAATTAACTATAGCGAGTGGCCCTCTAATATGAGGAAGGTCTAAGGACAAAGTGCTGTGTTGCTACAGCATACTGTAAAATATGTCAGGCTGGCTTCTGCTGTAACTTACACCTGAAGTAGCCCTAAGGAAGTAGGTGTCCCTCTAGCTTGCAGTTAAGATTCCAATCTACTTCATGGGGCTTCTTATTAAAATACTTCTTAGGACATAAATGTCATTCAAGTATGTTTACAACTGACTTACATGTATAACATACTGTCAGCTGTAATTGTTCAGTGCCTGGGCTACAGGCAACCCATAGCAAGTACTGAGATTTATTTATTTATCAGTATTATTGCTGGTATGAGTGCAGTCCTGCCAGACTGCATGTTGATTACTGTGCATCTCAAGAGCTAAACAGACACAGGCTGAGTTCCAGCTTGGGTGGGAGTTCAGGAGGAAAGATGTGCTTGTTGTAGGAAGTGATACTGGTGCTCCACTAAGCAGCAGACTCTGAGTCATTTCTCAAATGGTAACTGCAAAGTGTTCCACTGTATACCATGCTCTGGAGGTGGGACTCGGAGATATTTCAAGGGTTTTTTTAGTATTTGTTGAAATAAGATAAATTATTGCTGATATTACTTGTTTTTTAAGTTAATAAGTTCAGAAAAGTTGGATGAGTTGTAGTTCAGTGATCGTTATTTCTAGCTAAGCTTCCTTCTGATGTTCAGTAGGAGGCAGTACTCCTTCTCTGTGCCTAAACTCTTGAATCATGTGTTCCTGTGGGTAGTAGGACTGTGTCTCATCTAAGTATTACTTAGTTTTTCCACTATTGTACTCTTCCTAGTAGTGTACTTCCCATGAGTGTTAAGCCTTAGTATTTTTTACATGATTTGAAATGCTTAGCTGAGAGGTGCTGCAGAAAGAAAATTGCTTTTATTTATCGTAGTTACATGGCAATTAATGCTACAAAAATAACTATTCCAAATGGGAAGAAAAGCTCAATGAAATGCAGCACTTCTTAAGTGAACAGAGTATTACAAAAAGGCTGCTCTTGTTGACTTAATACTAGAGCAAGTTGTTGGTAGAGAGTTTGAAATATTATAGGTTGGCATTATGTGCTAATTTTTTTTTTTTTAAACTCAGCTTCTGATTATGTAGACATAGATCTTGTGCAATGGTCAGCAGGGAGCAGAATGGTCTCTTGGGCTGTGGTACCAATGAAAGTAGAGATTTCGGACTAAGCTGTCCTGCCCAGCTAGTCACAGCAAACTGCATAGTAGGACCAGGAGCAAAGATTTACTGATTTAAGCCTGCAGAATCAGTGGGAGGAAGAGGAGCTGCTCCCCAGACAGTAAAGTGCCCAAGAGTGGAAGAGCTTCTGGGAGGGAGAGCTTGCTAGACGCAGTTTTTGGCAGTTGAACCTCCTCCACTTCAGCCTTGATTGTATGTGATACAGGCAGGATTCTGTGTTCATCCCTGTTGTCTCCTTATTTTATCTGTCCTGGTAAGACTTAACTTGTGGGCTTCCTTCTTCTTTGCAATGGTTAAATGCCAGGTGTTAAACTGCCTGTGTGGCAATGGGGAGCTTAGCAGCAGGAGAAATTCTCAGTTTTCCAGAGCCGATGACTGAATTCACCACTGTGTTTGGACACTGATAGCAGAAGCGAGTGACTTTCCTATTTACCATGAGTATCCTTTGGCACTTTAGCAAAAGTGACTGATGCAGGCTAAATTTGAGTGACATACAGCTTGTGAAAAGCATATACAGCCCAACCACAAATTTCCGTACATTAACTACAGTGGAATGAAATGAGGTCAGAGAGAAAAACGTCATTAGTCTTGGAAGAAGGGGATCCAAGGACAGAAATAAGAAGGCTGGAGAGCCGAGTGATTCTCATAAGACAGAATTCATTTGGTATGATTTACTTCCTTTCCTTCTTTCACCATCTAGCACAGAAAGCTCTTCTAAAATACTAAGCTAGAGATCCCTGCCACCTATCAGAGGCCTTACTGCCTTGTTTAGAGGAACTGTTGGGTAGCAGTGCTGGAGTTCTACCCTCTGGAATAATTTACTCCCCTAGTCTTTCCAATCCTTATCTGTCATGGCTTCACCTTGAAAGCTTCACATGCTGCCACAGAGGGAGTTATCGCAGAGCGCATTGTGTTGTGCCGTGCTCGTTCCCTATTTAAACACTCACACGCTTTGCTGCATAATTGTCTTCATGACAACATGTGTAGCATTTTCTGTTTGTAGGGTGAGGATTTCAACTGTGAGTGATTCAGCAAAAGTTTGTTGTTACATACTACAGTACTATTGTTGAAACATTAAAAAAAAGCTAACATGAGAAATAGCGTCAGAATTTCTTCAGAGTATTTATACCTCAAAGTTTACTGCACTCTAAATGTTTTAGGAGGTACTGGATATTATTGCATAATGCAAATAATATTTATAGGGTACTGTACCTCTATGTGTCTGTAGGTATCTGATGGAGATAGTGACTTGTAGAATTTTATTTACTAAATTAAATATCTTTGCTCAGCTGCTTTAGTATCAAGTAGATTTGATTTCTTCCAGAAATGCTGAATAACAGAATAGATGAGAATAACTGCTTTTAAAATGGACTATCACTGGGAAAGACAAATGGTAGCAGAATAAAAGTGTCCCTTCACACACCTTTTTCTATATTCATGTCTTCCCTTTTTGACTGAAGATCAATAGCTCTTTGCTCTGTTGGTTCAAATAGTATTTCTATCTTATTCAGATAACTCTGTCCAGCATATTATTGTAAATTCTGTTTGCAAGCTCCTGAAGGGACATGGGCAAGCTGCATATCATTGGGAAATGGGAGAGATGCATATCGTAGGGTCCACAAAAATTGAATAGCAATTATTACCTCTTTTAGAGAAAACTACATGCAGAATGAGAGATACTGCTTTAATTAAACAAATAACTGTGAGTGGGAGGTTTTTAGTAGGAGTGTTATACTAAGCCAGTTTATTTACTTAGACTGTATTAGTGAGTATTGTTTAGTACACAAAATTAGCATTAAAACCTGTAATCAGAAAGTTTGTATAAACATAGTATCAAAAGAAGTCAGAGGTTATATGAAGTGTGCACATCCCTGTACCATATTCAATACCACAGTGAGGAGTTTATAGCAGAAATTAGGGTTTTATCAGCTGAATTCAGACTTTGTTGTTCTCTCATTGCATGGTATGGGCTGTTTAGAAGGCGGAAAAAACAACTGGCTTAGCAGAAATGTTTGCTTTGATTTTTAGATGCTTCCTTTACTTCTAAAATTTAATTCTGATTAATCAGATACATCTGTCTTTATTTTGTTGTGACATGCATTGATTTGTGATGCTGTCGCTTTCAATAATGCGGAAACAGTTGCCTTTATTATGAGAACCAGCAGAAATCAACATGCAGACTAACTTCATTTTTAATCTTTAATTTCTTTTCATATGTGGAGCAAGTTCTGTGGCTGATTTTAAAAACAAAGCTACAATTAAAGCTAGCTTAAATTTGAACTAAACCGTAGCGGAGAAAACTTTCCAGCCATAATATATGTTTGTGCAGCTCACAGATGTAGGTTTTCCAATATATTTCCAGAACCATTTCTAAATAAAAACCATTACTGGTATGAGAATTAATTAATTTTTCCAGTATAGATCACATTTCTGTGTGCTGTTATTACAATATACATATTCAGACTCTAGCTAGTTCTCTCTCTGTACATTTGCACTGTGTGCAACCTCACTTCATAATTGAAGGTGGTAAAAAAATCATGGTACAATGACGCACTGTTTTCCATAACATTAGTATTTCACATAAGTGAATCTGTATTACAAAATGTATATTTTTGTATGATATTACAGCATAGTAATTTAGATTAAACTAGTTATAATTTATGGTGCCAAGCCAAAAAGCTATTTAAGATGCATTAAAATGCAGAACCATGACATTTGAAATTCTGATGTTCTTAATACGACAAAGGTTATTCTATGGAGTTTTGCTATAATATGAAATATTAATATTTCACAATACAGTTTTGATGAAGTACAATTTGCCTAGCTTGCATACGATAAAGAAATTAAATGCTTACCAAGGGAGTTCAGTGAGAATTAGAGCCCCGCCTGAACATCTGCTTGAAATGTTATTATCCTGTCCTACTGACAGCATCGCTCCCTCATTGTTTTTCAAGATTGACAGCTGAATATTGTACTGATTTCTGCAGCAAATATATCTAGGTGAACTTTGTTTGGTTTTTAGGAATTTAGAACATGCTTTTGATTTCCATCCTATAATTTTTTTTTTTTTATACTCTTGACATTTGTAGATGCCAGATTGAGGTCTAGTATGCTGTAGCAAAGATAGACCATTGACTTGCAACGAAATGCCAGTTGATATCTCAGTAAACAGAAATATTACTATTCTTTATTGTGTGGTCTGTATGAAAGCTGTATGGGCTTTCTTTGGGGAGACAAATGATCAGATTGTTAATGTCAAATATAAAAAAGACTGTTTGCCTTTCTACTAAGTAGCATCAGACAACTTTTATTAACTACATTTTTGAACAGAAAAGTGGGCATTTTACAGGATTCCTTAGTACACAAAACTCTTAGGTTATTTTTATTGTTGTTTCACAATTTTTACATTTTTTAGATCAGTGCATAAAATCAGCAAAATGTAACAGGGGAGATGAAAGACTGTGCTAGGGAAATGCTATAGAATGTAATTATTTTTTAAAATGCTGTAGTTATGCTATTGTATTTTACCTGAGTATTTTTATACAGAAAATCTGTTATTTGGCTACAAAAAAAGGAACAAATAATTCTATGAATCTGATTAAGTAGCAGGAAAACAGATTTTCATGCTTTTTTTCCCAAGAAAAAATATGTTTCTCACATATCCAACTTAAGGATCAGATCTCATCTCTACTTAGTTTTACACTATCGCTGACCAAGTAAAAAGAAGAATGGAGGCTTCTTTAAAAGCAAATAACTTCAGTAGCTTCAAAATTACTGTCTGAAGAACTGGAAAGGACTGCGTTTAACCATTCTTTTTCTTCAGTCCATACACCTGGTGATGTAGGGGTTTGGCACATCTTCATCCTGGAGAAATTCCAGTCTAGAAAGATATAGCACAGCTTGAACAAGTGAGATGCCAAAGATCCCAGGACTGAGAGCTTTAACCAAGCCATTAATGATAAGCCAAATCCCTTCCTACCACAACTGAAGTCTGCACCAAGTAGATGTATGCCTTGAATTGTTGCAGGCAGCCCTCTTGACACCAGTGAATTTTCAAATGAAACGCTTTGAACCATTTAAAAACCTGTTTTTACTGTCAATAAGGCTGGTTACTTTGGCCAATGAATACTTTGAATGCTCGAGATAACCAACTTCATTTTTAAAGCAAGAGTTTAACAACAATCTGTAAAAAAGTTTCTCTCTCTCTTTGTGACTGTATTTACTACTTTAGAAATGAAAAACTTCTTACAGTTCTGTGATAAAAATTAAACCTCTGGGCTAATGTTTAGTCCCACTCTTCCTGTAGCATTAAATATCCCAGAAACGCTGCACTTCTTCTGCAGTGAGAGTCTCTCTTTTGCACAGGGGATCTCGTGGAGAAGTCTGTTATCTCAAGGCATGAACCACAGTGTGACAATTCATCAGTGAGAGACAAAGAAAAGAGGAATCTGTTGTGCAGGGGTGTTGAATATTGAGTCGGTAAACCTCATCTGTGCTAAAGGGACAGATTTTTGCAAACAGATGATCAGCAATTTTCTTTCCATGTTATCTCTTTTCCTGCCATTCACACTTGTGGAGCAGAGTGAGCTTGGCTGTAGCTTTTATGCCTTATGCCTTGAGCTTGTGGCAGAAGTTCCATAGGGTCTTTAAGCTGGCAATGACTTATCTTCCTCAAAGCTGCACACGAAGCTGGCCATCAAAGGTAAAAGGTGATGTATGTGCCAAACTGGTTCTTGATAGGCTACAGGATTCTCAATTATATAGCTGTCTAAGGATTTGGTTTCTTTTCATCTGGGGATTTTTTACATAGTATTTAGAGATTGTTTCTTTTTCCAGTGTTTTTCTACTATAGTCAGTAGTTTAAAACAGTGTAGCAAGAGTACATATATGAAGTGTCAAAATGATCATTAACCTTGAGTTGAAATATTTCAGGCAGTTTATGTATAAAACACTTGCAAACCAGTCTTTAAGGTATTTTTTAATCTGAAAATTGTTGCATATTTTAAAGAAACTCATAATGCACTGAGACTGGCATAATTGAAAGCAGTTTCACTGTAATTTGGAAGAGTGTAAAGATTGCAACACTGAGAATTTTGCTATATACGCCTTTCTATAAAAAATAGCTGCCAAAAGTAGGAGTATTCATTCCTGCTCAGCATATTATGTGCTGTTCTGGTAGTGACCAATACTTAAGAGAGGATATAATTTCTATTCATAGTGCAATTATAAGCCAAAAATGGATGCAACAAAAATGGATGCAACTTTTACACTGATTAAAAATCAAAACAGTATTTCTTTTTATATTGAAGAAGCTGCTTTGCTCTTTACTAACTTTGCTTTATTTACCTCATTCTTCTGAAAATACCTGCAAATATTTATCAAGAGAGAGACAAGGAGAGCACACATGCATGATTTTCCAAAAATGCAGAGGATCGGCAGCTTCTGTTGGCTGTATCTGAACTACTCAACATTTTTGAATATCACAATCTGAATAAATAGGATTTTAAAAAGGAAATATGTTACATACTTGCGTAAAATAGCATTCAGCTATAGTTTTCTGTAGTTGTTTTCTATGTCCTTGGAAGTTTGTTGGTAATCTTGGCAATGCCTCACATAATCTTGTGTCCAAAAGGAATTCAGCTAAGAAGGCAGTTTGAATGTAAGCTAGGAATTGTCAAGTATAATTCTGAAATTTAGAATTTTCACACTTGTTCCATTCTCAATTCAGATTTGTTGCAAACCTTTTAGTATTGTGCCAACTAACTGCATATAACTTTCTTAAGTGGCACTTATGTATTTTATAGTTTATTAGAAAAAGCTGTACTATATTTTTCCTAATAGTTATATTTAAAACACACCTAAGATAATCACACCATAAGGCCGTATTTAACATTTTTGAGTTTTCTTAGCGTAAATGACATAAACTTCCCTATTTTTTGAAATTGTCATGATTCACTTTAATAGGTAACGACAGATGTTCAATGAAATCTTTATTTAGCCATTATAGAATTCAGAAGTTTCCCTTCTGTTAAGTCATTGACTTTTTGCGTCTCTGCATTTGGTTAAGTGCATGTGTCAGGAGTTGGTTTTTTCCCCTCATTTCCACATTTTAATTATAAAAAAACACAGAAAGTAATCCAGGCTTTAGTAGGCCTGCGGAGATACTGAATGGAATAAAGAAAGAGTGGTCTTCGTGCTTCTGCTCTAATTTACAGTCCATCTTTGCTGAGGTCTGCGTTCATTGCTTTGGACAAATGTTGGCTTCTGTAGAAGTCTAGGTGACCCTTTGGGACTCCACCTCTGCCCACTAACTTTATAAGGCTGCAGATGTATTGGGGAAGACCTGGTTCCAGCAGACCATGCCTCCTACCCTGGGCATCAGCTGGTTGTTTCTTGCTTCAGCTGTGCATGTTAAATGGCATTCTTGCTTTTCTCCTCTGCATCAAGACAAGCTGAAGAGAGTTGAAGCATCTCATGGAGCATCTATTGCCCCAAGATTCCTGGTTGGACCATGGAATCTTGCAGCATGTTTCCAGAAATGTGGTCCCTAACTGACTCTGCAAGGACACTCTTAGACTGATGTCAAGCATGTATGTGGTGGTGTATAGCTTGTGTTGAGAAGTTTGCAGACATTACCTGAAATGATGTAACTAGCTCTGAACTGGCATGTTTCCACACACGAGTTTACAGGGGTTTAGCTTAATCACTTTTAATGGAATTTTTGGTTATACGAGTGTAGCTTCTGTGTAAACACAATACGCTTGACTTAAGTGCTCGAGTCATCTCAGGTCTTGAGTTCCCACTTGGTAAATGAAACTGGTAAGGCTGTGTTAAACATGTGATTTGCCCACATAAAAAGTCAAGAAAGCAAAGAGCTGATTTTTGAATCTCATGGTGATACAATTGCATTTACTCCTGATTGACGTTGCTGCAAAAGCAGAATGAAGTCCCATATGTTTAAAAAACCTGACAGGTTCTTATGTTGAAATACCTATTAGTAATCCAAATATGTGTGTGAGTGTATTCTAAATAACATTTCTTATCATTATTTGAGATCTATAATTAATTAAATTTTTTACTATAATAAAGATTGCGTTTTATGGGATTCTATCCTTCAGTCAGGAACTGTGGGATTTTTGTGAATAAATCTTCTAGAGTTAATTCCAGGAGGAGACAAGTATATCTACCCTGTGAACTTTTGGATTATTACTCTTAAGAATATCCTAAAAGCTCTCATCATTACTAATTGCAAAATGCAATTTTTTTTCTATAGAAAAGGAAATAGAAACACACATTTTCAATATTGCCTTAATATCCATATTATGATAGTCTTTAATTGTAACTTCTCACATAATATATTATAAATGCATACAACTTTAGATTTGTGTGGAGAACTTGATACTACTTCAGAAATTAATTATTTCTACTGAATTACTCTAATGCTATTGAATTATTATTGAGTATTGACTTTTTATACTTTAAATTAATTTATTTTGTCTTTCCTGGTGCATTTTGGACTATGAAGTAGTTAATTACAATGATAGCTATAGGTTTTGAAAGCAGCTACCAGCACCTTTTCACTGTTCTCGGCCATATATTTAAACCTCCAATATGTTAGTAAGTTTAAAAACTAATTTTTTTCTTACCTTCTGCTTGTCTGACTTCTCTGATAATTTAGTGCAATATAACAGTTAAAAAAATAGAATTCTTAAACCATATTACAAATGGAAAAGATGTCAGCTAATGTTAGAGATGGATGTTTCTTTGTTAGCAGCTGACCTTCTTAGAAAAAAAAGAAAGTCTTGGCTAGAATACAGTTCAATAAATGAACAGGCTATATATTGATTTTTCTCCCTCTTCCCTTGTTATGTAATATGATTTCCCTTCCCTTGAAGGGGTTGCTGTTGTACAGGATAGGGCTGGGATCATGGTCGTGGAAGCGTATGGGAATGTGTAGACTAAGGAAGGCTGTCACAGCAGTCAATAAGATCTGAGAGGTGTTGACTAATTGCCTGCTAATTACACAGTAAATTGTCTAATTAAGCTGATGGTTAATTAGGGTACGCTCGCACAGCAGTCTTATGGAATTTTTGTCTGATGTCTGGGAAGCAGCTTGTGTAATTGGCAAACTGGTAAGGACTGGCAGAGAACATGACTGGGAAGCACACTGCCAGTAGATGACAGAATAAGGATGCGTTTGCACAAAGGTTGTCATGTGAACACGGAGGGGTTTGTTAGCCTTCTCCAGCTATGCGGCAGCGAGCGCAACCAGGAATTCAGCTGAAAGCTACTGGAAGCTGTAAATAAAATAAGGTTTAAGCATGTAATATTAGAAAAGCAGTGACATGTGCTCGTATATTTTAGTCAGTTTGAACTTTAGATAAACATAGAGTATCAAAATTCTCATATAAAGAACTTCAACAAACCATGTCAGTAAATATTGTATTGTGATCTTTTTAGTGGCATCACAAAATAATACTTTTTTCTGGGACAGGTATGTTGATATTGAAAAAGTATTTAATAAAAGCTGTTAATAAGGATGCTCACCGGCATTCATAACAATCATATGTGGAATTCTGAATCCATGTCAGTCGGCGTTATGTCCATCCCTAAATGTGACGGAGTAAAAGCAGGTCATAAAGGTGCTCTGAATAAAATGTGTATGCACTGTGCACAACTATAATATAACCAATGAAAGTATCAAGATTCCAGAATCTGACCCAAAGCAAATGAAAATGCTCAGGAATATTAAACAGAGAGAACCTAAACAGTACAGGAGTACAGACACCAAATTCAGTAAAGCATCAATTTGCTGTGATTTGAAGTTTTCGTTTAGTAAAATGACTTTCTGGAAGGTACATGGACTTTCTGAAAGGTAGTGGCAAATATAAGTTTCCCACAGAATCAGAATAGCACAGGACTGGGTTTTGGTATGATGTGATTTAATTTTGAGTTACTTATCTGCAAAATCTAAGAAAAAAACAGCTCTTTTCTATATCATGAGCTAAACCAAAGAAAGTGTGTGTGTATATGTATTTATTTGTTATGAATGCCTTGATGTCACTTGAACAAAGTGAAACCTAACATCCACTTGAATTCTTGTAAATTACATTTGCTTCAGAAGTCCCCATCTTTTTGCTTCCAAGCATTTGCAGAATGTGTTTCAGGCACAGTGTCTTCCTGGAAAAAAAAAAAAAAAAGGAAAATGAAGTGAATTCCAGATCTGGATTGCTGCTGAAAACTGTTGATTTTCTTTTTTTTTTAATTTTAAATTTAAACCACAAATATGTTTCTTCTCCCATAGAAATAGAATTTAAAAAAAAAAAAAAATCAAAATTTGAGAGGGTAAATTATACTTTCTTTGAATTAATAAAAACATTTTTATCCCCAATCTTGCTGCTTCTACCTTCCCGCACCTGCACAGTTAATAATGTCTTTATGTAGCACCCTCTATATTATGAATTTTTTTTCCTTCAAAAATAATTGAGCAAAATCGTGGTGCACTAAGCATTCTCAATGTGCCAGTCATCAGACACAGGACTCCACACTCTCACAAGCTGTTCTAGAAGGCCTTAAACCTTCTCTGAGGAGTATTACAATAATACTTGTAATGTTGCTCCTCTGTGTATATTTGCATGGAAAAAAATGCTACAATTCCCCTTCATCAGATCCTGTGAATTGTTGCATAAAATGAAAAAGGTGTAATACATTGATTCAAGTCAAAACAATACAGGGAGGCCCTATGTACATAATTTTCTTTCAAATAAATTCTATTTTAAATTTACATTTGATATTCACACATATTTTTTTCCACATCCATTTGCATTTATGCAAAAACAAACCTCTACAATTATTTTTTTCCTTACTGTTTTTAAGGACTGTTCCTAAAAAGGATTGGACAAAGTATTCTTTTTGTCTCTGACAGCACATTCAGAAACAAAGCTCACTTCACCAGCCAACTGCAGGAACTGAAAGCATACAGTGCAACCATCACACTTGCTTTCATTTTCTGTCATGGGGCAGCAAATGGATACATTCTAATGCATTTTATTCTCTGAAGACAAAGAAAGGAGTTCAGAGGATAATTGTTACCTTATTATGTCCTTCAGAAGGAATTCCTGGTACATGCTATTATGATTTATGTTTTAATAAATCACAGAAACATAGAAAAGCATGCTTCTGGTAGTTCACATGGTGTAGTAAATGTATGTATGTAAAGCCCTGTTGCAACATTGCAATCTGTAATAAAAACTGTATGGCAATAATGCTGCTGTTAGAAACATCAATGACCAACTCTTTTTAGAAATCATTTTGATTTTTTAAACATACTATTTTTTTATAAGCAGTTGTAGCTGTATCTTATTATGTGTATGTGCTTTGTTGTGTAATCTCTTAAAATGGGAACATTTCCCTAACTTCCCTAATGCATTCTGTCCCAAAGCATCTTCATTGTCCATTTCCAAGCCTCCATGCTTAAACAATGGAGTCAGAGGAGCATGCTGTCAGTGCATTGTCAGTGTTATGTTCAGGTTTATTGCCTGTGATGGTTCTCTCCCTGCGCAGTTCAGGAGGGTTCCTGTTTGCACCCTTTTATTTAATGTGTATATCAAGCCATAGAGAAGGTTTAGTAAAGTGACATTGATTGAAGTGTTTTCAATATGTCGAAACTCAGCTTTATAACTCTCAGCTGATTTAGCTGGAGCAGTTGATTGCATTGTTCAGAGTTTGTGGGAGACTGGGGCATGGTTGAGAGCATGCTGAGCAAAAGTCAATGCAGACAAGATAGGAGTAGTGCTGGGATCGTTAGAGGAAACATCCAGAGGCAACAGCAAGAAAATTATCGGTCCTTCCGGCTCAGGGAAGTAGTTCCATTCCAGCCTGTAGGTGCAACAGCAGATAAGAGCCAGAAGCCTATGTCTCTTTATTTTTATTAATATAAACTTTGCAATGAGTATCCATGCTTTATATTTCAAGGTTAACCCACTGCCAGTCCATGGTATATGGTACTGGGTCTTAAATCTATCCAAATATTGTCAGTAGTGACAAACTTCAGGGCTTGAATGCTGCAAAGTGCCTCATCAGGGAATTAAAAATGCACCCAGCCCGTACTGACTGTTTTGTGTACACTGGGATGGAGTGGAAGGAGATGCTGGCAGTTCACCAAACACTGTCGGTGCGTATGCTTGGAGCTCTTGCCCCGGGGTGATCAGGAACAGCCTGAATCCCTTAACTCCAGCACAAACTTAAGAGCTTGTTTTTCCTCCCTAACTTTGCAAGAGTTGAGTAGAGGATGAATATTGGTTTTCTAGTTGCTACTGTTTTTTTAATTATTCTGTTTGTGTTGCTGCCAAGAACAGTGTTCTCAGAAGGTCAGTTGATTGGTGCTCTCATGTAGGAGATATATTTTAAATCTACGGCAGTACCTGGTTTTACATGCAGATAATGCAGATCTCAAGCACATAAATAAACAAAATCTTATTTTCCTATGTTCGGAGTCTATTTAAACTCAGATGAATTTCTCTGTTTACATTTATGGAATTTTTGTTTGATATCCAGAGTCATTTTGTGCCTTTAAGGAGAACAGAATATTGGAGTCCATGTCCAAATTTTTGGAGTATGCATTAAGTGTCACATTTTTTAAATGTTTGTATTTTCCTCATTTCTTATTCTGGGCTAAAAATCTCCATTTATCTTGGGTTAAAAATGAACAAATCTATCATCCAGAAAATTCATGAAAGTATTATCATTTCTTTTCCTAGAAAAAGAAAATTTAACCTGGAAATGCAAACTTAATCGTCACTTTACAGTAATACTGTATGTATCTAAATACATAGTTTTCTTTACTTGAGCAGCTTTACTTTCATAATACAATTTATATTTTCTCTTCCATTTGAACACTACTGTTGGAGAAGACTCTAAAAAAATATGAAAGCAAAAGTAAGAATATATTTGAGAGTAAAGTATTAAAATGATAAACCAAGGACCATCAATCTTAGAACTTCTTTCTTATGCCACTTTTGTCAGTACTAAAAGTGGCACTTTGCTACCGTAACAAAAATTGATCATAGTGTGTGTTGGGAGTTGCATACCTGTTGATACATAAGCTCTGTCTTGTGATGTTTATTTCTTTGCTTTTTGCACAGGTTTTTTTGTATTTCTTGCATTCCTCCTTTAACGCAATTTTAAAAATTGGTGCCAGAGAGTGCAAGGATTTAATGAGCTTTAAATTACCAAAAGTAACAGTTTCTACAGAAAGAGAGTGACAGATTTCAAGCTCTGCTAAGAATATGTCTGATGGTTGAATTCATGCAGAGGAGACATTTGCCTCTGTGTCCAACATCCTCATGTCTAGCTTGATTCAATTACATTCAAGGGTTCACATTCCTACCAGGTGTCTTCCTTACGTGTTTTCCTTGTCTTTTAAGAAGTCTTGTGTCAGCCAGCCATTTCTCTGCCTAAATAAGTTTGTATGATGGGCAGTGGACCATCCATACTTGTTTGGTTTTTGCAAGATGTGCTGGCCTGCTTCCTGTTTCTAATGTAGATGTTGGAACATAACATCACCTGTATTCCTGCTTTTCTATCTATAAATTAAGAGTTCACAGTGTGCTAGCTGGTATTCAAACCCACAGCATTCGTGCCTGTTTCAAAATAGTATGACTTAATAGCATAATTGAGGATGTAGTATTTGCATTCAGCATGCGTGTTTACAGTGAAGTGTCTTGATGCAGCTAAGCTCTCATGGATAGAAACATCAAGTGCAACAAAGAAAAACATTCCCTTTTCCAAGCAGTGGAAATGAGAGTTGTTTATTTTAAGAGATCTTATGTAAACGTTAACTGGGGGAGGGAAAGTAAACCAGCATTTCTAGCCAATCCATGCCTGCACACATGTATCTCTTCTGGCTGGAGCTTTCCCCTTTGGTGCCGTTAGCATTTTCATTTCAAAAAATGACAGTCTGCAGTGGAAGCAGTAAAAATGTTCAACCTGTGGTTTAAATTATTGATTTTTTTGAATATTGAAGCTGTATTTCAAATGGGTTTTGTTCGAGTTACTTCTGGGTAGAGGGTTCCAGAGGTAATTTGATATCTAAAAGCCTGTGTATTTCAAAGCCATTTCAGCCTTCTGAGTTCCTTCAGCTGATCAGCTGATTGGGTAAAATACCTTATTGTCTTCTGAATTGCAGGCGATAGATAAACTGCAGCTCAAGGTTAGCACGTAGACTAACATACAATGCTCTTGGTGATTTATTATGTGTATTCAGTGTCCAATCAACTGACAAAAAATACCTCATTTATTTTTAATGCAGTAACTTATCTTCGCTTGAAAAAGGAAAAATTCTTTTGAGCTGCTAGTGTTCACAGTCTAGATGGGGAGCTCTGTTTCCTGTATCATTCGAAAATATTTATGCATAATTAAAATCAGGAGAATTCATGGTATGGAATCCAGTATGTGTAAATAAAAAGTAGGTGCATCTATTTTCACAAATAGATTGTGTTACGTTACTGCAGAACAGAATGACTGAAATGAAAGAGAAGTCACTTTTAAAGAACTGCAGTAGAAGCAGCACTCATTTTTATACATGAGTTCTTTCAAAAAGAGCTGGATTGTTGATGGGTGTACGTGTACGATGTTTAGGAAGTTAGCCATTCTCAGCACCCTTCTATTCACAGGAAAAAAAAAGTAAAAATGGTATTACTTTAATAAGGCTCAGATCTGGCAATGAAGCCATATTGGAATGCATATTGGAGTTGATGGGAACTGTGAACAGGAAATTAATTGCAGGAATGGGCCCAGTTAAGAAGTGTTATTATCACTGATGACACTAAATATCATAGACTAATGGTATGAGTCAGATTTTAAACAGACAGTTTTTTTCCCGCAAGGAGACTGTGGGTTAAAGAGTAGCAAAATAAAAGAATGTTTCATTGAAGTATGGATAATGCAAATTAAAAATTATGCAACTTATTTTGCAAATATGCATATATATATTGCATATATGTTTGTATAAAATTCAAATATATGAAGATAAGTCATGAAAAGCTGTGTGGCATAAAGAGCTTATATAATGCCCAATTGGTTTCCCTCCTACAATAACTCTAGTTTCTGTGATTGTAGTTTAAGAACTTGTCAAAACATTTGTTGATACTCTGGGGATACTGCACTTTAGTGTTTTGCATTGTAGTTTACAAAATACTGTTTAAATACCACAAGTATTAAAGATCTTGCTGTACTAGTGTGTGCACAAAATAGTTTTATCCTTGCTGTTCTTAGATGTGCAGCAAAGAAGTCTGTCCTGTTCTGTACTGGCTGCACAAAGTAGTATTAACTAGGGAAGGCTGCCTAAAATAAGCAGAGATATAAAAATCCAGATCCCTACTGCCTCCAAAACAAGAAACATGCAATCCATACCTGCTTATATACTTAATTGTTTTGCACATTAAGTGAGCATTGACTATACTGTATAGATTAATCTCCATACATGGGGATACAACTCTGGGCTGAGAAGAGAATATCAGTAATTCATGGGTGTATGGAGTATCACTGCATCTCGGTGCTGTGGAGCTCTCCTTGGCTCTGATGCAAACTTGGCTTCATTGCCCTTGGAGTGAGACTGCTCATGTGATCTGGCAAGTGGCAGTAATGGGTATATCCTATTCCTTCGTGGCATTTTGCAGTGAGCTGTGCTTTAAGCTCCGCAGTTCTGTGATAGGGAAAAGGATGGGAAGACAATCCCTATGTCCTATTTATCACTCGTATAATTTTCCCACATCAAGGATTTCTAGTGGGGCTAAAGACCATATTTCTCCTTATACAACTTTGTGCCTGACTTTTTATGTTTAGCATTAGAAGGCTTTTGAATCCTTGCCCCAGTTTTAAATCAATATTCTATTGGAATAAACAGAGAGCCTGCAGGTCAAGCTGCCCTCTCTAGGGCAGAGGACAGATTTACTATTAGTATTCCAGTTTTGAGCATGCATAAGCCTTTTGTAGCGGGTCTCAGCTGGCTCTGCCGTTAATGGTGCCAGGGATCCATCCACAGCTGTCGTATACTTTCTTACACCCCTGTGGCAGTAAGAGCAGGAACATTTACCACAGATTCCCAAATGAAACCCTAACTCAATTATAGTGTCTAACAACCACCTTCCTATTGATTTCAGTGGGAATGGACTTCATGTCTACCTTATCTGTGTGTGCCTGCTAGATCCTCTGATGAGCATATTTACTTAACTGACAGACCTGAGCAATGACTCCAGAGAGGGCTGGGGTTTGGGACCTGTTATACATTTAATGAAAAAGGACATTGTCAGCTTAGAATAATTTTTTTCCTCAGTGGTAAGCAGGAGAATTGTCTTGTTAGGAATTTCCATGTATCATGGCTACTTTCAGTTCTTAAAATAATATTGTAATGAGCTTTGCTCTATTTGCTTTATTAAATTTGTGCTTTGTGTCCCACGGGGTGGATTTTTAAAAGCAAATAGAATGTGTCATTTTTCATGGGCATTTAAAAAAAACGAATAGGCAGTGATTAACCTACTGCTATGAAAAGTTCCGGTGAATGTGGAAGAAAATCAGACTTGAGGTGAGGCTTCTGTGTCTGCCACAAGCAGATAGTAATCAGAGCTTGTCCTTTGGCATAAAAGTTCTATGTGCACTTCAGCATTTCTCTGTGTGGATTTCTGTCCGTTAGAGAAGGTACAACATCTGCAAACAGTGAATGTTTATTTATTAAGAGCTCAGTCTGGAAAAGTAGAATCATCCCAGCAGGCTGGAAATCTCTGCTGTGAAGCTCTCAAGAGGAAAAAGCCATCTCCCTCTAGATCATGGAGCCCATGTGTGGTGCCTCTTGTGATGACTGATGAAAGATCACACAGAGCTCTCAGAGGGGCTCAGATCTCTAATGGCAGATCTGGACTGCTGAGTCTACCCTTCCTGAGCTCAGTCCACCCAGGGTTTGTACTGTCAAACACCCTCCCTGGGATGTATACATGATGCCTCATGTTCAGTATGAGCTTTCTTGCCAGAGCAGTACTGCATCCTTATCAATATATCCTTATCAAACTGTGCCAGCAGAGTTTGTTCCGTGATTCAGGGGGTCAGAAAAAATGCGTTCATCATTACAAAAATGCTAACTAATTCAGGATGATAGTTCAATTTGCAGTACAAGATTTGAAATTCCTTGAAAGTTGATTCATAGGAAAGTAATTTCAAAACAATTTTGTCAATTATTTGATTTTCCTTATTTAATTTAAATCTATTCTGAAAAGTAGTTCAAATACTTTTTTGTCTAGGAACATAAAATCTAACAGTTTGCATGCAATACTCTAATGTATTAATGCAATACTCATTCTGGTAGCCAAAACAAAGAGGAAAATACTAGATTTTTTTCATGGATTTTAAAGTAGATGAGACCTCTGGGAAAAATCAAAATCTATTTTAAAGATCCCGTCTAAAATTTAGTGCTGAATTGAAATGGGTTTGAATCCCTTATAAGATGTTCACATGCTGAGTTAAAATTCATAGGGGTTGATACTTTCAGGGTTTGTTTTTCCCCATGATTATGTGATCTAGATCTCTGTATAATCAGGCTCTGAGAATGGTCAAGTGGTTCAGCCTTGCAATCCCTGCTCTTCCAAAAGATCCTTTGACTTCCATAGGACTTCTAGATCAAAAAAGATAAAAGGAAGTATGGTCAAACAGAGTTAATGTTTAAGAGCTCAGGTTATCAAAGTAAAAGTGTTAATGGCTAGATTATCATTGGAATTTAAAACAAAATATTCCCTTAGATGATTCCACCTTCCCTGTACCCCTTTATCTATGACTTGAAATTGTTTAATGCTACCTGGAGAATTGGTATTTTTAAAGTTATAGTAGTAGCTATTTAAATAGCTTCCCAAATAGATTTGGTATTGTTTCCTTGTGTTTCTCACCCCTAAATATACACAAATGTTAATCAATGCTTATAGCATTTAAGTATTCTTAATCCTAATGGGAAAAGAAAATAACGCAAGTAGGTACAAGATGTACCTCAATATTTGCAATTCATCCCCAGCAGAAAATTTAAATACATGCTTCAAGGAAGTAATGTGATTCTCATCCTAATTACTTAATCCAGTAATAAAAACTATTTTGGATTATACATAAATTTAAATACAACTTTGGTTATCTGTAACTCCCTGATGTTGATTCTTTGTGCAAGAGTTTTAAAAACTCTTTAAATAGGATCATAGTTAAAAGATTTTAGTCTTGGTTATTGAAGAACTCATATTTTTTCCACTTGAAAGGAGGCATGTAGTCTCCCCTTCTCCTAGGAGAATATAATAGTCTTGGTTTACTTATAGAAATCTGAAGAAAAATATTTTAGTGATGGTTCACAATTGACTAATGGAGTTTTATAAAGCAGCCTCTAGGAACAGCTAGAAATACATTGATTATATGGCTTCCCTATGAGAAAACAGTAATTAAAATTATACCACAGATTCTATCAGGACATGTTAATATTTAATTAGGTAATAAGTGATCTTGGTACAGGTGTCCAGAGTTGTTGACAGGAGCTTTGTTAATCCATGTAGTATTGTCTCTTAAATAAATAGTTACACCTTTGTTTTTTCCAAGTGTGAAGTTACATGCTTAATGAGCAGCCATTAGTATTGCTATGTTAGAGTTTTTGTTTAATTTCCGTGTCTATACATTTGAGTGCAAGATCCTAGGTGTTCTGGGCTTTAAAGATCCCATTTTCTCATTGTTTTCTCTTTCTGTCAGGGATTTTGTTAGAATTATGAGACTACCTGCAATTCTCTCCCATTTTTCTTCTAGAGGAGTTCATTCTGCGATATTGCGTGTCTTGACTTTTAGTCATCCTATTAGGAACCTCCCACTTCTGATGGTGCCCTATTGCCTTATTACAGTATTTTGTTTAGCAATTAGAAAACAGTATTAAAGAAAATAACATTGAGTTCTCTTAACGATGATGTTTGAAAAAAACGATGTTAATTGGTCTTCTCTTTAAGTACAAAAAGAGAATTTATATTCTCCTAAGTAAGCATGACTCCTTTAGTGACTCTTTCAAACTTGCTGCTTCAAATATGTCACATAATTCCTTCCTTCTCTTTCCAGGGTCGTAACTGGTTTTTATTTTTTATGGGGTTTTACTTATGTTGGTTCTTGCCTGATTTTCTCAGACTCAAGCTTTTAAAAGTGCTTTTTCATTCACATTTCATGGGACCATTCAATACTAGTCATCTAGAAAGAAGTCTTAAGAATTGCTGCTCCTTTATGTGGTCAGTTACATTTCACAAGTTTTGATTACTGATTTGGTGATGGTATTCCCTGACAGCTGAAAACAGGCTAATATTTTTAGATGTCTGTAAAATAATTAATCTCTTAAGGCAAGCTAGGTTGTTGTAATCTGAATCCACTATAGTACCAAGGGTCAGCATTATAGGTTGGAGTAGTATATTTCAATTATTATGCATTAATTTTCCACCTTTGTGAAGGTATACAAGGTCCACAGAAGCCATGGCACAGAAATTTCAGTTTAGGATACAGATCAAAAGCTGCAATCCATGCAGATATTTTATTTACCCATGTACTGCTATTTTATTCCATTCTGTTTTCCTTAAATCATTAGCATTGCAACATTTGCAACGTGGTTTTCTGTTCTTGTGACCTCTTAATGAAAATTAATTGTTTTGAGACACTTACTGAACATTTTTCCTGTCAATAACCTAAAGCAACCATTCATTGATTAGGTAGTTTACTGTATCAAAACACTGAGATCTAAGAATCATAGAATCATTTAGGTTGGAAAAGACCCTTAAGATTATCAAGTCCAACCAATAACCCTGAAATGCAAAAGCAGATCCAAAAGTGAATGTCTACATAGAGATGCAATTTTCTCTCAAGAACTGTAAGTCTATTTCTCCTTCTTTGATGGGTATAGTTTTTGACCACAATGCAGTTTGACAGGAGAAATTTAATCATGTCCTACTGCTTACACCTTTATCAGAAAACTGATAAAATGTGTGTTCACACTGAACATTAGCAAGAAATTTTTCAAATGTCCTTCAGGTTTGTTTTTTTTTCCTGTCTCTTCTCTCCATTCCTCACTTCTCTGTCTCTTGCAGAGAAACTGATATAGAGCTGATGAGAGTTTGGATTTGTTTTGAAAGCATCTTTTGTTCAAAGACTAATTTTAACCTTGTGATAAAGATTGCTTTTTGTATTCTGTTCAATGCAATATCTAGTAATTGTTTGTCAAGGCAAAGTGCTGTAGGACATAATACATTTTAAAAATTATCTTTTGTAATTACAGTAAAAATGTCCTTGTATTCTAATGTCCAGAAAACAAACAAATATGTCAAAAATAAGAAAAAATAGTAAATTTAGTGTTTTAATTTTAAATCAATATGGCCTTGCATTATAAAAAGTGGGGGGTTTTAAACTGCTCAAACTAATGTGACTGTTAACAAAGATCAGAACTTCACTTTCTTGTGAAATACAAAACTCAACTAGAAAATATTTGTGGATTTGACATAAACACTATAGTTACCATTCTAATTTATAAATTTTTTTTATTTTTACTCATAATTTGTAATGTATTTAAATGTCCTAATTATTTTAGGGAGCTTTAGTTTATAATATTAGTCTTCTAGACAAACTGTCATATATGATAAAGATTGGGGGGCCAGCTGTTTTTTAAGCAAGGGCAGCAAGCCATTTCTATTTGACTTGCAGCAGGGATGGGATTGTTCCACAATTATTCAGGATAAAGAGAATATATATTTTTTTAATACACTGATCTAGTGAGAATATCTAAAGATCCTGGGATTTTGCTGTCTTCATCACAAGTCATCAGTACTGATGGCCTACTCTCTGAGAATGGCATTAGTAAGAAAGGCAGTGTGCTGACCAAGCAGCAATTATAAAAGCTTAGGTAGAAATTAAGTTTGATGTCTGTAAATTTTGAAGTCTCTCATGCATTCTCATGGTTTAATCTTAAAGCACTAATGAGATAGTATAGAAAAACATCAAATGTATGGTAACTAAACCTCTGACTTGTCATTTGTCTTTCACACAATGTATGAGTGGTTTGGCAGTTTTTCTCCAAAGTTCTGACACATTACTTTCTCCCTTATGGGGCTGCAGTCTTCTATGCTAACTTAGTGATTTGGAAAGCCATCTTACTTGCTGAAGCTGTAGTGTTAAATTGGCTCAATAAACACAAATGGGATAGTTTAATGTTGTAAAAGCATTTTTGAGGTAATGGTCTGTTTTTTAAAAAAATAGTTTGCATAACTCAGCTTACTGAGTCAAGAAGTAGAGTAGAATATTAAGGAAGATTTACGAGCACTGTTTGTACTCCAGACTTCTGGAATACAAGGTAAGTAAAGATTTGAGTACTTTCATCTTTGCAAACACAGAACAAACAGACATCAAAATACAGATAAGAATATTTTTAAGGTATCCTTTTCCTCTCTATAGCATACTAGATCTTGTATGTAAAAGCTGAAGAAGCACTATTTGCAAGTTACAGCAAGGTTCCTTTTCAAGATCTGAAAAGGATCTGGAAAGATCAGAACACTTATGCTTTAAATCATCAATGCAAACAATGCTGGAAGGCTGGGGAAATATTTTTCAATTCAGTTTTTATTTTAGTGAAGGAACTTGAAAATTATTATTTTACATCATTTTATGCTATCTGACTGCCAGAGAAGGAAAGCAATGAAGAGGAAAGAGAAGGCTAGGTATAGACTTCATTCTCAAAAGCAATGAAAAAAGGGAGGTGTCTTTATGGTACTACATTTCATATCTGGTGGTGGAGAGATTAGAGCAGTTTCTGCATGGTGGGATATTCTGAGATAAGTTTTTCTGTCAAGGTGGTTTTAATTTTAAAAAAATGCCTCTGTATGCATTGAGGGGAAGAGGAGAGAGTGAGGAATTGACTTTGATGAGGTTTCATACTCATATGGGAAGAATATAGTCTGGCCTATTCCCTCACTAAAAGAAAATGCTAAATGCAAGTGCTACAAATTCAACCGGCAGCATTGTGTACAACATAGTGTTTTGTGCACTGGAAGGTGCCAGTGGCTACATCAAACCTCCTTGGGCAGAAATCATAAGCAAATTTATTTACCTTGCTCCATGAGCCGGTAAGTCTTGCTATGTGTTGTAAAAATCCTGCTCTAGCAGATAAGATCTTCATGGTTGTACCTGTTGGAATGGTTTCGTGTCTGTAGAGATCTTTGCTATGGATATATCTTCCTATTCAACTGGAAAAATTATGAGCTTGGGGAAATTCAGGAGAGCAATTCAGTGCTTTGGGCCTCATAAAAGAAACACTACAGATATGTAGCATGTCTCAGTTCTGATGGAGGAGAGAAGAGGAGGAACAAGTCAGAAGGGATGTATAGGAACAGTGCTGTGTGCAGTGGTATTGTTGCTTCAGGTTTCACTTGCCTTTTGTGGATGGTTAAAACTCCAGAAGGGGTGATACTAGACACAGTCTGGCTAGACAGCTGAGTCACAGAAGAGGCAAATCATCACAAGACCTTGAGTGAGAGTTGGCAGGGAATTACAAGGACATAAGTCTGTGATGCCATTCGTATCTCTGAGGGTGTGCAAACAGCAGTGAGCCAGATTTCCAGAATGCTTTAACTACTGTGATATTAGGCAGAAAAAGGCAATGTCTCCTTCTCCATATTTTTACATAGGTGAAATTGAAATAAAGTTCTACTGTAATTATTGAAGACTGCACGGAAAACTGAAACTTGATGTTGGGAGGGTTGATTAAATCATTTAGAAAATAAGCTCTAAAAACATTTCACGCATAGTAGATTTTGAAATCCATACAGTCTTTTCCATATATTTTTGAAAATCTGTGAAGAAAAGCACATCATATTTTGCTTCAAATAACTGCGTTTTTCAGCTACTGTACTTTGTTACTCAATTAAAGAAGGTGGTGTATTGAATATAGTAAAGTACAAACATCTGGTTTGGTTTTTTACATTGCAGTTTACTGTCTACTAACTTTAAATATGTTGTTTTGACATACTTGGCTAAGATTACCTTAATAAGGTATTTATTTACATCTCTTCTCCACAAAGAGGCCATTGTGGCTGCTTTGGTGTTCACATGGACGTTTAGTGAGCAGCAACCCTAGGAATGTGCAGACACAGTCCACTTGGCAAGTATAATGCCCTCCCTCCCTACAAGAAAGAAAGGTCAAATAAATTAACTTTGTTAGAAGTAGTAATCTGCTCATTGTGTTTAATCTTTTTTTCTCATATTAGTGAAAAGAAACTGACAATGGTCGCTAATTCCTATCTGCTTTCATAAGTTAAAGATGAAAAAAACTTAATTTGAAGTATGAAGTGACTTTCATTGACTTTGGGGACCAATGCTGATAGACAAGTTCTCTGTGTCTCTTGGAAGCCTCTCAGAGTGAAGAAAACTCATGTTAACACTTGCTATAGCATGATTAAATGTATTTTTAAAATCCAAAAATCTAATTTGAAACCTTAATTGTGCTGAAGATATTTATGACTCTAGTGATATATCATGTTCAGTGGGGATGGTCATACCTTGGAGGTAGGTAACATCAGTATTACATCTTGAGGTAACCCTTGGGATGGAGGTGTGCATTCGTATTACATCTGTGATCCCGCCATGGTTGCTGGTTCACAACCAGACATCTTCTTTTCTCCCGTGGCTGACAGGTGCTATGCAGTTTATCAGCTGCAAAGTACCACCAAGTTCCCCCTCTTGCAAGGATTTCAACAGAGCCTGGCTGTGGTGTCTCCACTCCACTCCACCTTTCACTTAGCACCCCTTAGCATGTATTGTGTGTGGGAAGTCAGGCATGTTGACCACATTCCATCCAGGGAGCAGCAAACGCATTTTCCCCTTTAATTTTCCATACTGTTACAACTGTTTCTGTAACTTTTGGCTCTGCTCCATCATCCATTTCGTCCCCCTCTTAGCATGTATGGTGACTGAATTTTTTTGTAACTTTCCAATTTCCTTTAATTTTACCCCCAGTCTTTTCCCCACAGCAACCTTGTTATTTCGGGTGCTCATTAACATATTGTTAGCTGTAATATTTTTTAAAATATGGACAGAAAAAGAATGTTTTGAGCTCTGCAGATCAATAGAAACAGATCAGAGCTTTGATATGAAGAATCATACACATTTATCCTTTTGCATTTTATTATATTTGCCTAATATAACTGCATCAATGGAGTAGGCATGAGGTGGTATACCTCTTAGGAGACTGCTTTTCTGCAACTGACCTCTTTACACATTTTATTCCAAATTTTTTGGGCTTTTTTTTAGTTTCTAGGAGACATGATTATGAAATAACAAGTGAACTCAGTTAATGAAGAGCTGTCTTCTTGGTTTCCCTAAAACAATAATTCTGAGAGAGAGGTGAATGGCTTGATTAATTTCTACATGTCATTAACTTCCATGCCCTCAGATGACAGACAACTTTAATATTCACAATGTGAATTATTTCTCTGCTGATTAGTTTAGGAGAAACACAATGAATGTACTTATCACATGATCTAACATTGTGCCCAACAACCCTTCAGATTCCCTAAAACTCGAAATGTCCCTGCTGCCCAAACATGCTTTCATCGCTCATTTTAGGCAGGATGGTTGTGTTTTTACAACACAAAAATCTGTGGCAATTATTAACTGCAAATGTGGACAGTGCGAAGCAAAACAAATTTCAGAATGACTACTAAGGTATGGACTGATGTATATAACTTTATTTAAATTTAGCTGACTAAAAACTGCTGAGTCTGGGCTTTATCTTTAAAATGTTTTCTCAAATCTCCCAGCCCATTAGACTTAAGTAGTTTAGAATTCAATGATCTGATTGCAGAGTTCAGAGATTATTAGAGCAAATGGGGCCTGATCAATGCCTTGGGTCGTCTTTTTAGTGTGTTAATTAATTAATCAACAGGAACAGAAATATATGTGTAATGCAAATTAACTCAGTCTCAAGTTACTAGAATACCAGAATTGGTCATACGCAGAAGAGGGGAATCCAAAAGCAGCACATTATTGGTGCTTTTATCTGTGTAACATCGCTTTCCTTGGTGATGTCCTGAGCTAGAGATATATGAAGGATTAGTGTGATTGTTTCTGCTGTGCTCTCCTGAAGAAGTAAATAAGCTTTTGAAGCAAAGCAAGAAATTCAGCAACTGAAATATTCATGATTCACACCCTTGATTCCATTTGTTGTCATTGTTTCTCTTTATTTACGTTAACTCCCCCAAACCAAGTTGTTTTGCCTTAGCCTAGTAAGGTAAGTGGCCAGTCTTCGCGAATGAAGATCTGGGAAAGGTCTTTTTACCTTTCAAGCCTGCGCAATGGATTTTTCAGGTGAGACACAGCCTGCGCTGAACTGAGCCCA
>JAWWLV010000005.1:18030924-18086883 GCA_035041135.1 Platyrinchus mystaceus | reverse complement strand
TTAGATGGATGGCCTTAGGGGCTGACGAGCTCCATCTGCCCGGGGGACCCTGAAGCAGGATCGGGATTCGAACCTGCAGCCTTGACGCTGAGAGACCAGCATCTTAACCGCTAGGCCACCACTGAATACATTTCTGCTGATCCCCAAGTCTACATTAATTTGCAGTATTTCCCCACAAAACAAAGTAATTTGAAATGGTATTTTCTGTTACTTCTGCCAATTGTTTTTTTAGTTTGTGGGGTTTTTTTTCCCATAGCTTTGTCTTTCTGTGTTGAAAGATATAAGCTTTTTTCTCCCCTACTTGCTCTTTATTAAAAGTCTTCTATCCTTGGTCTTCAGAGTACATGAAAGTGTTGTGCTATTTTTCCCAAGGACTGTTCATTGTCTCCATTGCCTGGGGAGGTTATATACTTGATTTGTTTCGGAGATTGGAGACATTCTTCTGTTCCTGTATGTGGACCTCTACTTTCAACTGCATGCAGGGACCAGACCAACTCATTGCTCAGGTCATCTCTTTGTAGCAGTCAGCTTTTCCTAGAATCAATAAAGTTTTTAGTTTCAAACCTTGAAGTACTTCCTGTCAGGTTTCTCAGTCCAGTTCTGTTGTGGTTTTTTATGCAAGCAGTAATTTTTATTAATAATAAAAGGGTTATGTGCTTAGTTGGCATAAAAGTTAAAACTGGGGTTTCAGAGAAAAAAAGGTAATGCCAGCATTTGACCTACAGTTCCTACAAACAGGGAAAGTCAGTATTCAATTAATTGAAAACACCAGAAGGGAGTCTGTCACAAACCACATGGACTGGAGCACTAGGGCTATTTCAGCTGCTCTGCCCTTACCTGCTGGTTTTGGAGACAGCAGGTAGCAACAGGCCAGCCACCAGAATTTCCTGTCTTAGGGAAAAAACCTGTGGTAATAAGTAAAACTCCCTCCTAAGACCAAAGGCCATGTAGCTGGCTAAGCCTGCCATTAGATTATGTGCCTAACTTTTTCCCTGTTCAGCTTTCATAGCTATGGCAGGAGACAGAAGACGAAGATGTTGGTAAGGCAAGTAGGTATTTCACAATTATCTCAAAGAGACAATTTTCTATTCTGTCACTTGTGTGATTTTATTCTTGTATGTACATAGACAGATTCCTTGAATCATCACATAAGTTATAAATTCCATTTTGTTTCCATGAACTGTGAGTCTCCCTGTGTCTGGGGCTGTCATGTGCTAACAAGAGACAGGAGGCGTGCCAGCGTGTCAGTCATTACAGACTCTCTCCATCTAGTTTACTCTTTACTAGGAGTGGCATTGGAGGACTGGGATCTTAAATAAGGACAGGCATATCCCTCCTGGGAGGAACTGAGACAAAGCAGCCAGGTGGTAATGTTTGGATTTCAAAGCCAGGAAGGATTTTAGGAAGCAGAAACAGCTTGGTCAGGAACGATAAAGTGATGCATGGACACACCAGAGGGGTCTTGTGACATGGTGGCAGTAGGGAGGCAGTGGAAGCTGCCATTCGAAGAAGCAGCTGTCTGCTGGTGGGGAATGGGAAAGCCTCTCAGCAACAAAGGGGATATCACAAAATCTCAAGGAAAATTCAACAGTGAGGAAATGCAGGCAGAGAGATGTTCATGTGTTTACTATTTCGTATGTCTCTGTGTATCTCTTGTGGTCATTAAAGTGAAGAATGGCTGCTTTTGAGATAATTTGCAAAGTCTGTGCATTACCTGATTCGGCTTTGTGGGATTCTAGAGAGATAAATTGGCACTCAGATGTTGACTATGTCTGAGCTCTGGGAAAGAGTGAGTCAAAGCCATGGGGCTTGAGAAACAGTCACAGGGTCTAAGCAGAAGTCTCTGTTCCTTTGGACACCCAAAGCAGATAGAAAAATTTCAGTGTTTTTGCATGGAAGAAGACTGGGGCTTTGTGAGTGGCCCACAAGAGGTATAATCTAGGCTATAATATCTCAGTCTTCGAATTCTTACCTGTAGTAAAATGAAAGTGACTGGAAGAACACCAAGACTTGCACATAGTAAGATATCAAATGGTACCATCAGTGGCTCCAAGCATTATCTGGCAAACACATGTCCACAAGCAAGCCACAAAATGAAAGTCAGACCCATGTGCATTATCATAATTCGCACTAAACCCAAAAATAATAATTCCCACCAGCTGACAGGCTGTTAGCTCAGGCTTAGTGCCATACTACTGTAACTACATTGCTTCTGACTGCTTTGGAGCATGGGAAAAAGCAGCTTGTGGTTGCTTGCAGGATGGTCAAGGTAATCACATCTGCACATGATTATGTGCACCCTGTGTTGGAAAGACTCAGATGAGATTGCCAGTATTTCAGTCATTGACTTTGTGTGTTTTCTCATACAGGGTGATGGCCAATGTGCGTTAAGAGCTTTCTAGGGTGAAATCAAACCACAAGCTCCTCTGAGGCAATTTGAAAGGAGTGAAATGCTCCAGGGGATAATGTGGAGCGAGCTGATGTAAATGATTCTTCTGCATTTTTGTGATTTGTTTTGCAAGTGAGGGGAATGTACGTTGCTGTACAGTTTTGGTTTGCATGAATTCAGAGAGAGTTCTGAATTTTTTTTTTTCTGAAAGTATAACTTAACTGTTGAGAGGGAGGTAAAACTTTTGTGATGAAGGGAAGATATTATAATAGGAAAATTGGGGATTAATGTGATGTCCATGTTTCAGACTTATTAGGTCTGAAAATAGATGAACTCGGGAGATTACTTTGTATGATTTTTACGTATATAAATTGACATATAATTATCTATTAATATAAAATATTAGTGCATATTTACTGTAAAATAATTAACTCAACTTTATAAGCAAATTAAGATTGCCTCAAATTTACATACAATGTGAAGAAAAGTCCTTTTATCCTCTGTAACTGCACCATTTGGCAGATTCAGGAATAAATAATCTTTTGTGGCAAGGGTATGCCTTATCAAACATATGCAGATCAGTGCTAATTAATGCTAATTAAGGTTTCCTGTCTATCTAGCTGGAAAAACGTCCAAATGTTATGAAATCCAGTTAGTATGCCTATTACCCTAATTGTTTTATATGGGATGGTTCTTAATTAAAATATGTAAATTGACCTTAATTGCTATATACTAATGGAGGTTCATGTTATCTCACTAAAAATGACAAGATGGTGAGGAGGGGTACTTAAAAATAAGTCTGATGCATTTGTAAATAAATGACCTTTACTCAAAATTATTTTTAATTGGAAATTGGCAAAAGGAACATTTTGCCATCTATGTTTCTCTTTAGTTTTAAATAATGTCAGAATTTACACTTCTTTGTTAATATATATCTGGTGACATTGCAGCTTAATTAGGCCTACTAAACAAGTCAACATTTTGTGTGTTTACTGTATGTTTCAAAATTGTTTGCTAACCTCACAATAACCTTCAGAAATGTCATGCTTTACAATATTAATCTTCTTTTCCACTATTTTTTGTTTTATTTTTTGATTTTGATCTCTTTCAATCATATGGATTTATTTGTGAAGTTTGATGTACTGGTGTACTTTTGCTGGTGCCTGGCCTGTGTCTTTGTAGCAGAGAGGCTGGTGAGCAGCACCTGTTTGTGCTTCACCTGTGAGTGTAGGACATGGACTTTGATCACCTTTGGGGAGGATAGTTCACGTGTATGCTGTTACATGACTGAGATCTACAGAAATTTCTACACAAAGTCTTACAGGCCCTCTGCCCAACACAGAAGCATCATTTGAATGATAGTTTGTATGGCAGTTTATTTATATGGCAGAAAATGCCTCATATTGGCATTTTCTCAATAGTTATCGTACCACTTCACATACACAGCAAACATTTTTCTCCTCTGATGTAAAGAATTTAATTAGAGAATCTGCTGTTTTAGAGAACTGCCCTACAGTTGTAGCTTTTACTCATAATAATGGTGGATTTTTAAAACACTTGGTGCATTTAAGTTTATATAATATCATATACATTATTGATATATGCCTCCTTTGAAAAATTTGTCTGAAAGTATTTGCTGTTTTGCAGGATATTGTGACCAATGTTTCTCCAAGGATTGTCCGTGGAACTACTTCAGGTCCTATGTATGGCCCAGGCCAAGGCTCATTTCTAAACATTGAACTGATCAGTGAGAAAACAGCAGCATATTGGTGTAAAAGCATTGCTGAATTGAAGGCTGACTTTCCAAACCATGTAAGTGCCACTTAATCATAAAGATGCGACATACTTATTTAGAATATCCTGTTTACAAACCTGTGAAAACTCAGATATTTAGTATTTATTAAATAGAATGCAAATTGATTTATTGACATGCAAGTAAGTTGCCAAAAAACAGAAAAGCCCATCCAAATATATTTATGACAGAAAATTCTGTGAAATTACTGTTATGCAGAGAACAGTCATAATGTTTTACTTAGGCTGATGTTTACTTTCAAATAGATAATATCAAGGAAAGGAGTTGATCTCGATGTGGATGTATGTCAATTCTTTTGTGAAAAATTTTGTATTTGAGATTATATTTAAAGATGTAATTTATAATAATAACTTTCTGTGAATTGAATTTAATCATAAAAGGAATATGGTTATTTTCATTCTTTATCCAAATGTGAAAGATACTTATAATATTTTTATAATCAATTGACTGCTTTAGGTGAAAAAAACAGAACTTAAAGTTAACTTCACTACAAGCGTAGAGTTTTGTTAGAGCTTGTTTGGCCCTGGGGAATATCTGTCTGAAAGCTAATAATCAAAGTTGGGAGCAATGACACCAGCTAGCTGGCATAAGGGTTTTCAGCTACTGTTCTAGTGGATAAAGAACCATGAGGTGGAAAGTAAAATTCTTCTCAATCATTATCTCGAATGGATAAAGCTATAAATCCCAGAGCTGCATGTCTTCTCCCTTGAAGTTATTACTTCTATGGGTCAGCTATGAGCAAAGTAAGTGAATGTTCCTGAATATATTATGACATGAAGATAATATGGTTTTTTTTTTCTTATTCCTTGTGTTTAAATGTATACATCAGCAAGTAAAAAAGCATTTAAAGACAACATATAGTAAAAGTTAAGTGCTGCGTGTTTAATGCTCTGCTTCACTGTGGATGGACTGTGTTTCTTTGCTGAGTTCTTGTCACTTTATTTTCTGTTCTTTTTTTAATTTATTTACTATTTCATCATAGTGAAAGTATGAACCAAAAAATAATATCCTGATATTGATTTATTCCCTGATTTTAACATCCTTTGTCAAAATCCTGGATATTGCATACAGGCAGACTGTTGACCATTTCTGCTGTGGGAATGCTATTCCACTGCAGTCTTCACCAAAAATCCCTCACAGCACTTTGTACTCAAGATCAAACCCTTCTCTTCTATGAGGAAAAGCGCTAGCAATATTTCAAAAGTAAGATTTGAATTTTCTGAGACCTAGTGTCATGTGTGGGATGAAGGCCCACTCTTCCACAGTTCCTGTGGTCAGCATCTTCTGATCATCCCTCATTATATGTGAGTTATTACTTTGAGAATGTGAGTTCAGATCCTGCATGTTGGCTGTGGCCCCTACTGTAGCATCTTTGAGATTGGTAATGCCTGTGTGGGCATGGGGGAAGCAGCACCCAGCAGTAGACCTTGGCATTGCTGACAGGGATTTTTAAAACATTGTCAGTTTAGATGTCTTCACATTAGATGTGAACTCATCTAAGGTCTGTCGTAATTATAATGGTAAATTTGTTGCTAACTGAAAACAAAATTTTGTTCACTGAGTAGAAGTGTCTTGGTGCTTATTTGGAGATATTCTGTATAATTAAACCTTGCAGAATTTTCTTTCTCCAATGTCTGTTCACTCCTTCAGAAAGGCTTTTTAAACTTTGTGAGTTTTATTAAAACCAAAACCAATTTCTGAGAACTGTTTGGGTGAACTTAATTAACAAGCAAAGGATGACATATTCTGTTCAAATGAAGGCCAAGCAGATGAGAATACAAGTGATTACAATAAAAAAAACTACGGCAAATTTTAAAAGCAAATCAAAACTTGTACCTAAGTGCTTTTTCTGTGTAATACAAGTAATTTAAGGTAAGTTTTATCTTAAGGATGAAAAGAATAAGAGCAAAATAGCTACCTCACTAGAAGATGATCACACAACAAAATCCTATCCTGTGCCACTGGGAAGAAGCAAATCAGAAAGGGCAGCCAAATCCCCCCAGTAGAGGCTAGGGTATGAACTAAATTTTGCAATGGGTTGTGCAAAAGAGGACCACCAGTCACAACTCAGTGGTAATGTCACTTAATTGTGACATGTTGCCTCTATAAATCAGAAACTAGAATCTCCCTTGTGCTCTCTTCACCCCTTTCGTGGGTGACCTCATTCTTTGGCTCTTCTGGCTTCTGATTCTTGCTTGTAGCTTTCAATTATCTCTGACTGGCAGTCTTTTCCTTCTACTCACTTCTCCCTTTGACCCACAATCCACTCCAAGTGGACTAGGGCAAAAGTTACCATCACCAGAAACTTGCTTAAGTGCCACTGGCAGGGACTAAATTATTTGTAAGAGTCCAAGCAGAGGAGAAAGCAGAAAGGGAAGGTGTCTGGGTTTTGTATGTCTGCTGGTGAAGTATTATCAAAAGCTGTGCTGTTTCAATTTGAGATTTTTTTAATTAATTTAGTGTCACTGTTACTGTTTTTTTCAGAAAACACGCATGAAGAAATGAGATGCTATGCACAGTACAGGTCCAAGGTTATTTTAAAAAATAAAATTTTTATAATATTTTTAAAATCAGGTGCTTCTGTTAAAATGATTTCCAGTTGATGGTTTTCGTTCTTATACTTCAGTCATCTCAGTAAGATGTTACTTCAAAAACTTGGCTGAGAACACTTAAAGCTTATGATATTATCGAGCATTGTTTATTGTTAGATTTTCAATGGATAAAGTTTTAAAAATGTTATGTCAACTGCTTTTGTATATACCAAAAAACCAACCTTTCAGTCAGAGCGCTGTGAAAGTGAGAAAAAAAAGAGTCAGTTTGTATTTGTCATCTTTTTTTTTTACTTTTCCAAATACTGTAGTTTTACTTATTTGTATTGGAATGTCTTTGTCATATCCAAACATCTTACTTACGTTGTTAACTAAGGGTTTATTTAAAGAGCGCCTTTTCAGTTTATTTTTATGTGCCATGGCCACACATACCATTGGATACCACAGGATTTTTCATTCTTAATCATTTTCATTATTAATCATCAGAAAATGGATTTTGTTGTTTTTTTTTTTAGTAGGAGAGACTGAGAACTTGACAGTGAGAAAAGATGGAACAATTATTTTTTTAATTTCATAGTCTAAACGTTAAAATACTGCTTAATTAGTATAAAGCTGACACCTTATTGAAAAATTTTGTATCCCCACTTCCCTCCAGAAGTTGTTTATAAAGTGCTATATTAATCTAAAACTCAAGAAAAAAGTGAAAGAAAAATAACAATAATCAGAATTTTAAGACTCGAGTTTAATTACTCTTGTTTGAGAGGACTAATCACTGAAACAACAATCACAGCCTGGCAGTCTGTTCTCTTTACTCCCTGCTATAGAGAAACATTTGGGGCCGATAAAAGGTGTTCCCATGTAATAATTTACCTCAACATCATAATGTGAAATAGGAAGGCTCTCCCTTTCTAAGGCCTCCTTAGACTGGTTTGGAATGGCAGAGGGGAGACTTAGAAGTGGGACATGAGCAAGTAGTTGGGTGGGAGCTTAGCTGCTTACTGAGGTCAACCTACCACAGATGTGAAAGGTCTAAAGTTGTCAGTTCATGTTAAAAAGGCTATAACTGGGACATGCAATATTTAAAGTGCTTTAGATAGCAGGGCAAAAGAACTAACATTAATGTTACTAGCACTAACAAGTCCTGCTTTCATATTCTGTTCACCAAGGAGATAACTAATTATTTGGTGTGTTGATGTACTTTCACCCAAAATATGGCTGAAAAAATGGCAGTTTATGGCACATTCAAGAAATCAGTTTACCTAAGAAATATTTATTTAGCCTAGTAGAACTCACCTAGTGATATGATCAGGAATGAAAACTGTGCAGAAAAAAAATAACTGCTTTTACGTTAGCAAATCTCTACAAAAAAGTAGGAAGTGGCTGAGAAAGTTGAAAAGAAAACTGTAAAACCTTGGAGGAGAACTCACTGCTAAAATTTTATATTCACGTACTTCACAATAGTCTGGCCATTATCTGTGCTGGGAACTCTGAGTACTGGTAGTGGCAGTATGTCTTGGTGTGCTGGTAAAGCAAGGAGTGGTAATCTCTTTAGCATTTGCACTGGTGAGAACAATTTTGAAAAGAGAAAGGTTTGAAAATACTAAAATACTTCTCCGCAGAAAAATGTGAACTGAGGGTTCAGTAAAAGGGTGATGAATGCAGTTGCCAAATAGTCTTCCTAAACCTTCCTAAAGCGGTAACTGGTGCCCTGTAGATGATAATAAAGTAAATAAATCAATGAAAAACCTCAGTATGCAAAGTACTTTGGGTCTGAGCGTGTGCAGGAGGTCACAGCAGTACAAATAAAGGGCTTTGACAGGACACTTCATAAAATAGATTGCAGGGGAAATGTCATTCCCTACCAGGCTAACAGAAGTCCATCACAAACAAGCAAATGTCTGAGAAATTTGTACTACCAGAAAGAACTGAGATCTTAGAAGAAGATGCCAAATTGAATTATTTTCGACATTGCTATGTTAGTATACTGAAGTCTTAAAAGTAACTTTTTGGCCTCCTAGCTCAACACAAATGAGTTTGCTCTCCTTCATGACTCTGGGGAATGTACATAGGATACCAGATTGTCAGCTGTGACACTGAATCTGTGATTCAGATATCAGTGTCATGATGTGTTGAATTGAGAAACCTCTTCTGCTAGAAACATTAAGTACTCTTGGACCCCAAAACTAAGCTGAAAACTCTTGTCTTAATGTTTGTTCTGCTGCTTGCAGAATGTTGCTGACAGTCTCTCTGACAGTTACTCAGCAGAGAGCAGCTTTTCAAGGCTGAAACTGTTAAAGATATATTTTTATTCAACATTTTGTTCAGAATGTCCCAGGAACACCTGTCGGGAATAGCCATGCTAGAGAGCGTGTGAGAACAAATCACTGGATCCCAGGCTGGTAACCAACTTCTTTGTAACACTGTGGGTGTTTTCTTGGTGGTTGTTTTTTGGGGAATTTTTTTTGATCTCCTGGAATGGTGTAAATAGTGTTTTATATTATGCATTTTTTCTACCATAGGAGTATGAAATAAGGATGTTGGTTTTGTTTGCTTTGGGTGCTTGTGGGTTCTTGGTTTGAAAATTTTTTTTTTTCTAATTTAGGTAAAAAACCCAAATTTGGTTTAATTCTACTCTGTGAGGATAGGAGAAATAAGGTGTTACTGAAGAAGAAAAATACAACCTTAATAGGCATATGTGAGTGCCTTGCTCCTATAAATAGATTTTGTTGCAGAAACATGCAATGTTCAAAAAGATTTCATGAAGTTATAAATTGAATAGAAATAGATTTGCAACAGCAATAAAAGTTATTTGGGTAGTTTACTTGGAGAGGTTTGGTTAGTTTTCCAAAGTAATCCCTGAAGTGGGGTCATCAATCTACGTGTTGGACCAGCTATGGTTTTAATAACAGTTTTCATCCACTGTGAACAAAATTTATCTATTTATATAAACCTTTTTCCTCACTAAGTCTGCTCTAATAGTAGACCTTGTAATCTAGTTACTGAAAGGAATTGACCAGGATATCTAAAATTGCTGTAGATCTCCTTTGAGATTTAAAATTAAGGGACATTAGGTGGAAAACTTTTTTAAGATACAGAGAATCCTAGACTTCACAGCTTTACTCTGAGGAGAAGGTCAAAGTTGGATTTCTCACTAGAGGTATTAGTAATAAGTTGTATATTTTTGCAAGTATTATTATAGCTTTTGCTTTTAATGAACGTTTAGAGGCCTGTGAGATGTTGTATAGAGTACATAGTATTTGCATTTTAGATACCAGTCACTGACTTGAGGTTATAAAAAGCTTTGCTCTTCCTAGGGCTAATATAAATAGCTTTGCCTTTCCATCACAAAGAAATTGTACTCCAAATACCTGCTGAGGTATCATCCATGTGATAAGTCACAGACATCTGGACAAGCTCAACACCTACAAACTTGGAATAAAACATTTCTAAACAACCAGGCAGGGCCATGCCCATGTGGACTTCACTTGGTGCCAACACCAGCCAGTGTATAGTCACCTGAATGGGCATGGTACATGCTATGCATTCTCAGGCCTATCAGAGGATCCTTGCTGGAAGTCCAAATGCTTTTCCACATGAACTGAAAAGGACAGAGCACAAGGGGAGGGAACCACAAGCTGGGATGCATACTCCCAGAAGTGCCCAGCAGTGCAGAACAACTACCTGTATGTACTCCTTTATCTGAATTTGAGATCCACAAATCACATTAAAAAACTCCAGAAGTTGTTATTGCTGCAGCTTAAACTTCCCAAAGCCCGCTTGGGTAGGAGGTGGATGCTTGGTAGGAGGTGAAAAAACCCACACAGCAGTTGTTAAATTCACCATATGGAAAAGATCCCTTTCACTACAGAAAATTGGCAGTAGTCCTAGTCCCTTAACATCAGAGGAAATCCTAGCTGAAAATGGAAGATGAGGTTGGAATAAGGTACTCATATGGATTACCTTTCCCAGGAACTAAACCACATGGCCCTAGCTAGTATGGAGCACCAGAATGGTCACAACTCCTCAATTTCCAGTGACTGCTGTGGTGGATAGAAGAGAAGAAACCTCGGAGCATGGAGCATATGACCATGTTCCGTTTTTTTTCTTTTCCATTCACCACAAGAAAAAGGGAGGAATAAAAAACAGTAAAGTAAGATGCTTCCTAGAAAAGAGAGGGAAGAGAGCTGATATGAAAGAACAGCAGACACATTAACAACATGCCTCTGTATGCTCCAGGGAAGCTTCCACTCTCCCATCCTGAGGGTGTCCTCATTGCTCCTGATCCTGGTTCAGCTGTTCGTGAGCCAGCAGGATGCACTTTCCTATGTGCAGTCCAGGGAGGAATTCAGCAAGAACTCTGATTTACACAGTGTATTTACACCAGAAGTGCCCATCCATTTCTGTAGGTACAGCAATTTATATTTGCAAGAAAGAGTGAACAGAAACAGAGGCTAGTAACAGAAATGTTGATGTATTGGGTCTTTGAGATCACATTTTCTTAAAAGGAAGAAAGTTTTCTGGGAAAGGCTCTTCCACAAGGCATAAAAAAATGTTCAAGCTTCACATGACCTGAATATTAATAGAGATGGGACTGAGCTACAAAATATGGTGCTGTAAATTTTCACTCCTGGAGGCTTAGGTGTTAGTAAAAAAAAAAAGAGAAAATACAGGAAAATTCTCATCTATCATCAGCATGTTTTGATAGTCATGTTCGGTATAGCAGATCTGTTTGAGGATTGAAAAGTAGTAGACAAGTGACATGGAGTCAGTGTTACACCTCTTTTCTGGGAGAGATCTGGGAAACTACAGACCTAAAATCTTTTATCCTTGTATGCAAGTTGGTAAGAGTTGTTCTGGAAAACAGAACTAGTAAAAAGAAAAAAAAAACAAAGAGTAAAGAACCCCATTTGTAGTATGCTGTGCCTTAAAAAAAAAAAAAAAAAAAAGTTCTTGAGGACATCCAGAGAGACTCAGATGATAAAGTGAGCTTGAGTTTCCAGAAGCATTTGGTAGGGTCCTCCACTGAAGAATTGGAAAGAAATTAAGTTCTTGTAAAATTAGAGGAAGAAACCTACATGAATAAATAACCAGTTAACATAGGAAACAATGGTAAGGGATACTCAATTTTTGCAGTGGATAGAGAGCTCCAGGAAAATTTCTTAGGGATCTGTACTGTGTTCTGTGCTATGTAAAATGTTTATTAACAATCTGGAAAAGAGAGAGAATTTTAAGAATTTAAAATTTGCTGATAATAGTATGTATTGTATGGAGATAAAGATGACAGCTGACTATAAGGGGTTGTGAAGGATCTTGCATTACAGAGTGAGTGGCCAATGAACTACCAAAAAAAAAAAAAAAAGATAAAATGTAGTATTCACATGGAATTAAGCAGTAATAAATTTATATGTACAGTGAGGGATTGTAAGCTAACTATACTGAGGTTACAGTAGAGATCACTATGAAAATTTTAGCTTAATGCTGACTAGCATTGAAATAAAGCATATCAAACACAGAATTTCTGGGAAAGGAAGAGAGAACAAAGTAAAACCTATCAGTATGCCAGCATGTTGATTTTTTTTTTTTTTAACATTTTAAATACACTGTGTAGTTCACATTCTTCTGGATTGGAACCAGAAGGGTGGTAGGTGGAAATGAGCAATAGGAGATAATTCATCACATTGCTCTGCAACGCTGGAGCTCATTCTCGTAGGGCATTGCCAGTCCCAGTGGTACATACAGGTTGAGAAAAACCTACTGGAAAAGCTATTTGAAAGCATCACCTCTGGCTCAGGGAATTCCTGCACCAGAGATTTCTTAAAAGCTGGGAGAATTTTCAAGGAAAATACTGCTCTACTCTTGACCTGGAGACATGCTGTTGGTGCGTTTCAGAGAAGGGGTACTGAGCTCTGTAACCCATTCCTACGGATTTCCCTTGTCAATGCAAAAAGAAGTGTTTGATTTGCACCCCGATCAGAAGCCTCCCAGTCCTGTCTCAACCTTTGAACCATTGTTCCTCCACTGTGTTTTGACAACCTGATTAGCATGTAACTACATTTCTTGAACTGAAACAGAGATAAGGGTGTATTTTGTACTAGTTTGAAATGATGTGCTAAGGGGTTTGTAATTCAAATGCTCTCTTCAGTTCACCAAGATTTGAAAGGCTGCATTTCCAGAGGGTCACCTCACTCAATGCTACATATAGAAACACCAGAAAGTCTGCTAAGAATTTACCCAGAGGCAGTGTCTGATCATGCATGTTTCAAATGACCATGAGATACATGTCATATGTTTGATCCCAACTGCCACAACCCAAAGTTTGGTCCCAACCCCACATTCTCATTGGAGTTTTTTTAATTATCTTTTTTTTTTTTTAATATTAATCTGTTAAAGAGATGGAAAAACTTACTCTGGTCATCAATTTGAGGGAATTTTGTTTTAAGAAAGCACATATCTTTTGCTGGAAATTGCAATTTGTAACTGAAAATAAGACCACAATCAATTTATGATTCAGATCTACATGTTTGTAGTGACAAATTAGGACCTTGACTGTGAGAAGGTCTTTTATGTTTAATACTTGGAAACTACTGCTTTGTTGAGAAGCCTGTCAAACTAGTTTAATGCAGAACTGTACTTTCTTTCTATGCATGCTATAAAGCCATAACTTATTTTGTTTGTTTTACTTTCACAGCTAAGGTTTGAAAAATAGTAAGGCAGAGGACTATTTGTACATATGCTAAGAATATCCTTTTGATTTGAAAAGTGAGTTATTGATCCCTGCAAAAAAAAAGAACAATTTTCACAGTTCTGTGAGGACTATGAAAACATCTTTAAAACTTTACCCTTAGGGTAAGAACTAGGAGAAAATTAAAGCCGTTTCTGAAATACTTCACCAACCATCTCCTAGAAAATGACCCAATCTGCTTGATTATTGGAAAAGACAAACTCCTTAATGGCTAGCATCAGCTGAAGCTGCTTCAGGATGTGCTTTGGCAGTTGCTGCTAAAAATTCCTTTTTTGCAGAGATATGTAAGCGGTCATTAAGCAGGAGTATTGACAAAGGAAATGCCCTAAACATAAAGACAGTGTGATTAAAAAGATATTTCTAGAATGTAATTCTCCTGACAGTGACGTGAAGAGTTGCATATTTCTGTTCATCTTATTAAAGTGTGAATATGCAGACAATTATTTAGAGGGAAAAGACAATCTCTTAAAAACCCAACTGTTTTCTCAGTTTTATAAGTGCTTGTGTGTACAATAGACTGCTGCAAAATGATCTGTGATATCTAGTTGGGTATCGGGAAAAGCATTCCCTCTTTCTAGAAACGTCCTCCATAAACTGCAACAAGGGAAATGGCATCATGTGTTAAAGAAACCTGTACACTAAGATGTCCATTTCGGCCCCCCTCGATCTGTGCTTAAAATAGAAATAACAACCTTGGTGCAGGGCATTTCCTGGCCATTAATAACCGGCCAGGGTTAATGGCCCTTAGCAGTGCCTCAGGCCATCAACTCCTCCCAGCTGGTCATTACTCCCTGGGAAATGCCCTTTTCTGGGTAGTTATTGTTTTAATATTAAGATTTAGAAGTTGCCACTGAGTGGGGATAAAATGACCTTGTGGCAATGTTAAAAAATAAAGCCCCCAATAGACAAATTTAGAAATTATTAACAGTCAACAATCCATCAAAATGATATTCTAAAGTTTGTTAGAATGACAAAATTCTGCTAACCTGACTACCTGTGCAGAACCCCAAATTTATCCCCCAAATACTTCTTCCCAGTTTCCATTTCATGTTTATCATAGGCAATTGGGTAAATTATAGAATTTGATCTTCTAAAATACACAATACCTTTGACATTAATTTTACTGTCTGTAATACGATTTTAGTCTTTTGTGAAGCACTGAGCGTATGTGATTTAGATAATTCTGCTTTTTCTCTTTTATGTGATGTATATGGCAATAATAATAGGAAAGCAAATTTATACCTGATGAAAAGTAGTAAGTATATGCTTATACAGTTCCTGTAGCCCATATTCTGCATATTCTGTGGTGTGGTTTACATTTTAGGCATTCTGCTAGAGCTCTAATGAAGAAAAATATGAAGGCTAGGTCTATATTTAAAAGTCTTGTTCACATACTTATGTAGGCTAGGAATACTAAAAATAAAATGGCATCTAACTGCTGTCCTGGCAGAACCTAGTGTAGATGCAGTTATACCATCAAACTGTTTATTTTTGTTCAGGAGCAAGTACAGAGTTTGCTGCCATGAACTGTGCCGATAGTAGGAGAGCTGGCTCTATGCAGACATGTTCTAGCTTAGACAAGAAAGGCAGAGGCACATGCTTGAATCTATCACAATTAGAGCCAGCTCTTCAGTCTGATTGACAGCAGCTGGACTATATCCCAGCCTCCTGTGCTTTCTGGGGAGGGGGGCTAGGGAAATATCTCAAATTCTGAGCAAAATGTGGGAATAAAGTGTTCCAAGATGGTTTTTTTTTTCCTTATCCACCGAGAGGAACATGTAGATTAGCAGAATTCTTACTGGGCTCTGAACTGATCTTAATCTACACCCTCAACATTCCTGATAGTTTCTGAACTTTTTATGCACATTGAGTTTAAGAACTATGACCATAAACTTTTACATAGTTTACATCACCAGACTTCTCATATTTGCCACATTTCCATATTCTAGATCTCAATTCACCCTGTGTTTTCTGTTGGGTTTTTTTTGTTTGTTTGGGGTTTTTTTGTCCTAATAAACTGTGCTGGTAATCACAGTTAAGTAGCAACTGCTAAATAAGGTGGCCAGAAGGACCCAAGAAAGCAAAATTCTTGTTCTCTTCATATAGTCGTAGTCTAATATACAGTTATGCCAACACATCCATGCCAACCAGTTACCATTGGATAGCAAATTACAGTGTGTCAGAATGGAAACTACGCCATGCATGTTTGGAAATACAGGCTGATTCAAGTTCATATGAATTTCTTCAATTTGGGATGTAGCAAACCAGACTTACCTCCTATGTTAAGGGGTTTGAAAGAGCACGGGAGCAGCCGATTGCTGCAGGTGTGCCAATGGGTGGTAACGCATAAATCAGCAGTAACTTGTTTGTGCGTTGACACCTTGTATGCATAGCTAGTGAAAATGGTCTGTTCTTTTAATTGTTGAAGGAAAAATGTGACAGCAAGTACTTATTTACTGAACACTTAAACCCAAACAAATATTTTAAAGGCTTCTTTAAAGGAGACCTAAATACATCCTTTGTTATGAGCCACATATGTTAAATGTAAACTCTAACAAACCAACAGAGTGCTGTAAGAAACCACCGCACTTCCCAGTCTCGCAAATCCCATGAAGAATGTTTTCACTGGTTTATTTTTACATCTTTCTCATATTTTTAAGTGCAGGTTTCCTAATCTATTTCAAGTTTAATTTTCTTTTAATTATTTTTACATTTAATTTTTTATTATAAAATTGTAGTTATGTCGATTTTTCTGTCTATACATAATAGCTAATTAAGGTCTTAGGTTTGGGAAAAAAATATATTGAAGCTCTATTTCTACATTTCAGGGTAGCATTTACAAAAATCTGCATCACTTTTCTTCCAGTGTAAGAACGTGATAGACTTATTCTTAGCCACACCATTCTTGGCCACCTAGCCTTTTATGCTCTCTCTGTATAATCGTATTAAAATTATGCTTACAGAATATTTAATTTAACTACAGCTCAGATGAGAGAATCTACAGATTGTGTGAATTTTATAGATACCCCAAATTCTTACCTGTGAGCAGTGTGTGCATCTCAAGGTAAAGAGTGGGCATTAAAAATGCATGTGAGTTACATTTGCATTCTTATGTTGTTGTACTGTCAGAACCCCTCTGGTTCCTAGAAGGACTTCTGCCTTTGATTCTACCAGAGGCATCCACATTTCACGTGATGTATTTTCAGTTTATCTTTTCGGGAACACACATACTCACAGCTGGGTAATTGATAAAAATCTCGCCAACACTAGGTCTTACAGTGCTTTCATTTGAATGAGGCTATAATCCTGTAGACTATTCAATGCATTTTAATTCTGAAATGTCCAATCACAAAGCAATATGCTGAACAAGTTAGGTAACAATTTTATTAAACATCCAAATATACTGTGAAAATAGTAAGGCCTCTTTCAGTTTCTCAGCATCTTCAGATGAGCTTCCTTAAAATATGAAGAAGTGGGTGGAATTGGCAGTTGAGGAGGAAAGATTAGTCAGAAGGTAGCTGCCAACTTCCAGCCCTTAATTTTGTATCTTCTTTGCTGCTGGAGTGTAGCCAAAAAACTACTTGGGTCATCAGACATAACGGCTAGCTACTTAAGTAAATTATAAAGTCTGCATAGAAAAAAGAATTTAAAGCTACCCACTCATGAGATTTTCTGATCATATCTCAGATAGGAGCACTGTAGACATGCCATCACAAGGTTCAGTGCATAGTGACACTGTTGTTCACTGAATTTTTGGACCAGCTGGGAAATACCAGAGAATGATAAAAAGGATATATGAAGAGGTCAGGTTTGACAGAAAACGTGGATTTTCTTCTTCACTTTTTGAAAAATTCTGTGCCTGACAGAAAGTAGTTTCTTTCTTTACTAGTGGACTATTTTTAATATAATTTTCACTATAAAAATATTTATATATGAAACGTTTTCCAGATGAAAGATTCTGGTGGGGATTAACTGGTCCTGCTCTGACCATTGAATAGATCCCATTTTTTTAGCCCTGTGAACATGTGCAGATTGTCTCTGGTTGTCAGGTGAATCAGCCTGATTAATCAGGCAGTTTTGAGACTCTGAAGAAGCTCTCCTTCTTGTGAGGTCTGATAGCTAGACCAGACGGCAGCAAATAATATTAAGGAACTGATAGGTCTCCTCTATGCAGCTGGCATTTAGAGCCATCAGATAATTTCCTGAAGGTGAGATAAGCCTTATAGCCTGTTCCTACAGACCCTCTTAATTACCATGCCCTCACCTATCAGAACAGCCTAACTGAAGAGTTTGTGCAAAATCAGGTGAATTATCAGTGCATTTCAGTATATCACAATGAGGATAATGGTGCACAGAGAGAGTGGGTGAATTGTGGAGGATGCAACCAGGCTGACAAAATCATTTACTCCTTCTAAGCATTGCTTTGGCACCGGCAGTGTCACATGATGCAGCAGATCACAGGGCTCTAAACTATAAAAGGGAGGGGTTTTTCTCCCTCCTCTCTGAGCTACAATTTTCTCCTCTACTAGCACCGATACTGCTGGTTTTCTTGAGCCTTCAAATCCAAGGAAGTGAATTAAAAGAAGCCCTGGGGGAGATGGAAAAAGGGAAGAGATAGGATGGACTTCTCAGAGACGCAAAAGAGACAGATTTGACTGGGGAATTGCTAGCTGACTGACTGCAGGAGTTAGGGAACTGTGATGAAGCTATTCAGTCCATATTTTGCCTCTTAATATTTTTGGATGAATTTGTTTTCTAGTAAGTTAAGCAGCTTCGCTGCTAAGTAATAGGGGAAATATATCTGCATAGATCTAGAAGCAGTCAAGGTATAGAAGGGATCTTAGGGTTCCTTTCAGTCAACAGCTGCTCATTCCCTCCATGGGAGCAGTGTACATGCCTTGAACATATTTGTCTCCAGTTCGCTTCCCCTCTCAGAGGGGCACCCTGCAGAGAGTTGCCTGTGCTATTGTGAAAATAAAGAGCAACAATTAGCGAGGTGCTCAAAGAACTGTGCTAAAAAGGACTGTGTGCATCTGGGCAGAGAATTTGATAAGAGAAAAATTTCTAAAGGTGCAGGAAAAAATTCACAGATTTGTGTTGCCTTTTGCCAGCCTTGTTTGTCTTATGTGGTCTTGAGAATCAATAAGGTGTCAGCACCCTGGTGTAAAGCTTTTGCTACAGGTCATAGCATGTGTCTGAAATACTGTAGAATTAGATATATCCTTTTTCTGTTAGCTTCTCCAATATTGTATTGGCCTCCTCTGCTTTCTCTTTATATTAAATCAGCGTGGAAATACAGAAATACAGCAGGGGCATGCCAGTTCCAAAAGGGCTTGCAGGTATTGTTAGTGAGAAGTACTGCCAAAATGTTAGTATCTGTCTTCATTCTTCTCTTGGATTCAGCCTTTATTAACTTGTGTCTTTTCCATTCAGTAATGCTAATTTCTTTTCATCCATGTATTCGTTTTCACTCAGTACCAGAGACTAAAGATTGAACTAGGATAGGTTTCCTATGCAAAATAAAATCGCAAAGATTCTATCAAATTTCTGGAGAAGTCTTCAGCCAAATAGGTAATTTTCAATGTAATTTGAACTGTTTTCCGAAGCACTGAAATTTTCAACAGCCTGTCATAAAATGGACATACTTCTTCTAATCATGTAAAATACTGAGCCTTCCTGAAGTGTTTGATACAGGTGCTGTATTTTCTTTCATTATACATATGTTTTGGGGAACTTGTATTCCATAGTCTCTTTTTCACTCTTCACAAGTTACCACATTTTAGTTAAGGAGTGCCCTGAGTCATGAGAGATGCATCAGAAGGTCTCTTTTTTCTCTTGTCCATTCACTTGACTTTCAGTCATATTTCAAGTTAGTTGGTCTCTCATTAAGTTAGCGTTTCCTTTATCCACACTTTCCGTGTGCACGATCTGTGCCTGTATGTTTATGTGGACAAGCAGGGCCAAGGGCATGGTAGCTCAACTGCTGCCCTGATAGTGGCTGATACAGTGCTGAGTCTGACATGGTAGAGGAGCAGTTACAAAACCAAGTAGTTCCCTTGTTTTTCTACAGGTGCAGCACGATCTAGAGAGCAATCTATTTAGCTTTGTGCTCCCATCAAAACCATAGCATTCTGTTATTTTACAAAGAAATGGATTTCTTCATAACCTTTGGTTTTGTTTGTCTGAGGGTGTTACATCCTAACAACTCTAGACCTTAATTTGAAGCTGTAGCCCAGTGTACTCAAATAATCTCAGTAAATAGATGGATCTCATTGATAATAGCAGAATCATCATATGAAAATAACTGCCTTTGAAAATAAGTGTTTCCATTTAGCCTGGAATAGAATCTTTGCTGTTTTCTGCTCATGCTGATTTTTTTTGGTACGTGATACAGTTAGCAAATCATAGTATTTTCAAACTCTTGTCATCATCTTCTTTGGACTTATTTGTGTGCTGATAATGTTTGGCCTATTTGTGTGTTGATCTGTTGTATCTCACTTCTGCTTCACTTTAAGAAACAAACTGGAGACCTCAGTATAAAGTAACAAGGCAAAGAAAGGGCTTTATTCGGAAGGTTTGATACAGCTGCATAATAAATATACTAATATTCCCTACTTGTCTTATTTTCCTTTACTTAAATTTTCTTATATATATTTTGTTAAATTATTTACTGGAGAGTAAATTTCCTGAAAAAAAGAAAAGAGAAGCAGAATTGGAGGTCAGCAATGTCAAGACAGTCTGCATTGCTTGTCTTTATCATCATGCAGAATCTTTTTATTAAGGCAGCACAGGATGAGTAGATTTATGGACTGAAGGTACAATGTTTCATATGTCCATATCCATCTAGATTGACAGTTCCTACCAACATGAATTTCCCAGGAGAGACAGTGTTACTGGTGTCAGTGGATGGCATCATTTACTTCAATGTTCCATTATTAAATTGATAACAAGATAATTCCTCTGCTTCTCAGGGACATGACAGGTTTTACAATTGTTAACTTTCTTATTGCATGGGATTTGATGTTCTAGGTATTTTTTAATAAGAAGCTTATTTTTATTTCAGTTCTGCAATAAATCAAAATTTACAACAAGAATGTAGAGAAAAAAAGAAACAGGTTGTGTGTACAGGGCATCAAAATCAGGCTGGTTTCTGGAAGGTTATTTTTGCAAGAGCAAATGTTTGTGCTCTTGTTTTTCACTGCTATATATAAGAGCATATTTGTGCAATACAGAATATTTGCTGCAGTTACCTTGTACAGTGGGTACTTACAAGTGTTCTATACATAGTTAATTCTGGCTGGATGATTTTGAGGAGGATCTTATTGTTAGCCAGTGGCCATTTTGAACAGCAGAGGACTGCCACAAGTAGCACCGAGTAGGAGTAAGTCTCCAAAAACTTTTCTGCTGGCATGATATGGCGTAGCTGGGACTTGTCCTGGACCTGCAAGAGGCAGGGTTACAGAGGAAGACTAGTGGTGTGAGTTGTTAAAGTGTAACAACCCAAAAAACTGTGGTGCTGTTGGTATTCCCTTGCACTCTCTGCTATTGAGACTGCATCTAAGAGCTACTGTGAGGGCAGAATCTGGCCTCTGGTCAGATAGTTTGTTTGACTTGCATGTGAGAAGAACTGTGAGAAGTTCATATGCAGCAGGTGTGTTTTCCATGTAGATATTTACTAGATTATTTATCGTGTCATTGAAATAGCTAAGAAGTTTGCCCTGTAAACTGTTCTTTATTAACTTTTCAACAAACGCCTGGTGGACCACATGCTGTTGTAGCTGCACATGTGCAAGACCTTCAGGAAATCCTGTGAGTGAGTTCAGATTGAGTTGGCCTGTTACAATGTGTGGGTGAGAGAGGTGTGCTCAGAACTGAGTGTATGTACCCCTCCTTTAGACAGATGGAGATTTTAATGCTGTGATATGGGGAGTTCTGCTGTCTTAGTGCTTTAGTATATATGTAGGTCTCTTTTCCACTGGTGAGTGATAATGTTATTTTTGCCATTGTTTTAGAAAGACTATATCTTCAGTGCTAAGTTCCTTCTTAGTAAATGCTTCCTGAGGAATTTTGATTAAAAACGTTTACATTTGTTCCAGCTAAGGAGGTCATGTGGCAGGGCTATACTGTATTGTTTTGAAAGAAGAAACATGTCTTGAAAGGCAGATTGAGGTCTTTCCATCTGGCCCAAATAAAAAAACCTTTGGAAATTTAGATTGATCAAAATAACTTTTTGGGTATTGAAATCTGGTTCTTAATGTCGCCTTCAATCTCTGCGCCCCCTTTTTTCACAGCAATTATCCTATTCCATATCTCTGCTTCCCAAACAAGTAGCTGTTAAAAATGCAGTCCTTCAGTCTTCTTGAAAGCTCCTCTTGATTTAACAGCTTTTAGGGGAGCAGTCTCTTAAAGACGATGCTAAGACTATGATTTTTCAAGGACTGTGCACATAAAAAATAAAATACTGGGAATTTTTGCAACTGTTTGAGAAATCAGAAGGTGGTGCGTGTTGTGGCCAGCAGCAGTGTCTAAATGGGGCATCTGTGGACACTTGATGCAGAAGTGCCCTCAAGTCTAATACAGCAGTGAGAAAGGACAGGAAGGCAAGAGAAAGCAGAAATTATATCGGTGACTGAAGTTCCTGAAGCACAGGGAGATTACACACGGACCTGGAAGAGTAGGTTAGGAACAGATACAGGCTCTGGCCTGTGTGAGATGACCGAAATGAATGTGGTTCTTACAGGCATGAGGCTAGGGGATTGCGATTGCATTCTGTTTCTTGGGAAGTTTTCCTAAATTTGCAGGAATTGACAGTATTCACATTTAAATCCAACCCCCTGAGATTTTTTTCAGATTGTTTGAGTGTACTGAAACTCTCTTACTCCCTGCAGAGCAGTCACTACAGGACAAATGGTAATTGTCGACCTAGAGTTTTACTGCTGTCTGGCTTTAAATAGATTTTCTCAGGATTGTCTGACCCAAAGTAGGCCCAGTTATTTTTTTTCTCCTTCCTTTTGTTTTGCAACCTCTTGCAGTGAATTCTGTGTGCAAGGAAAGAAAGATCACTTGAAAATATTCACAGTGACAACCCTCATCCTTTTTATTTCTTTAATGCTATTGCGTTCATGAGACATCCACATAAAGATAATGGAAGAGAAAAAAAAAAAACATTCACAAGGGAAATAGATTCTAGTTTAAGCTTCCAGGGGATTATTATAAACAGGGAAAAAATATTTTAAGGATTAGGAGAAGTACCTTGTCAGTGTTCTTTTAAGTAGAACAACTACTAATGCATTAGTTACAGAATTGTGTGAAATGTAGCTTTTTGCAGGTGCTTTAGCTACAGTATATTCATTCTATAATCCTGTCGTAACCATACCCTCCCTTTTCCATCTCCCTTCCCTCCAACAAAAAAAAAAAAAGGTTTTATTGTGGATCTTTTTCTTCCATGGAAGATCAAGAAAATTCTGAACACAGAACAGTGTCCAATGTTACAAACATGTGTTTGTCCCTTTCTGGGCATTCAGAGAAATTGTGGATCACCGTGTGTAGTGTCAGGGCGTAAGGACCTTGTGTGTGACATCTGTCACGGTGATCGCCGGGGAGGAGCAGTGTCGGCAGGGCTGCTGCGCTCCTCGGCGCAGGGCAGAGCAGGCGGCATCTCTCGACAACAGGCAAAATAGCAGTTTGGATGAAGAAGAGGAGGGCACAGCACATGCCAGCTATGATTTTGATCTGGAAAAAAGAGAGGGCCAGGGGTCCCACTGTGCTTCAATCATGCATGATACGCAGGCAGCCCACACTCAAGCTATGACAAAGCTGCAATTTAGTCAACCTTCATTTACCACTTACTATGCTTTAGCAGCGGCTTCATTGTAAGATCTGTCAGTAGCCTACTTTTGTAAGCCGGGAAGCGTGGTGTGGCCTCGCACTTGTGGCTCAAACCACTGTAATTAGGCTTATGTCAGGTTGCCACTGCAAATTTCAGGAATCAGGAGGGAGGATGTGCTCTCCATGGATGCTCCTGGGCTGGGCCATATGCTGGACTTTGAAGAGATAGCAACTGTTTGGGGTCATTAAAGTTGCAGGGGTGGTAATGTGGTACATGGAATTGTAGGCGCCAAAGATGTAAAAAAAAAAAAAAAAAAAAAAAAAAATTAGTGATAAGAGGCTAAGAAGCTGAAATGTGATACAATTTCTGTTTATTACTTTCCAATAAAACCTCTGATTTTTATAGCTTGTAATTCTTACTTTTTTTCTTGCTATTCTCTTCCTATGTAGTAGGAGATAATAGTCTGTATTTTCTTTATAAATTCCCGTGTGTGATTTTAGGAGTAGATTCAAACCTCAAGCATCACAGATAGTTCCCCTAAATGTTCACCTGTGATAATGATTATTTTTTTTTGTCATCGTACTGAACATGGGTACTGATTCCAAATGAAAAGATTGTAGAGGCATTTTGGGGAAGAACAGTTACTTGAGGAAGGACAGTTTTGTTAGCAGAGTGCTGGAGGATATGTTTCCACCTAGGAATTAAGTTTCATTTCAAGTTATAAGAGAACAGTGGGGGGGGGGGAAAGGAGAACAAAATCCCTACTATTTTAAAGTTTTATTTATTCCCTTTGAGATTGTGGTTTCCCTGTGAAGAGTCATGGCAGAAATTTAATTTTTGCTTTCTGTTATTTTTGTTATTGTAAACCACTGCTTCTGTCAAAAGTATGTACTTAATTTTAAATGTGAATACTAAAACTAATCAGCATTAAATAAACATGTTGTCTTAATTAACAGCTCTTTGAAACATCACAGATCTTGTTCCTCCTCTTTTGTACACTCCCAGCAGAATTTTCAAATTTCATTAATAACACTTGATGTAATGTAACTCAGCTACTTATGAATATAGTCAGCCACCCTTGTTGTCTTACAACTTCCCCTGATGAAAAAATTTGATTTGTTTTAAAGCTCAATTGTGTGAATTTCTGATATACTTTGGATTTTGACTGCAAGTGTGAAAATCTTTATCAAGTTGTCAGTGTCTGAGCTGCAGGGTTGTTTTGTTTTGTTTGTTTGGGTTTTTGTTTTTTTTTTTTTGCTTTAGTTAGTTTAAAAAAAGCATGAATTTGACAAGATACAGTTTCTAGCTAAATTCCAGTTGCTTTATATTTTTTTCATATATAATTTCTTAAACTGATTTTTCACAATTTTTGCTTTTATAAATATTAGAGTCCTTTAAAAGAGATTTTTGTTTATTTCAAGAGTACTCAATTTATCTTAAATATTCAAATAGGACAGAGAACAGATTTTGTTTCATAAACATTTGACATATAAAGCTATATAAGATTTTTTACAATTAAAAAAAAACTATGGTATAGGAGAGAGACTTTTTTCCCTCTGTCAGAGGGAAATAAAAGCATGGCCAGTAATGATTGTGTGTGCTTAATGAGAAGCTTGGTCTTATATTTATGCCAGAGGTGCACACAAATGGGCACCTGCAGGCAAGGCAGGTGCTTTATCAAATGCTTTCCTTCTCAAAAGACTCCCATCCTGCAAACACCAGCCAGAAGAGTGGATGGGTAGATAGTCTGCAAGTAGGTGGGTGGTAGATTGATTGTAGCGATTCATCAGAGCAAAACAATGGAAATAATGGAAATAATGATGATGATAAGTGGTATTGTCCTTTTAAATGAATAGAATGTAACCTCACCATGTCTGATTTCCTCCATAGCTGCCTTACTTTTTAAAGTGCATTTCCCTCCCTTGTAAAGATACTAAATATCTCATCTTTCTTATGGAGATAATTTGGGAGTTTGCAGTTGCCAACAATTGTGTGTGTTGAACAATTTTTCTACACTGTGCTTTCCTGTATTTGTCTGAAATGAATGAGTCATTAACCCTCAGCATTATGGGAATGTTCGAGAGAAGTGTTATGATGAGGGGGTGACAGATTAAACCTATCCCAGATATCTTAAAAAAACAGGGGTACAATACATGAATTTGTATACTGTGTCTCATCCCCAGCGAAATCTGCTGCTGTATTTCACTGTATAGCTGGTGGCATGCAGCTGGTAGTTCCTGTGTGCAGGTTGTGGCAGTTAATGCCTAGAGTCACAGTGACGGGCTGTATTACAAAATATGGTAACGTGGCTTAAAATGATTGCATGTATGTTCTTTACAGGTTCTGATTGCCAGTATCATGTGCAGCTATAGCAGGGAGGACTGGACTGAACTTTCAAAAATGGCTGAGGTAATGGTTTCCTAATTGAGTTTCTGCATATTTTTTAAAATTCTCTTTAAAAACAAGTGCTGCAGTCAGGAATTTCTTGAAAGAAATAGATTCAAAGAGAAAAATGAGAATTTAAAGCTTGTCCATTATAATTTGTTTATTCTGTGTTTTCATTAAAATGATGGAAATCTAAATTTAAAGGAAATCTGTTCCGTAAAAATAGTCCCTTGGATTTTTAAGCAGTACCTGCAAAGCCTTTAGTCTTTGAATCTATATACTTTTTATTTGCATTTTAAGCAAACTGTATATTATGACGGATGCCCTGATAAAATTTAATTCTACCTTTGAGAGCCTAACTTGATCTTACCTTGCCTACAGGCACACTAGTTTGACAGCACCAGAAGAAATTTTGAATATAAAACTCTTGAATATTTAAAGTATAAAGGGCTCATTTAATGCTATTCTAGTTTTAATACAGACTTTCAAAAATGATAGCTGAGGAAGCCAGCATATATAATAGCAGTCAGCAGGCTTCCTATAATATAAATCCAGTCTTACAGAAATGCAAACAGACTATGCACATGCAATTTCTATTCAATTTGAAGGGAGGAACTGTTTAATAACATGTACCTGTGTCCATAGAGAGTAGTATAAGAAATACTTGATTAAGACTGCAATAATTTCATTCAGAAAAGTGTCTATATCAGAATGGAATGCAAAGTTGTTATATTTAAATTAAAGTGTGTTTTCCACATAAATTATCTAGAGGTAATAAATAGCATAGTATTAAATTCAAGCAAAGAAAAAAATTACTTGTCATTATTGCTAGCATTAGCTCAGATTTAAATGTTTTGTTAAGTATTAAATATTTTTTAAAATGTGTTTATATATATATATATATGTGGAGAGAGATGTGTATATTTTGAATTTGTGTTTTCATATGTGTGTGTTTGGACATTGTTGTTTATTTAGTGTCCTAAGCCCTCCTGTGATGATGTGGGATGACACTTCTCTATTTTCTTTGAGCATTTCAAATCTGTGAGGAAAAAAGTCACTTTGGGGACTTAGGGTAGTAAAATTAAACATTATCAGTAGTTAGCTTTGTGATCTTCAACACTATTACAATTTATACCTGAATTTACCTAATTGACCATGAAATAATTTTTTGGAATCTGTGCTTCACAGGAGCAGTGCCACTTTTAAACTGACTGAGATGAATGGCTTTACTGTGCCATTTGCTCCTGTTTTTTTAAATTCGATGGTACTGTTATCCAACTTTAAGACAGATATTTCCAATCCGTGCTTGTATTTGTGTTACCCCTTTAGAAAAAAGTGGTTCTTTAAATGCAGTCAATGATGTGTAATGTATATGATACAACATTCTTCTGGAAAGTAGTTGTTGGTGTCTGCTCTGTGGAGAGCAGCACGCTAGTTTGGGACGCTCTGGAATGCACAGCTGAAGAGCAGTGATATTTAATCGCATACGTAGGATCCTACCTAGGAGGTAATAGATGTGGCTTTCCAGAGAGCAGAAGCCCCAGAAGGTACTGCAGTGCCTCTCAGCAGGAGGGCGACCTATTCATACGAAAGGTCAGCTTGTCAGAGAGGCCGACAGCACTGGCAGCAGTGCGGCATGGCTGGGCTCATGGAGCTGGCTGGAACGTGGAGCATTCCTGAAAGTGATGGATGGCTTCTCCCCTGCTCACGCACTTGGGGACTTGCTGAACCATGGCCACACAGCAGGCAAAGTTACTCCAGTTCAATAAGCAAAAACAAAATGCAAATGCAAAACAAAATCCTAGTTAGAGCCACGTGGAAGGCAACAGGAGAGATGTTTGTCTCAGGCGGAGCAGTTCAGCAGAAAGGAAGAGAAGCATGTCTTTGTGATGCCCTTGTACAACTTGGCTCCTTTGCCTGTTTAATTGTAACTAATAGAGGGTGATGAAGAGAAATTAGCATGAACAATATGTTTATATAGACTTTTTTATTACTCTCTTTTTCTTCAGAAAGAAAAACATTTAATGTCTAAAGCTATGGCACAGTACAGATACCTACAGAAAATTTGGAGACTAAATTCATTAAAGCAGAAAGGAAAAATTTACTCCTGAGTTACAGTTCTTCAGAGCAGAGCAACACCTGTGTAAGGCTGCCTGCCAAACCTCTCTTTCAGCGCTACTCTAAGGCCCTGCAATTACATTCCATTTTTTAACATTTTCCAGAACCAACTCTTTATTGTCCTTGTCTCTTTTTAATTTATTTTTTTATTTTAATTTCCTTAATAATTTTTGGAAACCACATCAGTTTTTGAAATTTTTGTCTGTAATGATCAACATGTTCTTTTTCAGGGTATCATAACCATAGCTTTCTCTCTTTAAAAAATAAAAATAAAATGTCTGAAGAAATCTATTTAATATGAACAGTAAATGCTGCAGGAAAGAGTGCATTACTTGAAGTTAATTCTGCATTTTTTTTCCTTCTCCATGTTTCATAGGTTGCTGGTGCTGATGCACTGGAGTTAAATTTATCATGTCCTCATGGTATGGGGGAGCGAGGCATGGGACTGGCCTGCGGGCAGGTAGGAGTGTAACTGCAATCTCTTCAATGTCTCTTCAGCAGCATTGATAGTTACACCTCAGGGAGGAAGACACAAGAAGCAGATTACTAGCTTGAGATTTTTAGGTTGAATGTGTTTAAATATTTAGTGCTAAAAGGAGAAAAAAATACAGAAGCTGAGAATGTACAAAATGCTTAGTTTTGCTAGAACAAAAATGCATTATGTATTTGACAAGGAACATGATGAAAACAAACAATTTCTGAAAAGCACTTGGACAAAATTTGTTGGTTTCCATTTCAGTACCCTGTAAGTATCTTTTAGATCACAACCTAGTAACTGCTGTGTATATCAGTAATGATTTGGAAGGATGTGAGATATACACGTGATTCATTTCACGATTTTTAACATACGAACCAAACTGTCTTTTAGAGTCATGGAAGAGGGCATACATTCTGGTAGTACTAGGTACAGCTAACATCTCTTCTCTTATAAGATCCTGTGTTCTGTAACCTTTAGATTTGTTGTTTTATATGATTTAGGTTGGAATTACCTGTGCCTGATGTCTCTGCCATGCAGAAATCTTTTGCAGGGTTTATCAATACATCCCATGATTTCAGTTATGAGAATGTGTTTTGTTATGACCTTGAAAAGAAAATAAACATGTACAAACTGCAATTCCTGTACTAATATCCCTTTGAAGTTTTCAGATTTTTGCATGTTTTGGTCATAGTTTGAAATTTGTTTTGGCTCTGAAACATGACCAAATGTGGTGAATTGTAAGTCTCTGAAAAATCTTGGTTCACAGTCTACCAGGAGAGATTTTCCAGAGTTTGATGATCACAGTTTCAGAAATATGAAATCTGTTTGATTTCCCATTTTACTATATTTTGGGGAAAGGGGAAGAAGACGAGGAAGGAGATGCAGAGAGGGAATGATGACTATATACCCTAAAATCAACATACTATTATTCACTTGACCCCTTTGTATAGGGCATCTTAATTCATCCTCACTTCCTCAGTTAAACACAACACTTTCAAGAACTGAGGTGTGGTTGGATAACTAAACCATTAACCTTCCTAACCTAGGGAAGCAGTAGGAGCTGCCATGAGTGCAACTATGGGCACACTACAGGTATAACTTTATCACAGCAATACTTTCAGGAACAGTGAACTCAACATTTTATTGTTTTCTGTGAACAAAACTATGTCAGTCTGGTCCATGATATAGATTATTGTTTTTAATGAAAATCATTTGAATGCTTTTCATGGCCAGTGGTCATTTACTGGAGTTGTGATTAGAAATGGGAGAGAATCCAAAAACCCCCTCCAGGATAACACTAGCAGAACAGTAGTAGTTATTATTAACTTTTTTTCCCTGAATTTCATTCAACAAAAAAATGCTATTGTAGTCATCTGTATAAGTTTTTGAAGAAATTCCCACCCTTCACTCAGCAGAGTATAACTCAGCAGTTTGGCTTGTCCCTACCTGAGATGGCAGTGCTCCGTAGAAGGGTGTAGTTTGGTCAAGAAGAGCTCTGAGGGTTTTGCATAGAAACTGAAACAGGCTCCTTTCAAGCATGGTTTGTTTTTTTTTTTAAGTCGTATATTATTTTCAGCTTTCACTGGTTGGAATAATATATGCATGTGAAGTTGCTTAGATATGTAGTCAGTAGGGAGCTGTCTGGCTACATGAGTTTTTACATATCTTTCAGCTATTGTAAAATCAGAGAAGCAAATGCAAAATCTGAGCACTCAGGGCTATCGTGTGGATTTGTGACTCTCCATGGAGGAGATCAGATCCATAAAGCAAGAAGAAGATTACTTTATATATACATATATATTTGTATAATAATAAAATTTCTGTCTTTCACATACAATATGGATATTCTTTGGAATGTTAAATATATACTACTCTTGCTTAAATACATTCTTTTGTTTTCTTACCTGTCTTACCAAAATGAGAGCTCAGAAAAGAATCGACTTCTTTAAATGAATAAATTAATAAAATAAGCCATGTTTAGAGGGCCAGATCCTAATGTTCTTCCTCAGAGTTAGCTAAAATTAATTATAGTGACTTTAAATGTAGATTATTGTAGCAAAGGGTGGGGATAAACTGGATAAAGTAGAGGAACGTGCAACAAGGGCTGCTATCAGTAGCCCTTCAGGGGGCTTAAATGTGTGGTGGCCCCTGGAGGCACCATCATAAAATAGAAAAGTGCTAGAAAGTATTTGGGCTTTACTCCTAATTTATTATTTTTTTTTTCCCAAAGCTGAAGTCAAATAGGTCATGGGTGGTGTGGGAAAGAGAGGGCTCATATATGCTCTGGAAAAAAATCGCCACTTGATATCTGGAAGTCAAGGCATGAGGCTTTGAGAGGCAAAACAGCTTTCCTGGTTGTACAGTGAAGCAGGTTTTCTTAAATCTTTTTGATAACATAATCCATGTCTTCATAGGTAATTTTTTTAAGGATTAGGTCCCTTTCATGCCTAAGCACATTAAATCCTCAGGAAACTACAGAAATTGCTGAGATGAAAAATAATGGCAGAAAAATGTGTAGTTTTACTATTTATATTGTCTAAAATGTTCTGCCTTTTGTTGTTGTTTAAAAAAAAAGGCAAGGAAAGGTTAATTACACTGTCTACTTTTTCTCCTCATTCCAATTCCTATGGTGTGCCTAAGGGTAAGTGTACAAATCTGGGAATATCAGATTCATTTTTCTCTATCCTATTTTGTTACCTAGTCTCAAACACTTCCACTGTTTTATACCACCTACAAATTTAAAAAGTTCCAGATATATACAAATTATATATATAAAAATTGATACTAAGCATAGCTGTTTGTTTTATACTGAATTACAGTTCTCAGCTTTTATTTGATTTTAATTCCAAGTCATTAGTGCAGACACTCTGGCGCCCAAACAGCATAGCTAGCCAGAGGGTAATATTAAGAGGCATCTGTATTGCTGCCAATAAGTTACTTAAAGCTGGTTCTGTATAAAATGTCAATTACATTTACTAATGCTGATTAATGATAATAAATTTAAGGTTTGTATTCTTTTGTAGCAATCTACAACTGTATAAAAGGGGATATCATGAAAAATTGTAATAGAATTTCCATTATTATGTGTAACAGTGCTATCACACAAAGTTTCTTTGAATCAGATAACCTATGTGTAAAAAACATTTAAGAGTAAATATAAAGACAAAGTGGTGAACAACAGATTTTTGAAAATGACAGCTTTCCCACTGTAGTTCATTACTGTAGTAATTTTAGCATAATATTATGAAAATAATAAATCAATTCTATGAGATGGTTGCACTCACATTTCAGTGTTTAACTTCTGCTGTTGTATTTGTAGTGTACTTTTGTTCTTCACTGGAAACCAGGCAAAGATGGTTGGGGTTTTTTTTTTAACTTGTCCTTCTAAAAAATGGCATTGAATATTCAGAATGATTACTGTCATGTGAAATCAACAAATTCAAGTGTTTGACTTTTTGTTTTTGGTCCAAAAGTCAACAAGTCTCTCCAGCTGCTCTGCCAATAGTGAATAAATAGTTAAATTGGGTCAGTAATCTGGGTTTTACATTTCTGCTGCATTTTGTGTCATTCTTTGTTGTCCAGATGAAACTCTGGATCTAATAACTGTAATTTGTATATCCCTAGAAACATTAAAATAAGATCAATTAGGATGATTGATACCCAAAGCCTTCAAAAATATCAGTGTTATTATAACTATTAATATCAGTGATATTATCACCAATATCCTTGGCCTAGTAGGGAGTAACAAACAATGGAGGGAAGGAAAGAGCAGCCTACAGCTACTTGAAAGGTAGTGACAAAAATGATTCAAGAGTAGCTACAAAGAGGCAAAGATGATTCTCTGTCATGTCAGGTGATATAGCAAGGGGCAAATTCCAGACTGAATGTTTCAAGTTGTGCCTTGGGAAAAAAGTCCCCAAGAAGGTGATGGAGTTCAGGAACATGTTTTCTGGTGGGCTTTGTACTTTCCATCTCTGGAGCTTTTAGGGCTCAGGCAGGCAAAGCCATGGCCAACCTCACTGGTGTTGGTGCTAGTCCTACTCAGAGTGGAAGCTTGGCCAAACTGCCCTCCTGCAGTTCGGTTCTGTGGTGCTGTGGGTTCACCCTGTTCAATTCCTACCCAAAGGTACTGCATTGTTTGTATCAGGACTAGGAAATGAGTAGTGGATAAAAGGAAGCACAAGGACTTGCCTATTCACGTGGGGTGAGGTAATCAAGGCGATCTGAAGTCAAAAGCAACAAATCTCATATTCAAAGATCTCAGCCTAAGTGCAAGAACAGAGATTCTTTATGCTGTAAGCAAATATTTTAAAAGTTAAAAACATCCTGGCGTATAAGTATTTCTTATTGATTAGTCATACCTTCTAACCTCCAAAATATAAAGACTCTTCACCTATTTCGGCATTTAAGTTCTAGATTTGGGGAATTGTTTGGAGTTTCTTAATTGATATTGAAGGCAGAATGTATATGTCTCTTGAGAGCACTGAAATCCGGATCCTGGTGGTTTAACTATTCAAATTATATGTAAAATGAACTTATTTTGTGGTTCTTTTCTTACCTTTATTTTCATTTTACTTCAGCTGTACTTGCTACAGTCTCTGCTGCTGGCTGTGTTTATGTTTATTGCCTGCAATTAGGAGGCAAGTTTCATAAAAGCCTACATTGCCTCATTCAGAAGACGACAAATCTGTCAAAAACAAAAAGCAAAAAAACCCCAAAGCCCTGGTTACTCTGCAAAGATGAGAGCTGGCTGCATGGCACAATTAGATTTGCTCTGCTGTACCTTGGAAATAGGAAAGATGAGGCTGCTTTTTAATTGAAGTGCACAGCATAGCATGCTAATTCATTGTTGCTCTGCCAGCAAGGAGCTTGAAGTATTTTAAATAAATGATGCCCCAAACAGAATTTGATTATATCTGTGTTCATGTGACATTCTACTATCGGCCTACAGTAATATGCTGGTTAAGTATAATTCATTGAGTCCTGCAGGCAGTATTAGTTCTCACTCTTCTTTATCAGTTATTGTAACGAATTAATGCCAAGTACAGCTACACTGGGCTATGGAACATGGAACACTGTCACCCAAAATCGAGTATAAACCAGTATAATCAAAGTGAGGTTTGTGTTGGTGTTTGCAGTGGAGTTTCAGGATTTAGTCTTCTTATTCTCTTGCATTGGCCACTTTCTTCCATTGTGGCTGGATCTTAAGGATGTAAGTCCTAGCTGATCTCAGTGTCTTTGTGTCTGCACTGCCCTCTGTTGCTGTGGGTCATGTTTCTAACAACTGACCTGTTTCAGTCATGTTTCTCAGAGTCGAAGCTGTTTCAAAGATACTGTATGGAAGTTTCATAAAACTAGGCAGCTGGGTAGGGGAGAGAAATTGTCAGCTACCCAAGCTAATGGATATGGATATGAATAGGAGCATTAGTGGTTCTGCTGAGGGAAAAGCTCAGGCAGAGGCAAGAAATTGAATGGCAAGGTGCAGACTCCTCAGGAACAAGGATTCCTTGGTTCAGGCAGTGATAGTGTTACTCTGTGTGTGCAGAGATGTGCCATGCTGGGTGTTGTTTTGCTGGGAGGGAATCTGGGATGTTCAGGGATGCTGCTGATTGCCTCCTCCAACTCCTGCAAATGTAGATCTAAGCACACTCTTTCACAGGCCAGGAGATGTGTTTTGTGGGCTTACGTTCCTGGTCTCACACTGATCGTGGTCAAACGTGATACTTTATGATAATTCAGTTTTGTTGTTTAACCTCTTTGGACTGTTTTTTTTCACCTTCCCTACTTTCAGATGTGTCTATTTTCTTTTTTTCCATTCATTCCTTGTTTAAAACTCTCCTCATAAACTAAACCCTTTACTGAGTTGCTTTGACTTATGAGCTATTTCACTGGGAATCTGAGCAGGAAAAGCTTGATGACTTTATGGTCACTCCTGCATAGATGACATCGCTCACCTTCCTCTGATACCTGAGGATTCATTTTCTTTTCTGTTGCCCTTGGAAGATTCAGGTGTGATTAAATGTCGTGATTTAAATGGATTTCTTCCATGTGTCCTTTATGTCCTCATATATTCTATTTTTTTTTGTAACATGTAAAGGAAGACAATACTTAATAATGAATCATGACAGTTAATTGGTATTTTGTCTTAAGAATTCTGCATTCATATGCTCAAGAATAAATGAATTAAGATCCAAAGTTTAATAACTTCATCCTCAGAACACTATTCTGTAATTTTATATTGTGGTTTGACAACATTTAATCCACTTTTATTGCTTTGAAGGATTTTTAATTGAATTACTCAAAAGACAAAATGGAAAATAAAAAGGGATTATAAATAGGACAGTAGTGTTAACAGCACTGCCAACTTGCTGAAAATTTTTAATGACATGCTATGGGTGTTAATAAGGTTTTAAATATTGTTTATGTGTGGTGACATATTAATGTATGGAAAGCATTCTCTACATAATATATTTAGAAAATATAATATATTAGAAAATGTAAAAGTTATTATCTTTCCTTGGAAATCATGAAGACATGAAAGCAATTTGGGATATCCTTATTTTCAGTCTCACTATGATGGCAGCATTTCTGCTGAAATTCACATTATGTTTGACAGGTGTCACAATGAAGATTAGTTTGGCCAAAATATCAGTGACCTGCCACTGTTTAAAAAGGAAACAAAAAAACCTTGGCTATTTTAATAACACTTCAGTAATCTAACTACAATGAAGCATATAGTGAGTGGTTCCTGTAAAGAAACAAATCCATTATTTTTTTTTTTAAACTAAAGGGCAACCTATACTTGTTTCTGAAATTGTATTTAATGCCCTGAGAACTTTTCAGAAAAGGGAAATGTAGAAAACTCAGGCAAGCATATTTCTGTGGTTAAATGTCCAGACCCTGTGGATTGCCTTTGGATATGTGGTTGCAGTGTAAAGTTATTGCAGTTTTTCATAACGATGGTATCTGGTAAACAGGATTTATTGGAAAGGAAATTATCAACAACAAGTAACTGTTGAGGTAAAATAAAATATTTCAAGATTATTTATCTTGGTGCACAATAAAAGTTATCCACACAGTGCACATTAATAGTTTTTTCTTTCTATGGTTTCAGTTTTATGCCATTGTTTGATAAAGTTAATTAACAGTGTGTTAACTAGTCTCTTCACTGCCTACACAAGAATTTTCAGGACTAGTGTCATATTTCTTTAAATTTTGCCTCCACTCCTGGTAAAGTTAGACAGTTTGCTGGGAATCTTGCTCTTTACAGTAGGACAAATCTCAATACAAGCCCATTTAATGATCATTTGAAAACTGAATGGCAAATTCGTCTCAGAGCATAGGTTTTAAATTCCCTAATTTGGTTGTTTCAAAGGTTTATGATTTCCTCAATTATTTAGTATTTTCTGCCTTATTATTATAGGAAAAGACAGAGCTTGCCTACCTGACCACAAGAGAAAGCTATTTGTAGCTGTAGCACTCATATGCTTGGGTTCTGTGCTTCCCTTTAGAATATTTCATGTATGACGTAAACCTAATCAAACCTTTATGCCTTCTAGCAGGTGACCTCTGCATGAACTAAAGAGCTGAAATATTGTTTAATCATGCTGCATACTACTTTTTCACAGTGCTACAAGAAACATTAGTTTGGTTGGTTAGAAACAACCAAGGTAAAATATTTTGTTCTGTCAGGGGTAAAAAGGCATTTTTATTAGTCAACACTTTACATATACAACGCTGTTGATAAATAAATCTTTCCAGTTAGGATGTCTGAGAAGTTTATCATGGGTAAATGTGCAGTTTCACATTTTTCACTTAAGCTGTTTAAGCCCAATTGGTATTGGAACAAATAATTTGTTAATTTGAACTGCCAATCTGTGCACCACTCTTTCAGGCAACTATTATTAATGTTTATTCTGACAACCCAAAATATTGCACTAAAATCAATAGCTATAAATTGTGTGATTGCTACAGTTTTAACTGACATATCTCAATGAAACAAAAAGAGAATTTTTCCTATCATGCAAGATAACTATAAACATATATAAAAAGCCTTAAAGTTAATTTTAAAAGTAGAAAGTTTTCTGACAGTGACGTTTTTCCTGGGTGCTTAGATTAACACTTTTAAGTTAAAAGCAAGTGAAACAAAACCCAAACATTCGGAACAAGGAAAAATATTATGGTTTGACCACCTACACAGGGAATCAGTTTTCAAAATAAATTCAGTTGTTTTCCTTTTAGTGCTGGGGAGAAAACAAAAAGCTTCTCTGTGATCAGAAAAGGGAGTAATTACAAAGCTGACTAAAGGCAGCCACCAACCCCTTTTAAGTCTCAGTTGTACTTGATCTTGACATTATTTTGTTGTTGTTCTAACTGCCAACACAAATATATGTTTTGTACTTTTGTCTACCGGTCAATCAAAAATCTCCAGCTCATTTTTGCCCTTGTCTGCACATTGGTTTTCAGTCATGAGGTGTGACATTATCAAAGAAGGGAGTGCCATGCTGCTATTAAGGTATTCAAAGTGGATCATCCGCACAGCATTTTGATAAATGTATTCTTGAGATCGGATACTGACCTGTGTTAAAATTGACAGCTTTTAGATGTGATATGTTTAAACCTGTTGGAGTGGGTTCTTTTTGTTTGGGGTGGGGGTTTTGTCTGTGTTTTGACATACTGTTAAGCATCGTTCATTTGTGCAGCTCCAGTAGTGTAGTATAATAAAGAAACACTGCAACAAGTTATTGTTCCCTTTTTTTTTATTTGGAATAGAGTGAGAGGATCAAAGGCTATTTTTCTTGTGCTTTTAACATCTTTCAAAGGTTCTAATTGTAGAGTTGAAGTAGAGAGAAATAGTTATTTTGATACCAAAGGAGAGTAAGGCAGAAGAGGGAGGTGGGGATCTGCTAAAATAGAAATTTATTGAAATTCTGGTTCTCTAAAATCCTTTTATGTGTCTTTTAAGGTTTACTTGGTTAAACACTTAAGTTTATAGTTCTGGGTTTTTATGTGCACCAATTTGTTCTTCTAGTTTTTCAAAGTAGCCTGAGAAGAGCCTGTGTGTCCTGTGAGAAGTAGCAGCCACAGTAGTGTCACAATCTCATGCTGGCTTTTCTCAATACCCACTGTTATCTCTCTCAGTATAGGCAGGGTCTCAGAGCTTTGACTTCTCAGCTCAGCCATGACCAAAGCCTGGACCTAATCCAGAGTGACTTGATTTTGTCCACTGACACATTGATATCACTGGAAGAAAAGGAGAATCTCAATTAAGCTCCCCCAAGTGGAACTTGCAGTGACTGATTGAAAGAGCAGCTGATCAGATCATGACAACGTGCTTGCAGCTTTACTATAAATTAATAAAGTCCAAGCATCTAAGAATGGAGCTAGGTGGCAGGAGTTTTTTAGGTCTTACAACTTACCACAGGGAAAAAAAAAAAAAAATCGAATCAGCTCACTCGGCTCTTGCTTAGATTTTTACTTTGGTGCAAACAGCTATGAATTGGGAGTCATTACCCTCTATAAATATTTTTTTTAATTAAAATAAAATACAAGATAAAAATACAGTCTTTACATGGTCTCAAGTGGTGATGTTTTTGTCTAAATGAAAAGACTATAAAGAAAGAATACAAAAACTATATTTTAAAAGCTATACTTCTGCATCTTAATCTGAGGTATTTTGTAAGCAAAAATGTGCTTGTTTCACTGGTAGGACTTGTTTAGTTATATAAGATATCTTTTCAGTTTAAAAATATTACAGGTTTTGTTCAAATTATAAAGAAAACATTTACTATGTAGAAACAACATAAGTGTCTTAATTTACCCAATAGACTTGTTTAAAAGGACTTTTTTAAGTAAAGAAGCATTTTAGAGTCTGTAAGAGAGTAAAATATAAATATGTCCTTGAATTAAACCAGTGAGCAGTAGTCTCAGTGAATATGTTGCTATGGTAGTTTAGTTAAATGGTAACTATGTGAAATTTGCTTAATTTTTCTCATCTGAATCTCTGATCTTTTGGAAATTCTTCCCCCAAAAAAACCCTCTACAACCTCCCTTCATATTGAAAAGATCTCTTGTTTCAAAGTGCAAGTTAATCCAAAAAAGCTGAAGGCCTAAACTGGAATGAAACATTTTTATTCTACTAGAACAAAATATGAAATTAACAATTTTTGGATGTTTTTGAATTTTTATCCTGAATAGGATTTTCCTGTACCATTTTATTGAAGATATTTAATGAGCTTTTGAAATTTGGGGGTTTTTTGTTTGTTTGTTTTGGCTAGACTAGTATACCTTGGATCTCATGCCAAAAAGCAATACAACTGAAAAAGGGTCATGAATTCCCATACCGCTGCTATCTCTAAAAGTTTATTTTGTGACACTGGTTTCACATCACATCATATCATGGATTCTTGCCAGAAGGGTATAAACCCTCAACCAGCAGCTACGTTTTTGTGAGGCTGACCAGGCTAACCCAAAGCCTCTGAAGTAATTTAGGCATTTTTTTTAATTTTTCCTAATATATATGGATAGCTTCACATCCAACTGTGAAAACTGTTATTTCTGCCTTAGGTTAAACTGCCTCATTTCTTTCTTCTTGACAGCTGCGGTCAATAGATGTTGACCAAAAGCTGTCAAATTTCATGAGAAATGAGGAAGAATTTTTTACTCCAGATGAGAAGTGGAGAGTTATTCATCTTCTATCCTGGGAAATCCTTCCCTTCTTTTGACAGGCTTTAAAAGAATTGTTAGCTTTAATTAAGTTTGAAATGGGACAAATGCACAACCTAAGAAGACAGTAAGAAGACAGTAAAATTAACCAAGATTCTGCAATGGTGACTCTTTTGCTATAGTGATTGACTGCAATTCTGTATTTAGGTACTGTGGAAATTTGGTGTAGGTTTAGAGAGAGACAGTTTTATGAAGACAATGTTGGTCCTCTCATAGGAAGAGGGAGAAAAGATAGCTGTGGAAAAGATCAATAGTAATATATGTATTTAAAAAAAAAGTGGGGAAAGCTAAAGATTCTGATTTGCGATGTTTTAGTCTGGAATTCCCCTCCTTTTACCTTTTCTTCATATTTTAAGGAACTCTCTCCTTTTACCATAGCTATCAATTCTATTTTTGGAAATGTATCTACTGTTCAGAATGAGGAAGTTAACTGTAGAACATTTTTTCATATAAAAAATTCCTCCAGTGATAATAGATATAAGGGAATACAAAATCTTTCTGAAGAGCCAGTTCAGAAAGAAAATCTGCCACGAGGAGAATGCAACGATGGGGGACTTGATGCCACTTGCCTACTAACTGTATATAAGGAATCCCATGTCAGCGTCATATATGTTAATAAAAAGACAAAATAAGTCCTCTGTAACTTACTGTCAGTATTTAAAATTGCAAACATGCTGAAATAATGCATGATTTAGTTATAAAACTCACTGGCAAGAGATATATATGAGAAGAGGTATGTGGCCATCAAAGACTTTATGTATTAAAGGCAGATTAGACTTGCACTAAATGCAATGAAGTATTTTAATTTCTAAATTTAGGTTAGACCTTTACTTAGATCATTTTAGTCAGTGATAGATGAGGTTTAAGAAGTTTACATGCAAAGTCTTAATGCATCTTGCAACACTTTTCATGCCATCTAGAACTTCCCAGCACAGTCAGGATAATGGATTTGCACAAATCATCAGTGTGAACTGTGGTGATAAATCCAGTAGTCCTATGTAAGGAAGCCTTCATACATATGTAAAGTCAGGATTTTGTCTGAGAAAAGTTATGTTTTCTTACTTTCTACAACTGCACAAATCCTTATCCTGTTCTTCGTGAGACAGAACTGCCACCATTATTTAGTGACAGCTTGAAAATTGCATGGTATGGTCCATTTTCTGTAGCACTAATTAGACAATATCAGCTAATGTGCTCTACTTTCTTATTAAGTTCTTGGGGGAAATTCTGTAACAAGTTTGGTTTTATGACATCTTTAAGATGCAAATTTATATTCTTTATATATGCCTATGTACATATGTACATGCACTCACACATATGTGCCTCCTGAGGAAGCATAGTTAGGAAATGCATGTTTGTTACCATAAATTAGTTATATTTCTATCTTTTGCATTACTCAAATACTCTGAAAAACTATTTAAATTCAAGTATGAAAAATATTTCTGTCGTTACTGTGCAAAGTATCTCATGGTTATTCCAAATTATTCCATTTATCTATAGTATTCCAAAGAATCAAGTGCAGTTTTCTGCCAGACAAACCTTTTCAGGTCCTTATGCAAATGATGTAGTAAAAACTGGACAAAGCAAGATGAGTTGTAGGAAGTGCACCTCAGGCTATCTGACTCTCCTCTCTTCATTTATTAAACAGGTATAATAGTACTTCCCTACCTCAGAGAGGTGTTTTGGATACAGTGTAAAGATTGTGCAGTAACAGGATAGTGTAAAAATGAGGACCCAGCAAGAACATTGAAAATAGGTCACCAAAAAAATTTCCAAAAATCTGCAGCCAGACATTTCTGTGGTAATCTCATCATGGTTTTGTTTCTTTCCATGAAAAACAAGGAGAGATGACCTACTCTATGCACAGCATTTTCATGCTCCTTTTTAAACATGCAGGATGTATCTGCCTTGGGGGTGATAGGACAGGGGATTCATCTCATTATTGATGCTGAATGCAATCAGTAGACAACTTGCTGCTTTAATTTCTGAGGTCTTATACTCATAGTTATGGTTGTAGTTAAGCTTATCATGTGATCATTTAGAAAAAAAGGTGAATAGTTGTTTTTCCTCTACTATATCTACCCATTGGCAATGAGTAGTTAGGATTAAAAGCTCCATCTAGCCCAAGGCTATAATGAATATTCAGGAAAAATGATTCTGTACTGCTGCTTAGGGAAGTAAAAAGACAACCCCTGTAACATTCAAATCTCCTGTGCCTTTGGAATAAACAAGCAATATTTGATTAAGAACAGGAAGACAGAAGACACACTGATGTACAGCTCATACCAAAAGAGACTTTATATGGTATTAAATTGCCAACAGATTCCTGTAGATACACTGCATGAATCAATATTATCTATTAGCTGATGTTAATTTTACCAAGCTTTTATTTAGATAGGGTTTGTTTAAAAAAAAATAAAAATACAGCAGATAAATGAAGTGCAGTAGCAATGGATGTCACAGTCCATTGAACCATTTGTTCATTCTTCTGGATTGACACACAGTGCAAGATTATGCTACACATTCTGTAGCAATCACACTGTATCATTATTAATAAGAGAACCAACAAACCCAGTTATGTGTAATGAAAGAAGATAATTTATAGCAACATCATAGACTTTGAACCAAAAGCATTGCTAAATGTACTAAATTAAGCAGAATAGTATTTTATTTATTTTATTTATTATTGTTGATTTTGCAAAACAAATGCCCATCTGTTTTTATGGCTTATGTTACTACCTTTTACATATCAAGCCATTTAGAAAATATTTCTTAACTATTCAGGCTTCGTCAACCAGTTTATCAGTGATAAAAGCTGCAGGCACTTTCAAAAAGTTGGATTGGGGTAAAAAAGATATTTATGTTGTATTAGCAGTGACAGGCATTTTTTATAATGTTATTTACAGACTTCAAGATTCATTCTTTCCCAAGTTATATACTCATCCCTGAATGCTTTGAAAATCCATTCTCTGCTAAGAATCAGTAAAATCAATTTGTAAATTGGGGTCAGTCTTTCAGAAATCTGGGTAGGTGGGAGGCCCTCCATCAGCTGAATTAATTAGGCAAAATGATACCTTTACATAGCCTCTTCAAAGCTAGTTTTTGGTATCATGCTACTCATGTTGTTAAATTTGAACCCAAGTTTAAAACTTCGCTGAATACGATAAATTAAATTCTTATAAATCTGAAGTTTTGAACTGCATTTCTTTAGTCAATTTAGTCAATTAGATTACATTTAGAAGTAAATTCTCTATTTCTAATCACTTTAATGTTTCTCAAAATTCATATTCTTGTGTCACCTCTGTAAATTGTTCTTAGTCTAAAGGAAAACTTCTGTGAAGAGGTTGTGCACCATCCAGTGAACTTCTCATGGTTTATATAAATGTAGTTTATTCATTTTGTATGAAAATCAGCTGTCCAGTGACATGAATATCTTCTGTTTTCAATCATCTGAATGCTTATGTTGTATTTTTCCAAGTCCCCAGTGCAAATATAGTACAGAATTATGAAATTTATAAATTAAAAAATAGCTTTTCTGAATGATCTTAAGGAGAAAATGTGAATTAAAAAATAAAAACAGGTGTGGATATTGTTCCTTTTTAAGAATATGTTAGTTGCCTGTAGAGCACAAAAGCTCTGGTATTCTCATGGCATAGGAGTCCCTCTGGCAGTAGGGAAGCTTAGTTGGTGACCACTGGACACTTGCAATGTCACTGCTGTGAGGGGAGAGAGGATGGGCTGAGGTGCTCACTGGTGTTGGCTACTGCACTGGGAGGAATCTGAGCAGGAGGGTCTGGAGGCAGAGCAGAGCAAGTAGATGGAGGAGGAGGGTGGCGAATGGATCATCTGGATGCTCCAGTACAACTCCGTGGTAGGACTCACACTGAAAAGGGAAGCAGTGAGATAACATTGTGTGTGTGTGTGTGTTTTGGGTGTGGTGCAAGGGTAAACAGTAATTTTTTAAAGTTAGCCAGCATTATCTTCATTTGATATTTGTTAGAAATACCTTTTTCAGTCCAATATTGTCAATTTTAATGGAAATCTTAATTTTTTGTATAAAATTTATCACCTTTCCATGGACTGTCTCACTATACAGCAAAGCACTGTGTTCACTTTTGTTTCATTTTTTACTATGTTTCCTCACTAAACATTCCTATTTTTTCCTTCAGTTGAATTTTCAAATTATTTTCCAATTAATTTGCTTGTGGTTTTATGCATACCAAAAATGGGCAGTTTTCCAAGGCTGATACAAGTGAGCCTTTAAGGGCTTTGTCTAATCATGTGCTGTGCAATCAGATATTTGAACTGTTTATTAGCTTGAGAAATAGAAGACTGTTCCATTGCATTCACTGCATTAATCTTGGTGTGTGAGAAGCAGAATGATTGAAAATAAAGATCTTTACTTATTTTTGGAGAAAAAAAAAAAGCAGTCAATTATTATTTATTAAGAAAGACAAACTAGGGTGAAATTGGTTTTGTATGAAAGACATCTCTGAACAAATTATTCAGTGTAGATTAAAATAATTGTATTTTTTAAAGCATTAGTGTATGTAGGAGTAAGAATTTTTATGGCAGCACTATAAGCACAACGAAGTCAGCATAGTGAGTTATGTGGTGCAAACATCCTGAACATTATTACAAGGATTTCTAAGGAGAAGAATGAACATAAAGGATATACAATTCATGTCTTCTAGAGGGGCTCTCATTTCTGCACTGGGCCTCAAGGAAATTCAAAACAGAAATGAAAGTCAAAGATGCAACTACTTTCATACTGGTGGTGCAGCATTCATACATATTTCATGGAAGCTGCATGGGCGGGGAGATCACCGTTTTTATTGGAATGGCACAGCTAAGTCTTAGAGTTTGTGTCAAGCGCTGTGTACTTTCTAGGAAGACAACCTGTGGGGGGTTTTGTTTATATTTAACCATTGGTGTAAAAAAAACAACAGGGGGATGTTCCACTAGACTGTTCACTTGCTCTCCACTGGATTGTTTTAAACTAAACTTCATTTAGTTTCATCCCTTTGTCAGTTACTACATAGCAATGCAGCTTTCTGAGTTTTTACAATGTCCAAACGGGAGGAAATAATTCATATATGACAGATTTAATTATCTGAGCGATAAAGACTTAGTAAATATAAATAATTGCTGCAATACCAAATAGCCTCACAGGTAATGCTTATAGTATATCCTAAATCTTGTAATAGCACCATTCAATTTTTAACCGGAACATGCACCATATTCTACATGGATCAGTGTTGCAAACTTTAAGTTATGTGTTGCAGAGCATTATCAACTGGCAGCAGAAAAAAACCAAGAACCCATCCTAAGAGTTACGTTGAACAACAACCATTACACGCACCAGATGCAGATGTTAGTTCCACTGAGCTGTTTTCAGTGGAAAGGATAGTTGATTACTGTCTACATTAGACCTATTCCTTAAGGGAAGTAAATGCCTGGAAATCAGGAAAAGCCAACGCTTGAAGATTTCAATTTCTGTCTTTAACAGAAAAGTTTTTGATCTTTCCTTTACACTGTGGCCATCCCAAGCTATTCTCAGAGTTCAGAAATGCTGAATTATGTTCTGATAGCCCTGGAACCTCTATTCATCCTTGTTGTTCTGATCAAGGCCTGATCATCCAATGCTTCAGGTTCACATTATTTCGTAGGATACTGCTTAGTTTTAGTATACCTTACATAGAGTGAGCCATTAAAACTGAAAAGTAAATTTTGAAATAAATCAGTAAAGAAAATCTCTGTCATCCAAAATGGTGTTTTCCTCTCTCTGGGAAGGGAACATTTTGTGATATTTTTGTCGTTTTGAAAAAAAAATTGATTTTTTTTTCCACGAACTAACCTTTCTGTATTGGATTTGCAGTTACTTGATGTGTCTGAAATAAGTTAACTAATGAGATGAGGTTCCGTTCTGATGTGCAATTTCACAAAATTGCAGTATGGCCACTTATAGCAAAGTTTTCTATTTCCTCGATATACCTTTTGTTCATATTACTTTTAATTATGTTCTGTATTTATCTGACCTATTTGAACAGGATCCAGAGCTGGTACGGAACATCTGTCGCTGGGTTAGACAAGCTGTTCAAATTCCTTTCTTTGCCAAGCTGACCCCAAATGTCACTGATATTGTGAATATTGCAAAGGCTGCGCAGGAAGGTGAGTGACTCCAGTGCACAAGCTGTGCAGATTTACTAATTTACTGGATGGGATATGATAGGAGTATTACTGGAATAACATATAACAACAAAAACTAATATGAAAATAGTTTGTTTGATCTATTTAGAATAAGCACAATGATCAAAGGTCCATGCATCTAGAATATAGCAATATATGAAGAGAACCATGTTACACTGTTAAAAATAAATTGTATATGTTTGTATGTGTTTGCCTGCACACTCTTACTTCTGTCATATTTGTTTACCGTACCACTGTAAATGCCCTATTCCTATATTTAGTAGTGAAAATTATGTGTGTGTCCTGAGAAAACAAAAATACACCAGTGAAGGTGTGTATTTTTTTTTTCTTCGAGCTTAAAGTACAACATGAGAGGAAGTAAGTTTGCAAGGAGGTGCATTAATCTGTCTCTTAGAACCGTGGTCATTGTTTCTTTGTCACAGTGTCTTGCTGCTCAGAAGCTTGCAGGAGGTGGCCCCTGTCCTGGGATACCTTCAGGTGACGAACAAGCACTGTAACAGGTTCTGTCCCATGCAGCTGAAGGGCAGAGATCTGCCTGTCAGCCCCAGTGTTTTGCACATACCGTCATACAGCCCTTACAGCTCTTTCAACTGATACAGCCTGCCTTGAAGCTAATGCTAAATTTGTCAGCCCAGGATTGGTCTTAAGGACCTTTTTGCGCATCCCCTTGCAGTTTGTTTTATTTGCCCTTCAGTTCTTTATTTGAATTTCTAGTTATTTCAGAGTTTCACAGGATTTCTGTTGTATTTTTCCCTCTCTTGTTCTTACACACACGATTTAACAAAAAGTTACTGACCTTTTCTTTCACAGGTGGCGCAGATGGTGTTACAGCCACCAACACTGTGTCAGGACTGATGGGACTGAAAGCAGACAGCACACCTTGGCCAGCAGTTGGTAGAGGACTGAGGACCACATATGGTGGGATGTCAGGTAGGTGTTGCCCTTTTTGATGCGTGGTACTTCCTTGGAGGCTTTCAAAACATCAGGAGGTCCTTGTAGTGGGCTAGAATATCATGTTTGCAGTCGCACCGAGTCCTTAAAGCTCACTGCTGGTCAATGTTTCTAAGTCATGACAGATGGAACAGATTAAGTGTGAAGGCTCTTGGGTTGCCCTTTCCTTAATGGTAAAGCGCTGCATCAGAATACTGTGATAGGGTCACTGGAGAGGGAAGGAAATCTCTTCCCTCGTGACCCTCGCTTTTCCTCAAATTTTTCATCCTGTCACAATTGTCAGGCCCCACGTTAGACAGAGGCTAATGAAAGGGCATCGCAGGGGGAAATATCAACAATCCAAATGCAGTGTATGTTTCATAGCCTGATCTCCAGCGTTTCTCCCTCCTTCCCACTGAGTGCACCTCTTCCAGGGGTGTTATTTCCTCCTCTTCACACTGTGGTAAAAATGATAGAGAGTATTATGCAAAAATATGCATATTTTTGTAGCCTATTCCTCAAGATATGCAAGAATATCCTGTGTAGGCCATACTTTCAAGTCCTGCTTCACAGCTTAATTGTCAAATCAGCAGCAAAACTTTTACACTCCAGTTCAGTAAATGTGCACACTAATGTATTAATCTATTGACCCTGTGTGCTCTGTTGCTGTGACAACACGAACTTGGCCCTGCAAAGACAATGCTGAGAGCTTCTTGACTTTACTGGTATGGAGATTAGTCTCCTTGGTGATAGAGGTAGCAGTAAATACACATAACAGATGTAATAGCATCCTCCTGATTGAGTCAAATGCTATTCTATCAGACTTATCTCCTACTTCACCCCAAAAACGTAATCAGAGGACATTGGACAAAAAGGTTCTTTATTTTATATGACTAGTGTTACCCTTAGAGAAACGTAAGAAATGTAGCAAAAGATAACTTTTAAACAAACTTTAATTCAGATGAGTGTATTCAGTGGCAAATCATGTTATTGCCTTGGATAACTACTTGGAATCTGAAATTTTTTAGAGAATGCTGAAAAGTAAGAAAGAGATAACAATCAGAAAAAATCATTATGCCTATCACATAATGATTATTTCACAATGACAGTCCAATAAGATGTTATATTTTAATATTATGCAAAATGGGAGGTAGAGGGGAACAAGAAGAGAACAGCTACAGCCCATTTCAATTTCTCTAGCCTGCCATGTTGACAGGAAAAGAATAAAGGAGGTCACAGTGGGTGCTGTGCATTAAAAATTAATAAAAGAACTATTGCAGTAGTATTTTATATAAGTAACACCATTCACATTTTCTCATTTAAGTTGCAATTTCTGAATATTCCTTTCTACCATAAGTCTGCCTAATAAAATCTATAAAATGACTGCATTATGAAAAGTGTGTCTCTTATGTCACAAATTTGAAATGCGTATGCAGCGTAAATTACAGTGGCACCTGCATGCTCAGCTGTAAGTGAGGATGTACCTGCATTTCTCTGGTTTATAATACTAAGTGGACCTGAAGGAAAGTTCTTTCTTTATTTTATTTATGTATATGTGTGCGTGTATGTATAAATTGATTTTTTCTTGAAGTTTTACATGTATGAGAGGAGAGAGAAAATGACATTTTAGAATGCACCATTACCTATGACGCAAATCTGGTTATTTAAAAAATATGAAGAACGCTGGAAGTGCTGTCAATTTACTGTGTTTTGAAAGAGCATAATATAAAAGACAAATATATAAACGTTTCTTGCTTAGTTGTCATCACTAGGTCCCAATCCCACAACTCCTTGCACAAAAGAAAGCCACAGAGCCAGTAAAGTCAATTGGCTTGGCATCACGTTGTAGTACGTTCTGCTCCGTGGCCAGCTATAGCAGTATACAAATCTACAAAAGTAGGAAAGCAATTTTAAATCAAGAGAGCTAGCATGCTCACAAAAAGTGGGAGAGTGGGTCATCTCATCTGAGCAAGGGGCAGAGTGGCCATACTTCTGTTCCCGGCCGTGCCACGGCTGAGACGCATGGCCTGCAGCCAGACACTTGACCTTTCCGTGCTTTATTTCTCCTGTCTGTGGAATGGCAGTAACACCACTTACATGCCTACAGGCTTGTTGGGAAGTGCTCTGTGGTCTTGGCATGAAAGACACTTCATAGCGTAACGTATTGGGTTTCTATTTTGATGTGTGTAAACTTCTTGTTTTATTTTATTATCTGATAGAGTCAGTAAGTTTTTGTTGTTTTTTTCAAATAATTCCTCTCAAGAGAGAATTAATTTTCAAGTGAAGGTCAGCGCTATTATAGAAACAATGTCTGGTTCATTTTCAATGTGTTTTACCAAAGCACAGCTGGTTTATTGTGTTCCGTCATGCACAAACCTAGAGCAGATACAACGCATAGCCAGGCTGGGTTGGGCTTTCGGGATTTTTCCATGTGCACAGATTCTGGACTAGCAGTGATGCTCACATGGCACAGCAGTACAGTGAGTGAGGCAGCAGTGCCTGACCTGCAGGGTGCTGCACTCACAGTGCTGTGTGACCATGGGTGGGTGAGGTGGGAGCTGGCCCCAGTCCTGTGGAGGTCTCAGCACAGGGTCCCCTTAGTCAGGTGTGCTGGTGAGGTATGAAATGTACCTTGGCTCAGCGCTGGTGACCTAGCGTTGTTCAGCTGGAATGGAATTGCTTGCAATGGAATATTTCTGGAGTGCTGGGTTAAACTGGACTTTAGATCAGTCTGGGCTTGCTTATCTTTTTCCCCTTCTTTTTGCACACAAATCATAGGAAACTCCCTCTACCCCCAGCAGCATTGCCTGACAGTTATAAGGGTGTTCTGTCTGGAAGGGTGCTTGTGCTTCAGAGATCAAAAATCCAGAACTGCGGCAGGGACCCTTCCTTGGTGTTGCATAGAGACACCCTGTCCCAGCACTGTGCCTTTCCCTTTGCTCCCAAGAGCCTCGGTGGAGGTGCAGTATGCGTGAGGAGGTGGCCCCCAGACATGAGATGAGCCACCCCAGCACAGAACACCAGCCCCTCACACCCCGAGACGTGGCCACAGGCCAGCCCCTGTCTCTGTCCACTGGCCTGTGGCAGTGACCGTGTCGTGTAGAAGGAAGCTGGTCTCTTAAAGGACTGATGTTCTTCAGGAATTTATAAATATAAATTCACTGTGTCCGCACATTTCATAGTACAGTGCAGGTTTTCTTCTCCAGGTGTGTGCAAACTCCTCTGAGTTTGATGAAGGTTTCTGGCAAAGCCAATAATGAAGATGTGATAATGCCCCGGCCTAGCACTAGCCTGATGTTTTGACATACAGGCTTAACTATCTTCCAGGGTTCAAAAATGTGCTTCTACCTGGCAATGTACTGAAAAAATATGTTCCATATAAAATTTCTCCTTGGCCTCCTCTTCCCTCCTTTTCTTCTCTGCCTCATGCAGAAGCAGCTACATGCAGGAAGTTCATCCTTCATTTTTCTAGATAAGAGAGACATTGAAGCAGAATTGCTTTTTATAATACCTTTAAAATTACTAAATTACAGGCAGTTTGCTGTGCTTTGTCTAGTATACATAAAAATAATAACAATAAAAAAGTTTACTAACATCATTGCCAAATCCTGAGATGTTTTAAAGATAGACTTATGTTTCTGTTTTTTTAAAACATTTTTTAAAATTTTTTTTTTAAGAAAAAAGGAGAGACTTAATGAGATTACTTTGAAACTCCTATTTAGTTTCAAGTTGTCACAGTTGATGTTTTCTTGCCAGCCAGTGCTCAGGCAGTGACCTTCCTGTTTTGATCTAATTTGATCAGCTGACAGTTGCTAAGCTGCAAGAGGCATCGCTATTTCCTCTGTCCTACCCTCCTGTTTCTTGGGTGGTTTTGACAGGGAAGAATCCCAGTATCCCAGGTGGATGTTTGACCACTAGACTGTAGGATTATACTCTCTCTCCTCTCCACTTCCTTGCAAATATTGAATTATTAATACGAAGGGAAACAGCTCTCACAGGATACACACTCATACTAGCACAGCCTGCTGACCTGCACATGAGCCTGACCTGGGAGAAGCAGGTTTAAATCCCAGGTGTGAGCCCAGGTCCCCACTCCGTCCCCTGGATTCCAAGTTTACCCTCCAACTATTTAGCATTGTAAAAATTTTCAGTTATTTCTTCTCCTTTTGCCTCTACCTTGGTGCCAAAAAATTGAGTGAAAAATTTCACTTTAATTTTGACAAATTGTTGTTTTCTAAAGAAAAGTAATTTCCAATTGGCACTATGAAGCCTCAGATAAGACCAAGGGCTTTGGTAGCCCTGTGGATTCCTGTGGCCCCGTTACCTGAGAGTCTTCATCCATTTTTTTAATAAATTTACAGGAACTGCCCATTACTCAAAAAGTGGAAACTTCCTAATTAAGTCTACAAAATATGATTAAGGAAGTAAGCCCTTATGATGAAAGAAAACCACTAAAATTAAGATATGATTTCCAAACTGTGTAACTATCAAATGTGTTTGCAGGATTAGAGACATAGTTTGTTTTCCATTAAGAAGCTTTTACAATGGATCTAACAATTTTTCAAGTCTGAGAATGTAGAATACATGAGATTTTATCCTGAGTTCTTCCTATACATATGTAATACAGAGTATTTGTTTCTTAATAAGAGGCTAATGCTGTGGGTTTTTTCCTCACAGAAAGTAGTGACCTCTGGGTCTGAAAGATATGTTTTAGTTTGTATAAATTATTCTGAAAATGTGTATTCTATGGATACCAGAATAAGATGCCAGGTTTCCCAGAGAAGTATTAATATACTGTCAGCAACTGCATGCTTCCCTAAGATTTCTTTCCTTTAAATGTATTTTAAAATTTAAAAAAAAAAAAAATTATGCACTTTCATACTGTGCTTCCATATTCCAGATGTGTTTTATAAAACACATCACATTGCAGCACAATAAGATATCTATTGCAGGCAAAATAGAGCAGAGCTTCTGTTTGAATTTCCATGGTTTTTTTGTTCTTTGTCATCTGTTTGTTTCTTTGTTTTTGTCTGGAAGCCAAATCCTTAGGGGATAAATTTGTAAAAGCATACACTGGATTTAGCAAAAAACTTAGGTTAAAAGGAAATCTCTCTATGGTGAACTCACTGTGTATTCTTTTAATGCTTTGTTGCAAAAATATTGCAGTATTTTACAGTAGCAGTTCAAATATCTCATGTCTATGTGCTGTTATTGCTTTGTCCAATTATTACATTCTGTAGTATTTTGGCATTATTTGCACTAAAATATTGTACAGCGTGTTTGAGAACGTGTGTTTGTATGTTTTCCAGAAAAAGAGAGACTCAGAAATCTGTGCGTTATAACTTCATAGCTGCCCACAAGGGATGTCAGAAGGAATATATCTAAATAGCTGATTTAGTCATTAAATGCAGGAATGTAGAATTGCTGGAAACCAGCCGAGGCATATAATTTCAGTTACTTTTGAAGTAAGTTGCTGGAGCTGTGTGTTTTTACTAAAAACTCCACCGTCCAATGGTAATTGTGACGTTTGAGGGAATGTTTTTCAGGAGTAAATTCATTAAATTAAAACATATATTGACATTATTAATAGAGGCATATATTCTAATCTGAAATGCATGAATTATATTGAAAAAGAAAAAGTTTAAGTTATAATAATAAGGGCTGCCTTTCAATTTTAATTCTATGACACATCATTAAAAGTGAAAAAAACAACCAAGAGCATTCACTTTCCTAATCACCGTTCTGTCAGTGACAGTGCAGTGTGGATTTTGGTCAATAGAAATGAATGAAAAGCAACCCATCACTGGAAACAAAACAAAATGTATGTATGCATAGGCACTTCTGTTTAGTATAAATATTTACTGTGAGTTAAAGACTATTTACATTAACATATATTTATAAAACAGTGTGGAAAGGGGTGAAAAACAAATATATGCCGTAGTACAATTTTAATTTTGTTTTATTATTCCTGTTCAATGTAGCTCAGCCATTAAAAGCCCTTATTTGCATATATTATGTCAGGATTCACAAAGAGTCCTCTGTTTTCCGTCGTGTCCTTGCAGCAGTCTGATTTCTCTTAGTGTACTGCCGTCACTGGTCTGTGCAGGAGAGATCAGAGCCCTAATAATAGATTTTTGACAGGGAGCTCGCCTGCTACCTGCCCTACACAAATCCTCACTGTTCATGTTTGCTTCATGGCAACAAAGCAGACAGAAGGAAAATGCCAAGTGCTGAGTTTGAGGTACAGCCCTGCCATAGCTTGACATTTCAGCAGAATAGCAGTTTATGAGATGCATAATTTTTCATCTGGGACTCAGCTGCCATTTTCATAGAAGCTTGCAGCTCATCGACTGACTGGAAGTAGGGCAAAGGTTTACAGCATAGATCAAGGTCTATGTCCTTCCCATAGCTATTTAAAAATAAGTATTATTCTCCAGATAAGGTCAGAGAACTAAGCATATTTTTTCCACTTTTAATATTTTTTAGCTGATTTCATTCCCACAAAGAAATCACCTTACACTTTTAGCACAGGTGCCATTTGTAGTCGATTAAAAGTGATCATAATTGATTTCATTCATCAAAAGATTAAATGAATCCTGGTAAAAGAATGAAGGAGGAGTCTTGACACAGAGCATTTGAACAAAGCTGTGTTTTCACTTCCTCTTACTTTGAAAAAGATCATTTCAAGCTTTAAATGAATGAAAAGTCTTTACTCCTTAAGTGTAATTGGTTTATGGTTTATTATTGTTAAATACTGGATTTGAATTTTCACATTCATGCACATGTACTTGGGAAACAAATGCAGTGTAGGTACATGTAAGTGAGTGTTTAATTTAGAATTACACATCTCTGTGAGCTTCAGTAACAGTTCACCATGTCAGAGCTTCATATAGAACAATGGTACAGTACATTGGATTAATTAAAGAAGGCTTGCAGAGAACTGAATTCTCAGTATGTCAAGATTTCAATTTTATGTTAAATATTTTCTAAAGGCCAGACCCTTAAATCTCAGGGGCTGTACCAAGCAGTGAGCTGTGAATTTAACCATAGGCTAACTGCTAATGATAAGGAAAAGAGTCCAAGTTGAGGCAGCTGTAATACAGTCATTGGATTAGGCTATCAATCACTCGGTTCCCCGAGGAACAGGCAAAGACGACAAAACAGTGAAAAGGGAAATTAGGAAGGGAGGGCATGACTAGAATGAGATTCTTCACCAAATGTATCTGTTAGTTGGCTGAATCCCCCAAGCATCAGACAGAAATGTCCAGCATTGCTCTCAGACTAAAAGCCAAGTATTTGTTCCAAAGTCGTAGAAAACCATCAAATCATCATTAACTGTTGCTGGTCTGTGCAGGGTTTTAGAAATGCAGTCAGCTATATTCTCCGGTTTTAGTAGCCTGTAATTGGGTTAATCTCTAAACTTCTGCTGTTGGACACTCTGGATTTACTGTTTCCATCAAAGCTCATGTAGAATATGTACCTTTGAAATAATTAATTTCACAGATGAGTGGGGGGTTTTAATAAATAGATAACTGTTAAGCTATCGAGTCTTACTCATGGCAACCAAAGGCGCGTGTCAGAAGGTGATTCAGATAAAATCATAAATTCTTCTCAGACATGATACGGTAAAAATAAGAGAGAATTATTGTGGCCTAGATTGCCCAAGCATGAGTGAAAGAACGTGCAGTTTTATTCTGGGTGCAGGTAGATAAAATGAGAAATCTGTTGTGGATTAACACGATTGAGTAATGAGTGCTCTCACAGTTAGCATCTTGGAGCCATAGTCTGATTAACGAAAAATGAAAATGAATCTAGAAGATAAAAGATATGTCAGAGCTTTTTAAAGCAGTTTGGTGGAGCAGGGGCTCTTATTTAAACCTGCTTACAGTAATGGGTATAGCTCGATGTACCACAGGCAAAGTATTACCTGATAAGAAGATGTAAGTCAGTCAAGAATGGAAAATTTTTCCTTCTGGTAATATCAACAAAATTGAACCCATTGGTGTTGTCTTTGTCAGCATCAGTTGATTGTCTTTCTGTGTCTGTCAGGTCTGCAGGAAGGGTATCTCTTTCTCTTATGGTCACCTCTTCTAATTTTAAGGAAATGCTCACAAAAAAAAATCTCAGAATATTTTTGTGTCTCTTGTCTTTTGGAGATTATTGTGTTGAAAACCGATATATTTCTGTCATAAGAAAATTACTACAATTAATTTTGGAGGACATTTAAATATAACTACTTCAATTATATTATAAATTATTTATTTGAGAAGTACTTGGCATTTAAATACTTTTCAGTTTATTCTAACACAGGAATGAAAATACTATCAAGAATTTCAAATAGACATTAATTAAAATAATAAAAATCAAGAAAAACTGTGGTGAAGTTTACTCCCAGGTTTGTTTTTCATTAAGTCTCAGCAGCTCTCTCAATCTGATTTTGCTCACCTTTCTCCTGGATAATCATGGTGAAGTCAAATGTCTTTTGACTTTGAAATGCAGCTGGAGTGAAGTCTAGAGACTGTGGTGGCATGCAGTATAACTCTCCAGCCTTTCATACAACTGAAAAGCTGTTACTCACTACAAAAGTATTTCTAAACTGTGAGAACTGTGTGCCTTATTGTATCCCAGCAGCTGCTCAGTGACTGGTTAGAAGGGTCACTCTGTCACTGACCAGTCTCTGGCGATCGCTCAAGTTAGAGTTGGACCAAGTGGATAAGCGCAGAGGAAAGACCTAACAAAGGAAATACAGTCCAATTCATGTGAATACATGTCAGTGTTACAAGCTCCCTGTTGTTGATCGTTCATGGCCCATAATTATCCTTTCTGCTGACTTGTTATTCTCTACCCGAAGCAACAGCAGGGCTTGTGGTACGAGTGGTACTTGAGTGTGATCAATGAGGCAACTGTCTTCTGTGAAAATTATAAACTGTACTTGTCACTCAGAGCAGGAGTTCTGATTATAATTCTCCCCCAAAAAACCAAGAATCTGGCATAGTTTGTAAACAATTCTGGTTAACAATTGTATCAGCAGAGGTTAAAACCCCTGAGTTTGACCTGGTAAGTCTTAAGCATGTTTATTTTGTTCTGTACCTTACTTTGCCTATTAATTTGCTCTGGTCACCAAGTGGTATATATTGCCTGTAGAGCCCATCTATATTCAGCGGTGGGCATATTCTCATCTTACCTGAAGAAACATGTTTTTACATTAAAAAAAAAAATTGCAACACATTTACACATCAAAATATGAGCTAACAAATAAATAGAAAAATTACTTCTTATTTAACATTTACTAGCCTGGAGCTTCCTCCTGTTCTTCCTTCTCTCTGTGGGACAGCTGTGCTTGCAGGATAGGCCAACTAACTACTGTTTTCTGTCATCACTATGGGGATATTACCACTGCTGACAAAACACCTCAACTTCTGTATTGCATGCTGGCGCCTCCATCTGGTTCAGTAGTTTTGGTAGCCGTAACAGTTTAGGCATCTCTGTGAGGATGTTGGGGCTCTTATTCTCACTACTTACAAAACACTAGATTTATGTGTTTTATAAATGGGTCAAAAAGTGGCTTGGAGAGAGTTCAAATTGCATGAAAGTGTGCTTTCTGTGATTAATCCTGTTGCAAGATATTTTGACAATCAGGTATGGGGGTTTATAAAAAAAAAAATCCTTGGAACAACTTTAAACCCAAGGCATTGGTTTACACCTGTGTGGTAGTTGGTCTGGGCCTTCCTTGGTGACCAGTTTGTAGCCAAGGAAGTGCCCAGATTTACCCAATATTCCCTACCATTTTT
>JAWWLV010000005.1:18017923-18030824 GCA_035041135.1 Platyrinchus mystaceus | reverse complement strand
AGTCGCTCCAGCGTGACTCTGTTGTCCCAAGGAGAGTAGTAAGATATTCTTTGCTATTCTTTGCTAGATCTTGGGCTGTTGATCGGGATATATATATATTTCATTTTGGTTTTGTTCCTTTTTATTCCCTTCCCCGTTCCCTTTCCCTTTTCCTTGTAGAATTGTATATATATTTCAATTGCATATAATTGTATATAAGTAAATATATTTATATATATATATTGCTTTAGCTGTCTCTCGTTTCGGTCCTCTTGGTTTTTTTACTTTTTTCCCTCTTCTCCCTTGGTCAGGGGTTGGGGGGGGAACCTCTTGTGGTGGGGTTTGGAGACTTGGCAGGGAGCCAGCTCCAAACCATATCAACCTGCAGCACCAGAAAGATGTACTTATGCCATTACCGCTGCTGTCCCACTTCCATGTAGGAGTAGCCTTTGAAAATTCTACCACTGGTTAGCTATGATTTATTATGAACCCACAGGGAATACATCTTTATTTACCTAAATCCTGCTGGTATTCTGTATTTTTTAGTATCCTGCTCGAATAAGGAATAAATCCTAATGCCAACTTCACACATAAAATACCAAAGACAAAAGAGAGATTTGTTTAATTGGGTAGATCCTGCGTTTGTATTTCACCGGGCATCACATTTGGTGAATTATTGCCAGAAGCATTTATAAAAGTACTTCACAACCATCAGAATATTTTTTTTATCTTTCAGAAGAATGCATCTAATGTATAGCAGTCAGCTAAGAGATCTGCATTTTACTGTGCCTTTTCATGTAAGCATACCATTATATAGAATGAGCTATGCAAATTTCCTGCTCACACAGAGGCTGTACAAACATATCGTACAAAGTCTTCTAGGGAATGTGCTGTAGGAATTGAGTTTTTCAGTTTATGGTCAATTTGCAATTTCTGCATTGTTGGGTAATTGAAATTGTCTGCCCTATTAACATGAAATGTATAACCCTCTTTACTAAGTTCTATTTAAATCCCATAAGACACTCCTAGTCAGGGATTGAGCCACTGTTATTTGGGTTAAGTGAGAGCCGAGGGAGAACTGCTGAGCAGAGTGTCCCACTGTTTCAGAATGAGAAAAATATTGCAGATATATAGAGAGGGTTTTTTTAATGACATGAGGTCTGTTCATAGAATATGTGGTGCCACACTTGACTCAGCATTGAGGTAAGACTGATACTGTGAAGAACTTTGTTACTGGCAGCTCAAAACGAGCAGAAAGCTGAGGGGGTTTCTGCAAGCAGGCATGTCCATGACACAGTTAACTGTGTTACGTTTGTGTCTGTCCATTCATAAGTGTTTCATAGCCCTGTTGAGTGACCTGTTGGTTTTTGAAAGAATGTGTGGTTACTCTGGTCCATATTTTGACTGGGCTGAGCTCATCTTACTTCATGTCAGTTATCACTGTGCTTACACTGTTAAGGCCATGTCAGCAGCCCATCTATTTGAAGACCCCAAAATTGACAATATTTTCACCAATTTTTGCATATATGCCCACTCAAGAGCTGCTTAGCTTTTAATAATGAGAACTCAGAGAAATCTTCTCATTCTAGGCCCTGATAAACTGTGCGCATCAGGAGAACTTGCAGAAAAGGTATTGCCAAACAATGCTTTTAACAATCTGAGGGGTTTTTTGTATAAATTGAGCAGCTTCTTCTGAGCTTAATGAAGGTGGTATTTGAAGAATTCAGACCTCCAAAGAGGATCTGGTGGCAGCTTGTTTTCCTCAAGACATATTTTGGAGAAGTCTGCTATGTGGTACATTCTGGTTTATTGGTACAATGGAGAGATTGCTTGCATCTTTGTTGTTTATAAAAGCACTCTAGAGGATCAATTCTTAGCAGGTATCCAGAGAGGAGGTAAACCCTGCCAAAGGTAGGGAAGTCACCTGAAGACTTGATCCATCTTGTTGAGGGGAATTTTAGGATAGAGTTCTTTCCTACATGGGGCTGGCACACAGATTTATTTCTGATGTGTTTATTTTTCTTTTTTTTCAGCTTACTGTTTACATCTCTGAGGACATCCTTAGCTTACTGTTAAAAATCAGATAGTGTGTGGTGGTAAAAGGGTCTTAAAAAAAAAAAAAATCGTCACTGTTACACTCTCTTTTCCAAACTTGGGCTGTTTCCATGGTCCTTTTCTATTTCTTTCTGTTTCTTATAAATGAGATTCACTGATCTAAAGGCTTGCTGAGCACAGAAGGTGGGCAGCAGTGGTGCTCTCTTCTACTAATTCTACCTGCATTGCCTTCCTAAGCTGCCATTACTACCCAAATATGTCTGTGTCCAAGATTCCTCTGGGGCTGTCCACAGAGAGGCCAAGGACATGCTAAGATGCATACAGCAGATGTGAGCAGATGTGCTAACCAAGTACAGCTGAGGGTCAGGCACTTCACTAAGAGACTCTAAGCTTCTACCTCACCATTGTAAGAAGTAAGGCATTCTCAGAGGTGGCTTCCTTTCTCGCTCCATTGATTGCATCAGAAATTGGAGGTTAGTGTATTCATTACAGAGGTACTAGTGTTAAATGCCTAAGACAGTGTGTGCCTACATTTTGTGCTGAAATTCCAGTGGTTAGGCCAGTAAATGATGCAGGTTTTAGCAGTGCAGCCGAGATTTCTCTTTTTGAAAACATGGGTGTGTATTATTTTGTCTCAGTCCATTTTGTAATCTGATGTCACAGGAGAAAGTGGTATTTTTAAGCTTGACATTAAAGTAACTTCCAATCAGTTGATGTAAAGTATCTGGTGTTCTTCTGTGTTTTAATAAGCCCTAATAACAGCATTGCAATCCCTTAATGCTGTTTCTCATATTCTTGTTACAGTAGGTATATGGCACACATCTTCTGGTGTAAAAAAAATCAAAACAAATTTCAGCAATTTAATCTCAGTGTTAGAAAAAGGAGCACAGCAGCTGCTATAGTATTTTGTATTTATGCTAGTTTTTGTAAAGATTCATGACATGTTCCCTGGGAGCTAAATATTGACAAGCATGCTTTGGCAAGCAAGATCAAGCTTGGTGAGTTAGCACAGCTCAAATCTCTGCATTGACACAGTAACCCAAGTCTGAAAACTATTTATCCTACACCATTTGTTTTGGCTTTATAGGTGATACTGTCCACTTGAATTAGGGATTTCTGCTGTATTTTTAATACTGTAACTGTGGATTCATATTTGATTGAGGACCACAATACATGCAAGGTTGTGTTGTACATCTATGTTTGATGACATCTTCAGTACTGTATTGTGTATAGAATCACAAATGACAGAATAAAACCTTCATGATTTCAAACCTACAAACCAGAAGTAAACATTGAGTATAAAATAATTTTAAAATCACATTTATCTTTTAAACTGTAAGACACACCATGTCCTAAAACTGTGAGTCTATGAAAGCTATTGATTAAAAGTGAAGTTTGGACATGTATTCATTGTAGGAAGTAATTTAGGAGATTAATTTTTATTTGTGTTCTGTAGGTAAAAAGAAAAATCCACTTCTTTACTAATTGTAAGTGCACTGTGTTTGTAACGTTTGCAGTTTACTTTTTGAATTTCTGAGTAAAGAACTTAAGCCTATTTGGGCTTCTAGTAAATTTGGCGTATACACTAAATTAATTACCAGATGCATTGTGCAACATATGGCATTGTACAGCCTTTGTGTGCTTCATAGTATTTTCTTAAATTACCAGGATTTGTTTTGATTCCAAAAATGCACTTGTCTCAGCTCTCTAACGCTTTGGACTTAAATGCTGGCTTTTCAGTGCTGAACAGATGTGCTAGAGTTTCACATGGAACATTTATGCTTTTGTGAGTCTTCCTCCTTGACTTTTCCATAAACAGTATTATGTCAGTGATGACTCATGCAAATTGGGTATGTTCATTTTCATATATACATTGATTCAGTAAAATAACCTTCAGAATTTCTAATAATTCTGCATGGCCAAGAAAAACAAGGAAGCAAACCACTTTTCCCAAAGATTCTGCCCCCATTGTGAACCAGTTCTCTCAGTATGTTTTATTTTAGATTAGAGAGAAGTGGGAAGGAAGGAAGGAGAACATAATTCCTTTATGGGTGACAGCAACAATCAACAACAGTCCTGTATGCTTCTGTGAACACCCATATTCCCATGCTGGAGGCTGTGGTGTGAATGGGCATAACAATTCATCCATGAAAACACACCAAATAAGGTGTTTGGGACATCAGTATGTAATTTACTTCTAAGAGGAGACTGCTTGAGTTGTTTTACAAAGCATACTTCTAAAAAGGTATCCTTTAAATTACAAACAGTTTTAGAGAAATGGGTAATAGGACATTCTGGGACAAGGGACGAGTGATTTGTGACCAGGAGGGCAAACTCTTGCCTCTTCTGCTCAGGTGGAATTACTCTCTTGACACAGATTTCCAGGCCTCCCCTTGCACTCTTTTCTCTTCTGGGAGAGAAGAATATTATACCTTTGTAAAGCATTTGGTTATCCTCTCCTAGGAAAGCACTGTGTAAGTGCCAAATACTGCTGCTGTGTGTTTAGCAGCAGCAGTGTGTGTTCTGATCAGTATTTTAAAATCAACAAATACTTGGTGAGCCCCTGGCTTTCTGTTAATTGGCCTTTACTTTGATCACTAAAGACCAACAAATGCTGTTTAGGAGTTGTGCTGCTACCATTTTTCTTCAGTGGAAGCTGAGGGGATGAGTAAGTACAAAAATTAAGTCCCTTACTCACCCTCTGAGCTGCCCTCACTGGAGAACAATTAAAGTGATCTGACAGAGCAATGCACTAAATTCCCTTATGTTGTTCTGAATACATCAAACAAATGATTATTTAGGCCTATTAATGCTGTTATTTTTTATTAATGCAGAAAATAGAATATGATATGGGTGTATAATTTCTTCTTGAAAGCAGCACTGAGTTGTATGACTGGTCACAAGCAGGACCGCTATAATCATGTTTTAATTACCAACCCTCAATTATATATCCAGAGCTAGTAAAGGCCTCCACAAATAAGGTTTGTATTTCCTCTATGCCACAAATAGTTTACACAGCATGGAAAAGCTACTGTTTTGCTTTCCATTGAGGCACTGGCTCTTCAGCTTTCTGCACATTCTCAGCTAAATAAATGGCATGAAATTTCCTTAATGGTGAAGGTTGTTAAAAAGAAGGAAAAGAAGAAAAAGCTTTTCTTTAAAATTGTCATCTGTGCGTAGTTAAGGCCTCAGCTAAAGCCAAGGTATCAGCTCTCTGTTGGAGTGGGAGGAACCTTTTCATTTATGGAAATCTAAGGATTATCATGTAAATCTCATTACAAAAGTCACAGAATCAGAGAATATGCTGAGCTGTACAGGATCGACAAGGATCATCAAGTCCAGCTGTTAGCCCAGCACAGAACCATCCCCAAGAGTTACTCCATGTGCCTGAGAGTATCATTCAAATGCTTCTTGAACTCTGGCAGGTTTGGTGCTGTGACCACTTCCCTGGGGAACCTGTTTCAATGCCCAACCACCCTCTGGGTGAAGAACCTTTTTCTAATATCTATCCTAAAAAAATACCAAAGTGTAGAGAACTAAATATTTAGAAACTTATATACCTATGAAACCATAATTATAAGAAAGTGTCCTTGCGTAGAGGGCACTGCATGTCTGTAATACAGTGTTTTGATGTCTACAGTACTTATTAGCTGAATATTTCCATTATTACCACTCTGTGAGCAACTGTTATTCTTGAAACTGGGTGATATTTAGGAATAAAAGCACTTTTATTACATGTTGCCAACTTCTGAGGACCAATCTTATAATCTACAGTGCCTTCAAAGGAGTGATGATACCTCCTCTTTCTGGAACTAATCACATCTGAAGAAAGTGAAATGGTGAAAACATTGTGGTTTTTTTCTTGAAAACTTTCATTGCATTGTAGGCTATTCTGCTACAAAATTATTTTAGTGTTTTATCTGCCAAAGGTGACAAGAAGGTAAGATAATTTTACAGGAAGAGAAATGTTTGAATATAGGCAACTAGCACTGTGCAGTGGCTTGGCTTGAGGCAGTGAATTTATTTGTGAGTTGATGAAACTGTGGTCTCAATTTTTCATTGTCTGGGTGCAAAACAGTCTTGTGATAGGGTACACTGGTTGCAAAGTCTTCACTAACCTTTCATTAGTTTATTTTGTGGGTTTGTGTTCTGTCCAGACCAGCAAACAGATCTGCAATTTCAGGGAAGAAAAAGTACAAGAAAAAGAAAAGAGAACCCCCCAGAAAGTGTTTATCTTCTTAAGGCCACACTGTCTTGTTAGGGCCTAGACAATCTCTAATCATGCTTTTAAAGTTTTTCAAAGCAGGAAAGCTGTAAGAAAACATTACAGGGAAGTTGGCAGTAAATATTGCTCAGAGAGAACTCAAGATCTGTGGAGTTTTTGTGCGTATTTTGTGCCTTATTTAAATTTCTTTATCTTCATCCTGCCTCTGTCCCTTAGAGACTGATCTATAAAGGCATAGTGCCCTCTGGCTCCAGTGGGAGCTACCGGAAAATGGGAACTTCTTGTGCTTTCCTCCCAAAATAAAGCAGAGAAAGAAACTGATGCTAGCTTAACACTGGCATATAATGTAATGTCTGAGCTTGGCTTGTAGGAGCAAGTTCAGATGCTGACACTAATCTAAATACACTAACATGAAGCTCCCAATGACTATATTTTTACTTTAGAGACCACCTTAAGTTGGAAAACTGCTTCTCCAAAGACCCTTCAGGTTCTCTATTAAAATAAATCAGGCAGGTCTTGGGAGCTGAAGAATCCTTCCAAGAAACTGTTTTCAGCAGGATAAAGTGAGAACCCAGATGTTCTCTAACTCATAATTTGATCACCAGATTTTAACTGGCCCTGCAAAAATCATATCCCATCCAGCCTCCAGTATGAACAGCTCTAGTTTTTGCTCTTGTTCACATGAATATTTGTCTGCCCAGATGCTTTTGTGTCAAACTCCAAAATAGCAAAGTGAAATTGTCAAAAGCCCCCATGCTTTGCTTCTTTTCCCAACTCTACTCTGGTAGCAGCAGCTTGCTTTCCAAATATCTCAACAGACTCTGGTATTGCCCTTCTTTCCAAATGATGATGCAGCCCACCAACTTACCGACACATGCAGATCCCCATGAACAGTCAAGATAGGTAGTTTCTATTTATTGCTGAGAGGAAAAAAAGTGTCAAATAACTTCCTACTCATCCTATGGCAAGCAGAGTAGGGCTGTGTGCTTCAGCTACCTTAGGTATAGCTATCAGTACTCCTACTCTTGGTTGTGTGAGTCTTGAGAAATGGGAAGTGTTGAAATAAATGGCTATGATACACATAGTGTTGAAATAAACATTTATTTTAACACATTGTATGTGATGAGCCATTTATTTTAACACTTTTCACTTGAAGTGTTGAAATAACAGGTTTTATCAGGGGACGTGTCATCCACTGTTTTATGTATATGTGAATATGGAAATACATCTACTGTGTGTGCATGTATATATATACTCACACAGATTATATGGATATGTAATAATAACATGGTAGTTTTGTATGTAGACATTATTGCACAGGCAAATACAATGTTTTCAACTCAAGTGGCGTCATTCATTTAACAAAAGTTTGTGTTTGTGACATTGTATTTTTCATATATTTATGTTTGTATAAATAGATCTAAATATATTTGTACATTAAATTGTTTATTACTAGATAGTAGCAATGGGATGAGATAGATACAATAGATAGACAAAATAAAATAGATAAACCTCAAAATAGGACAAGGATGAACTTGAGTTGTGTAAAGGGAGAAAGAAATACTTTATCTGAGTTTTTTAGTTATCTAGACCTGATTACTATAGTTTGCTATACATTAAGAAGTTCTGCTTCCCTTTCTGTAATGGACTTCTTAGGCAAGTGGTTATTAAACAGCACAAGGTATGCATCAGGTTTTGTAAATAACTTGTAAAGTTGTTGTACTCCATTTTTCAGTCTCTTTTTTTTTTTTTAATGCAGTGTATAGGACCCTCAATCTCCTGCTCAGCATACACTCACTACTCTTCCAGTGTGTCCTTAGATGTACTAAATTGCCTTTTTGTGGTTAGAATTATCTATGTGCTAAAGTATTGGGACAGACACGTAGACATACACACACATCCTGGTTCCAGGGTCATATTGATAATGGTAGTTGTTGTTATGGAAGTTAAAACCAGCTCAAACAAAGGCAGCGCTGCCGAGGGGCCAGGGGCCTGGCTGCCTTTGAACAAATCTGTAAGCTTCTGTGTAAATAGCGAGAAATATTTCCACTAGACTTAGGGTTAAACACCTCTGTCTCTGCATTGAAATAAATGGGCAGCAATACCTACTGTGTCATAAAGTGAAGCACTTACATCTTTTGAGGGGAAGAGTTGCCCAACAGAATTCAGCAGGAACTCATTTGCCCCCCTGTGATGGCTGCAGTGGTCTTTTCTGGTAACTGGGCCATATTTTGTAGGTGGGCTGTCGCTTGGCTATTATGCTGGTCCTACCCATGTGTCTTTTCCCTTGTATTACACTGGGAGCATACCTTGGGTATTAGCACTAGCTTTATTACCTTTTCACTACTACTGTATTGTTGTTCGTTTTACTGGATTAACATTAGCACTCTCTTGGTAAAAGGCAAGGTTTGTCGTGGCCAGGGGAGGAGTGCAGTGTGAAAGGTGCCAGACCTCCTTCAGCAGCACAGGATGCTCAGCTCCGCAGCACAGGAGCAGCTGACTCAGGCTCCGAGTCACGGTGGGGAGCAAGAGCGAAGCAGTCAAGGGAAAGAAAGGGCACACTGAGCCAACCCAAGAACACGTAAAGCGTGCTGTCAGACAATTTCCAGTTTCAAGTCAAACCAAAGTAGAAAGCATGAGTGAAATTAAATAATGAACGTTTGATAAATTGCAACAGAAAATGCTTTGTTTGGTTTCATGCTGATGACCAGAAGTATCGATTTTTAGTGAATCTGTAGTTTTCAGTGAGAGAATGGCTTTGTTAGGAAATGTTTAACCACTTCTTGCAGTGCCCACAAAACAATTTGTATCTGTCCTCTTGATTTTTCCTACTGAAGTTTGATATGAGTGACAATTCCCCCAGGTCTTCCTGGATAAATAATATTTACAGATAAGAAAAATTAATTTTCTCCTCTCTCTTACTCTGATTCTAGCCTTTTTTAATTGAGAGAAGTCTCTGATGACTACTAAACATATATTGAATGAGAACTCTGGTGATTTTGTGAACTTTCAGCTGAAAGAGCACAAATAATCATTCACATTAATTCAAAAATGGTAAAAATAAATCTGAAAAAAGACACTGATTTTTCTCTGTGATTATGGAAGTTCCATCTTTTTTTTTCCTATTTGAGTACTAATTTTTTTTTAAAGGAAATATGAAGCAAAATGATTGCCTCTCTTCTCCAGTCACAGGTTGGGACTCAAATCCGTGGGTATCCCAGGTGGAATCACATGAGAAGTAAGCTTTGAAATTAAAAGGAAGTGGGCAGTAGTTATCAGAGACGCTATTAACACACTAGCAGTTTGTCAAGATAGCCATGATATGCTAACAAAAATGCAGTCAGTTGATATGGTTTCAAGAGCCTGCTATAGCAGACTTAGGTAGAAATTGTTTCAAATCTGCAGAATAATTAACTTTATTCTAAAATCTTGTAGAGAAGTCCTGACTTCTCTGTAGTCAGCAGAACCTTTGCCATTTGTTTGGTAGTGTTGATGTCCCTTCACAACTTATGAATGAAACATTAGGTAGCTATTGCTTTGAAGATGTAGGTTAACGGATGTAGAGACATCTCATAAAAGGAATATTCCCTCAAATGCTCCATTTGGCAGATGAATAACTACAAGTTTTGGTTGGAAATAGCCAGAGCCTGCATAAATAGTACATTATTGCTAGTGATTTTGGCAAATGGTTATTAATGAAAAATAATGGACTGAAGGACTGACCAGCCAGGGAAATAGATAGGGAACAGTGAGAAGAGTCATGTCTGGATCCTGACAAGTGTTGGGCTGTCACCACTTAGCTGTGTCAAGGTCCATCTTGCGCTTGCTTTTTTGGGAACTTCCTATATTTTTTAGTGCTCTAAATGTTGCGTGTCCCATTTGCAGACCTCATAACAGCTGTGGATAGTCTTTCTCTCTAAACACGTCTGTTCATTGGGTTTTCTTCTGCATATAAATGTATTCTCTGGTCATTTTGAAGGATGTGTCTGCTACACTGTTTCATTAAACTGCTGCGTTATCGGGTAATTGTTTAAACATAATGCCATAGCACTATCAAAAGGAAAGGTGAACTAATGGCATTTGCAAATGTCAGGGATTATCTTAACACTTTTATTATAGTTTATAAAAAGTAGGTTCAGGGCATTCCATGGCAATTATTTCCACAGAAATTGGTTATTTAAATAAATTGCTAATTATCTGGATATGACAGTATTGAAAACCCTGCTAATGAGTTATTTGATAAGTGTAGCTTATGGTGGCCACCTACAGGTGGGAGAGAGAAAGAACGTGTGGAATAATTGCAATCAGAAGGAATGCAGTGCAATTGGATTGTGTATAACCTACATGTTTCCCTGGACTGTTTGCAAATGCCAGTTATATAAAGTACTTTGATCACCAGTATTAGGCAGCATATACATTATGCAGAAAATGTCTTAACAGAGAAGTATGTTTTCTGGTTTTTTTTACCAAATCCCCAAACTTTCTTACCTAGTTACTTCCTGAAACATTGGATTGATCATCTACAATGCCTGAATTTTCCCAGACCATTTTCCTTATGTAATGCTTTTCACCCGAGTTTGGTGTTTGCTGTAATTGGCGTCTTTTGTCATTGGCTTTATTAATTTTAGCAGTCAGGGAGATAACCATGTCAGTTTTCTTCCAGGAAGGTATCTACAGAGGGAGGAAAGGTGATGTTGCTCTGATTTTGGGTGTTTATATTTTTTTAGCAGCACAGACTTTAGCAGTGATTTATTAATCAAAAATAATGTATCAGCTGTTTTTTCTCTGTAATATTTAGACTCATTGGTTTAAATCTCATATTAAATTTGTAAAGAACTGCAGTGTAATATAATATAATGCGAATTAAAAAATAATTTTACTTTACAATGTACAGAATGGGGAGAATTATGACCCAAATTCATTTTTATTCCATCTAGTAACCATAGATAAAAAAATGTGGGTTTAGGTGATCTACTATCCAAAAATATGAGAGTTTGCTTTCCTTTAAAATCTGTTTCTCTTGTTGATGGAGAGTTTGATAAAGAACATTCGAACTGTTTGGACTGTTTGAAGATTCAGGCTCTGTGTTATCGGTCTGAATTGATTCACTTCAGTTCTGTTAGCTGTTTTTTAATGGACCTGGATCATCTTTACTCAAAGGCTCCATTTAGAGAGCTGCTGCATATATGTGTTGAAAACTTTATCACACCAGTCCAATGTATTGCAAGTGAAAATGTAGCCCAGTATTGAAGATTTCTGAGACAATTTTTTTCTCCCATTGGTGGATCACTGGGATCAAGATGATCTGAATTGTTTCTGCTGGGAACTTCTAAAGCTACTGGGTTGCCTGAAGCTTAACACCAGGCTTCTGGAATAAGGCATTAAGTTTGGCTCTCAAGCCTCAATATAGTGAACATCTTTGGTGTTTAACAAGACTGAGTCCTCTGGGGACTCCAAGGACATATGAAGTCATAATAAAACATGTGTCTTCTGGCATTGGTAAAGGGGTTTTTACCCTTTAAAAAATAAACAGTCAAACAAATAAGCAGGTATAATGTCTCTCATGAGCTTATCATCAGACTGCTATCCTCAGTAGACAAGGGCAGCTCTGCCTACCTGTGCTGGTCTGGAAGAGGCGTTTGATTGATGTATGTTCTGGTTCTCCTTCATGTTGTGTTTCGCCTATTGGATTGCTTTGACTGCAGTTCCTGATAGTCTGAAAAGTTTGACTTTTTATTAAAAAGAAAAGAAAATAAAATAAAGCCAAAGCTCTTTGTTTTAAGGCAAGAAAATGTTCAGGGACTTTCACATCATACAGTATTTCACTATTTATAGCTTTATATAGTAGCAAATATTTTTTCCATGATTCATGAGATTTGAAAGAGTAGTTTTCAACACAGAGTAACATGTCATCTTCATGAGGTATTTTTCTGTCTTTCAATTTTATATTTCACTCCCGTGCCTGAGATCTGGATAAATGGACTTTGTTTATTAAATCTCATTATTTTACAGCAAGGTAAGTGATAGCCACATCTAGCATCTGGTAGCAGCTGTAATGCTTCTATCAAGAGAGTACCATATCAGCAGTTTCCTCAGCTGCGGGTGCTTAACTAGTGGAATTACAGATCCCGATGTGTCAAAGTATGTGGTAGATGCTTATCTTTTAGTATGTGAGCTGTCTTTCAAACGCATGCTGGATTTGGACCTCAGCTTCTTAAATACCATAGGATTTATCAGGCAATGTTCTGCAAATTCCCAGTACTACTTACAGGTCTTTTAAAATTTGGCATTAAATCTCCTTTATTTCAACCTTTTAAAAAATCCTTTTCCACAGATCTCTGTAATGGAATTTATTACCTTCCTATGATTCTCATACAAAAATGCAAGAAAATAGAGACTGTAGGTCAAATCAAGTGTTCATTTGCTTTGTTTTTATTTGCCTGTTTTAGTAGCTTGGCATCACTATTGTTTGAGGTTTTGGTTGGTTGGTTGGTTGATTGTGGTTTTTTTGCTTCAATCTGAAAGGTTGTTTCGCCATTTCACTAGACAGTAGGATCTCTATTCATAAAGTGGCCAGTCTTCGCGAACGAAGATCTGGGAAAGGTGTTTTTACCTTTCAAGCCTGCACAATGGATTTTTTAG
>JAWWLV010000005.1:17961044-18017823 GCA_035041135.1 Platyrinchus mystaceus | reverse complement strand
TACCCGGGGGATTCGAACCTGCGGCCTTGGCGCTGAGAGACCAGCATCTTAACCGCTAGGCCACCAGGGGTCCCCTAGGATCTCTATTACAAGCAAATGATATTGTATTCCGGACCAGCAACTTTTGTTACAAAGCTTCTGAACTGTTGATCAAAAAATGTATGGGAGAATGGATGCACCTTATGTTGTGCTTGTTCTGTATGCTGTAGACTAATTAAAAAAAAAAATCTGGGATGAATGGTGACACCTTAGTCAACTCTCTGATTGTCATTACAGCCATTTATTTACTCTCATCAAAAGCACTCCTGAAATGTTTTTAAATTCATTTCGGTGAATTATAAATGAATGGAATACTTTTGCATTCATACCAATTTATCACTAATTTACTAATCACCAAATGTAAGTAATAACTCATTTTATGAATATCAAGTTCAGCTGGTACTAAAAAGTACCTAGACTTCATAAGATCACATACTTGATTTCTTTGGTCTGAATGACAACCTTTCTGATTACTTGTTGTGCTGAAACCTTAAATAAACTGACATTTACTCCTTTTCCTCTATTGACCATTGTACAGAGACAGTCTTTTAAGTGAGAAGGTGGCTAATTTAATAATACTAAAGAAAGGAACAACTATATTCAGAAAATATTTTCTTGTGGAACTCTTTACTACGTGATATGATTAAGGTCAAGGGTCTATAAGGCTTTAAAACTGATTGAATGCAAATTCTGAAACTTACACTGAGGTTGAAAGAGTATAAACGTTCATGCCTCAAGGCAGATGTCAGGTTTTAACTCAAGCAGATTGGGAAGAAATTTCCCTCTAGCTACATGATTTCAGAGTTATTAGTGCCTGTATTCTTTCACCTTTCTAAAAAGCAACTACATCATAACCATGAGATTCTGGAGCAGCTGTGTCAGTGGCTGAAAGCAATACAGCAAGTCTGATGCTTACTTCTAGCCTCAATTTCAAACACTGAATATTTGAAGAATTTCATGAACTACTGTTTTTCGATGAGATTATTTTCAGTGGTTTTGGCTGTGTAGTGTATGTTTTGGCCTTTATGCCTCCCAAAAAGCTTTATAAATAAACCCATTAGAGCAAACAGCATGGTTTCCATTTTTCTTTTTTTTTTTTCCTCAAGCATTTCTCTAAGAGTGGACTACTAATTCTGTCAAAATATTTGCTCTTTGGGCACTTAACAGTCATCCTCTTTCAGAGCATCATTCTGTTCTTTTCAAACATGTTACAACTGATCTAGCTCAAATGATGGCAAATAGTCATTAGTGTCCTATGGAAAGTTCCTGCTCAACTCCAGCTCCTTTTTTATGATCTTTTTTGTTGTGGTCTTAGATTCTTTAAAGCAGTTTTAATGAGATTTCAAATTTTTATTACTCAGGCTCTAGTTTTTAGGAAAACACATTGATAGTGCATCTTGGGTTTGGCTGTCCATTTATGCACATGAAAGTTTAGTTGCTAATACCTAATACAGTACCAAGGGAGGGGTGGAAGGAGACCTGACAGCCACAGCCAGACAGTTCCTCTGGGAGTGATATGTCCTGCCCTTCTGGTACTGTGTTGTTGTCCAATGATGACATCAAATTATCCTAGAGGTTCATTAAATTAAGTAGGAATTGAATATTCTCTACAGAAATCCCAACTAGCCTAAAAAATAAGTAACTGAAAGTGTCAGCTATCTATGCTATCCATCATTTCATGAGCAGCATCCGTATTTTAAATACTTGCATACCATCAATAGGACGTAGCCAAAAAGACACATTGCAGACACAGTATATTGGGATTTTAATCCTAATTCCTGTAAATATAGCAGGGAGTTGTCTGACTCAACCTCTATGTACCATTTGAAATGCAAGCTCCAGTCTTGGAGATACTACCATAAATGAATATAGTTTATTCTTTTGACTACTATGTTAATTATTAAAGGGGGCTTGCATAAAAGATTATCTGAATTTACAAACATCCAGAGGGGAAACAAATAAAATATGAAATTTCAAATACAGTGAAATGGTGCTTTTAAACAACCTGTAGTTGGACATAAATAAATGAGATTTTTGCTCTTACTTGACAACATGTTCAAAAAGCAACCTGATTCTTCATGTAGAAACATAGAGCTCTTTGTCGAGTGCACTGTACGGTAAAGTATTGCTTTCTGTCTCAGACATGTTAGTCTTTGTTTTGAGCATCAGCTAAAATGTTTGAGCTAGCTTTGCAGTGCTCATCCAAATGTTTCTGCCATTTTCTGTATTTCAGCAAAATGCATAATGCTTTACAAGTATTGATACCACTTGAAACCCCCTTGGTGTCAGTTTATAAATGAATACAGCCTCTGCACCTCAGGTGTAGTTCCTCGTGTTCCTGCCATGAGGCATGTGCAAGTTACATCAGGGTCTGTTCTGACATTGCTAACAAAATGTTCTGGTTTTCTGTAGGAAATGCTATCAGGCCCATCGCCCTCCGCGCAGTGTCTGCCATAGCCCGTGCTCTCCCAGGATTTCCCATCTTAGCAACTGGAGGCATTGATTCTGCTGAAGCTGGACTTCAGTTTCTACACAGCGGGGCTTCTGTTTTACAGGTACGTCTTCTTTCTTTGAAATGTTAAAATTGAAATAACTGTAATTAAGATCACAATATATTTTCCTTTCAAACGTTCAAATAGTGGGGGTTTTCTACCATTGAAAGAAATTTTCATGTTTTTAACTTTGTTCTTCTTGCTAAGAGACATTCATTTCACATGGGGGAGGAGGAGAAGTTGCCAAAAGAAGACTTTGGGTGTTGCAATACCAATCTGGGAAAAAGCTGGCCATGAGTTTGTTACCACTTTTTATCTCTGACTTTCCAGATTTAGAATTTAAACATCTCTCCCATGTCATACAAACAAGGTTGACACAGAGTTGAACTAGAGCTACCTGTTCTTTCTTTATTCTCAGGGGTTTTTTCTGCAGAGCCTTCTCAGGGGGAGAGGGTTTTCAAAGAGTACTGCTTTAATCTCACAGGGAGCCCATTTTAAGTAACTCTTGTTTATCCAGGCACCTGTGTGCCTTAAGCATGTTTATTGAAACAGGAGGTGTAGAGCTGTATCTCTTGCATTTGGTGCTGGCATTGCCCTGGAGTGAGGTGTCAGGCTGCATACAGTAGTGGAAGCTGTTTAAATTTCCTGATGGGTTGTTTTGAGGTCCTGGCCAGACTGGCATGGTTAGTTAGTCCCTGTCATGGAAGGAAGCCTTTGTGGCATGGTATTATGAACACCAGAAAATTGGCTAGAAATGAGCCCCTTACCTGCTCTGCTAGGCATGTCAGGGCACCACTGCAGCATGTATGTTAGAATGGCTGAGGGGCAGGTGGTCTTTATGTTATATTATTCCATTATATGTTGTTACATTCTGGTAGATGTTCAGCCCCTTTATCTGTAAGTCCCACCCTAGACAACAGCAACTGTGGATCCTGTGAATATTGGCTTTGTGTCACTCCCTGGGATGACTGGAGTGTTTTCATTCCCCAAATTCACTTTGACATTGAAATTAGATTCAGTGTGACCATCCTTTTTACACAGCTACAGTGACTGCTGAGATTAGTCATTTGTTTGCTATGTTTCACAAAAAAAAAAAAAAAAAGAAAAAAAAAAAAGGCAACGCAGTGTTTTGGTTTGGTTGGATTTTTTAATGCACATCAAAATCAGCATCTCTGGGAGCTGAAGTAGAAGACTACTGCTTTTCTGTAGACTTGCTATGTTATTTGGATTTATGAATACCATTTCCTTTTCTTTTTTTTTTTTTTTTAAGTTTGTATTAAAATGCTTCAGACTCTTTTTTTGCATGGACAGACAAAAGATCTACTTTTCTTACGCAGTAGTTTGAGTTCTTTCCATATAAATACTAAGTGATGGTGCAAAGTACAGAGCAGCATTTGTCTACAAAAAAAAATAGGATTGGCAAGGAAATGTTTTTAGTGGTCTAGATACATTTGATTCGTTATTGCTAATAGAGCTCAGTTTCGATGGCTTTGTCTGTAACAGTGTTACAGGATCTGAACTACACGGAGTGAAATGCTTCTCTGTTTTGTGTCTGTTGTATCTTTTTCTGAATGACTACAACTCAAGGTTTTTAATGTCATGCACTTTTTCTTTATATAGACTGTGTAGCTGTTTATTTTTTAATATGTCTTTTCACTTTGCACCAATGGTAATTGGAAATTCTGAAATATAATTTAATGCAGACATCACAGTCAGTGCCCAAGAGAGAGAATATTTGATTTACAAAGCATTAATTCTTGTTTTCCTTTTAAAATTAATCAAATTCTCTGAAACTGGCTTACAGAAGTTACTTGGATCTATACTGATCTTTTGGTCTTTACAGAACAATTTCTCTTCTCAACTGATTTTTCCCAGAGATGGTGAAAAAACTATTTTCTTGTCCCTAGGTTTCACCAGTTTAACGTAAATCATCTTTAGAACTGATTTTAAAATCCTTGGGTTCAGAAGTTTGAGAGACTTCTTTCTGTTTCACTAAAGTAGAGAAGTCATTTAAACTAATCTCAAATAAATGGATTCTAAAGTGACTGTGCAGCTAAGGGTCTGAACTAGTTCAATTGCATTTATTTTAAAATAAGCCTTTAGTAAACTTTATGCAAGATTGTGAGTACAGGCCCTAAGTCTTTTCCTCATGTTGGGAAGCACAAATGGAAGGGAGAAGGGAACATGTAATCTCTACAGCCAGTCTTAGAAGAAATACACTTGACTGTGATTAGACTGAAATTTTTATTTGCTTCTCAGATAAGATACATTGTGGTAGACGGAAGAAGACAGCCTCATCTTCACATCTTTGAAACCTCTTTAAGATTATGAGAATCATTACCATTGTTTACCTTCTTAACAAAGTCATATGAATAGCCAGCTAATGTCCTTTTTCCTGAATCCCAATTTCTCTCACATGTCCTTGGTATCAAATGCCCAGGTTGTTTCTTCAACAATCAGAACCTCTGTTGCTTACAGCTTTGACAGTTCACTTCTTTCTCAGTACCAAAATAAAGAGCAAGTACAGAATTTGTAGATAGCATCAAATAACGGGTCTACTGAATGGTTCACTAATCAAGATTCACTGCGTAGCACGTCCCTGAGTTAAGTAGTTAGAAGCTGGGACTCTACTGGAGGAATTATGTATGTGTCCCAAAGCTTGATCATAAGTATCTGCTTTGGACACTGTTGCTGTCACCGTTTGGTACTGATTAGACACTTGGACTGACATAATACTGCACATTTTGTGATCTGACTTCATGTTTCCAAAACTGCGAGGACTCCTTACGATGGATCCAGAGGCACAAAGCGAACAGCCTGGGCTTTCGTGGTGCTGGACTGAGCTCTGTGCTTAGCAGCTGTGCCAAATAAGCAGTGGGCTTAAAACTTGGGAATGCATACTGCCACTGCTATCACCATCGTGTTACACAGAATTCCTCATTAGCAGCATTTTAAAAGAATAGGGAATGTCAGATAATCCAGCATTAAACACAGTCTCACACTAACTACTAAGTAGCACAGACCATATTGATCCATCCATGGAGCCCAGCTAGAGAGCCTGGGAGAGCAGCACTTGCTTGGCCACTGGACTTCTCTTCACTGTGGCTCGACAAGAGACAAGAGACCTGTCTTCTCTGTGTCTTCTCTGCCATGGGAGGGTGACATTCATGGGCTAGGATAATAAGAAGGCTTTGTGTGAGTTGATTTAATTGCAGTATGGCATATCTGTTAGAGGAAAGGTTTATGAATAATAAATGTTCTTCCATTGAAAGCAAGATCAGGTTTTCCTCCGCAGCTATTTGACCTACAATCAGTTCTCCATTATTTTTTCCAATTCCAATTGCTTTTATTTTTAAAACATGGGGATTTATTTTCCATTTACAAAATCATTGTACATAGGAATGCAAGTCAGGAGACAGGTGGTAAGCCATATTTTGCTATATGCCCTAACCACCTCAAGTGCTATTAAGCAGCTATTTTAGGAAATGGGTTGGGGAGAGAGTTTCAGTATTCAAAATACGTTCTGTCCCCTCCTTTAGAAGATGGAGGGCAACATCTTAGTATTGTTATTCGTGAAAGGCTTGTGTGTAAGGAAGTTTGCAGCAGGTATAGAAAACAAACTGCATCATTGTAGTCAGAAGTAGCTGGGATTAAAATTTCATGCAGCAATTTAACAGAGCATTCTTCCCCTTTATGGACTTCAGAGACACTTGCAAAAAGAGCCCGCTTTGAAACATTTCAATCCTTCTTCGGCTGATTCCATAGCACTATACTTTTTTTAACATACCCGAATCCACCAATCTTTTTTCAGTACAGGTATGAAATTAAAAAATAATAACAATTTTATTTATGGAGATAATCAATTCTGCGCTCACTCAGTATCGAAAGCTCCAGTAATGTCTTGCTGCATCTTTCTAATGACCTGATGTACAGGTCATTACTATAGGCTTACAGTGAGGCTGAAATATTTTATTTTTATTTTAAGTAAACTTTTTTTAAAGCCCAAATGTATCAAAATAAGATGTATATTGGATTTTTTTTAAATCTTTTTCATCATGTTTGTGATTTACCGTGTCACACTGATGGTTCATTAGATTTTTGCAAGGCTTTAAAAGAGATGTACATTTTTAAAGTCATCTTGCTGCAAGAAATTAAAATGGGAAACAATTATAAAAAATTCCAGCGGAAAGAGAAAATGCATTATGGAAAAAGCAATAAAAACGTAAAAATATTATAGTAAAAATCACTTCACAGTAGCCTGTATGATTCAATTGTAGATCAATATTGTGTAGTTAATGCATTAGCAGTAGAGCATTAATTTGCAATTACAGCAGGTGACCTGATCCTCTGTGTTCTGTCCATTGACATAAATGACCTTTTGTTGAAAGAGATTCTGTAGTCATTATTTCTAGCAGATGTAACAAAAAAAAAAAAGGGGTACTTTTCTGAAGTATAGTTGTTCCATGATGGAGCCTTTTAGCATTATATTGTGGTATGGAATACTTTTATTAGTCTGGAACATTGGTCATTGTCATGTAAAGAATCTGGGTACCTTTTCAAAGAAATTTCTTTTCTCATGAAGTATGGAGGTCACACATGTCTCGTATTGCAGATGTGGGTGTCTGTAAAGTCTGTAAGGTTTTCTACACAGCAGCGATTTAAAATCCACCCATGTAATGCTGCTTCCCAGCAGGGCAGCCTGTAGCTTTACCCTGATCCCTGTTTCAGACCCATCTTCATCCATCTTCATCTCCCACTTATCCTGGGTGGAACATAGTGCCTTGCAGTTCTGCTCCTATGGGTGCTATGCTCGTCCTCACCATGTATTCAGCCCACATGCACCTACTGTCTCCAGGCCTTGCATGATGACCCTCCTCATCTCTCAGGCAAGGAAAGAAGGTGGAAATGTACCCCACCTCAGCAGCAGAGCTGCCATGAAGTTGGATCTGTCCCATGCCCTTCTCTTGCCCAACACCAGTTGTGTATGAGACCTCAGGGATCTGAGGAGGAACAAAACCATTCTGGAAGTATGGCAGTCCATGATAGCAAAGCAACAGCACTGGGTTTTGCAACTGTAAGGTAAACTCTCTAACACAGAACACAGTTGTTTTTACGAGACTGCTTGTGGTTTTTTTAACATTTTCAAGGAGCCTTCTTGTTGGTACCTCTTTGGAGCCAGTGTCTCAAGTGATTCAGTACAGTTTGATTATTATTTTTTCTTCAGCAATCTTTTTACTGAAGCATTTAGCAGAGAGATTTTTATAGCAGCAGGATGGCCCTTTGTGTGTGAATAAACAGGCTTTTCCCTAACAAAATAGTGGGATTTGATCTATGAGAGAGCATTGTTATTGTTTTTGTGCAAATGTGAAACCCTGTAAGGAACTCTTCTACATGGTGTAAAATGCCCTGGGTATCAGAAAATAAAAGCAAGGCTCTGAAAATATAGTCAGTGTGAAACAACAGGGGGAAAAAAATACCTTTTCATGAGCACTATGTCTTGTCTTAATGTTTAGATGCTACCATTTTCTCCCTCTCAATCTCAAAAGAAACCAAAAAACCCAAACAAACAAACAAAACCCGCAAAAATCCATCTAGTAAATGTTTGCTGTAATCATTTGCCATGTTTTCTCCCCCTTTAATTTTCATTAGGACCCCGATGCAATTTCTCTATACTTTTTTTTATAGCTACGGAACTGCAAAGTAGAGAGCTGGTTCTCCATGTACTTCATTACTGTTCTTTTAAACCTGTCTCAGTGTCTGTTGAAGTCAGTGAAGACTGATATTTGATTTAAGTGAGAACTAGATCAGGCAAAAAAATTCTCATCCAGGAATTATTTTTTGTGCCATTTAATGGTATGCAGAGTGAAGAACTAAAATAGATTCTAATATTGGGAGTGCAGAGCAGGGCAGTGATGGAGGTGGTCCTATGTTTTAAAATTCCAGATTAAGTTTATAATGATAACAATTGGGGAAAAAAATATTTTGTGTTGCAATGAATAGCTGTGATTTTGAATGCAGAGGAAGAACTCAGTCTTTCCTTGTGTCCCGTCTCAGCTCTATATGAGGAGAATGAGGTCAGGTGGATTGTTGCAAGTCTTAAACAACCACAGGGTGCCATTGCTGTGGCAGAGCAAGACTGTGCTTCTGCTTGGACTTTCAAACAGGTAGAAGACTTTGCTCTGTGCCAGGCAGAGGGGGCTCCAAGGGTGGACAAGCCCAAGAACAGGGAAACTTTGGCACCAGATGGACACTTGGAAGTTCCTGACGCAGGCTGTGGTTCAAGAGGTGGAAGAAGAAAACCTTTCTGTACAAAACTGTCCATGGCACAGAGAAGTTAAGGTGCTGGAGCTAATTCTTCTATCACCATTTAAATTGATGAGCGAAGAATAAGTTGCTGGATGCAGTAAAAGTCCACCAAAATGATATAAGACAAGATTCAAGGGATGACTCTTTACACTCACCAACAGTTTTAAGGAAAAAAAAAGGCCACTTAAGGCAAACCCACTTTTCAGATATAAGTCCTTTGATTGAGATAAGTGTAGTTTCCTGTAGAAATAGTAGGTTTTAGACCATATTCCCAAAGAAACTCGATATGTGTTTGTACCTCCATTTGAGTACCTTGGTCACATTTGAGCTTTGTGGCCATTTTCACTGAAACTTACCAGAAGATAGAAAGTATTTTGCTCTAACAAGTTTTGAGAAAACAAAAAGTCAGGCAGAGGAGAGAGTGTAACTGCATTCCTCCACTGTAAGCACAAGCACACTATGAGCTCACCTTTATTAGACCTCTGAGAATCCACATGGGACAGTGCTGTTAGGACTGTGTCAGCCACAGGAAAGGCTTTAATTGGCAGTCACACCTTATTAGACGTCAGAGAACCCAACCAGGAGACACTGAGCTGCTGGAAGCCAGGTATCATTAGCTCCGCTGCTCACAGAGCCGTGCACTGAAAAAAGTCTTCAATGGATGCAGCACTGAATGGAGTGGGCCTTCTCTGCAGAGCTGAAATTTGCAGTACATGCAGAAACAAAAGAGGGAACAAAGTGCTGTTTGAACATGTCAACATGAAATCCGAAGAAAAATGAATGTGAAAAAGAGAAAATAGTTGGGACAGACATACTCAAGCATTCACTTATGAAAACATTTCATTATTTTCTGGTTTTTTAACTAGCCCAGTGCTAATTACAGAAAGTCAACCTGTTCTCAACTGTCTGTCTTTGCTAATAAAAAAAAATAATTAGAGGACTGTCACACTTGCTCCATTACAGATGATTGGGGGAAAATTGCTAATTGATAGTGAGAATTTTCTGTGAGAATTCCTTTTAATGGAAATCAGAATTTGTCAAACAAAAACAATTTAGAATTTTTTTTTGTTATAGTTCTAAAAAAGGTCAAATTGGAACAGGTTTTTATTATTGATTTTTACTTATATTGTCACTTTTAATGAAAAGTTATTATATTCAAATCAGCACATTGTAAAGTTACAGACTAAACACTAATAATGCCTTTTATTTTATGCAGTTCTGCATTAGTTTTACATTTTATTTGGAGCTGCTTAGGGGATTTATCTAATAGTTTTCCTTTATTTCTGCTCATTTCACCAGCTAGTAAATGAAGTCTGCATAGATAGGATTGTTATTTCATAAATTTGTAAGAATGAATTAAAGCTCATTCTTTAACAATTGCAATTTGTCATTCTCATAATGAATTCTCATACAAGGTAGGTTTAACTATCACTGCATGGTAATAATTATTTACTAACAATGAGGTCTTAATTGAGCATCAGCTCAAATGCTGTCCTATACCAGTCACTCCCAGCCTCCACAGGGGATTTGTTCTCCTGGGGACACTGGGTATGCTTCTCTTTCTCCCTCTGCCTGAATATCTACCCTGCTTCCCTGCCTCTGGTGACACAGGGACTTTAAGGACTGAGGCGATTTGAAGAATAGTTGTTTTGGCAATATATTTTCTCCATCTCTCCCAAGGATCCACAATATTGCCTGTCTTTTCAAAACCCAGTACTGCTGCACGTACTTTTCATGTGGATTCACACTATTGATGTGGATTCATGCTGCCACTATCTTATATGAACATTCACAGAGCTGTTCTCCATGTAGATAAAAGCACATGGTGTGAATTGGCATCAAGTGAGTTTTGTTTAAAGTTTACAAAGTAAATGCAATATGGAGATGACCCTTCACAAGAGGCTTGGTTAATGGATGATGAAATTGTAAACAAGTTGTTTTACTCAGCTCAGGTTGCTTCCAGACATCAAGCTCTCTCTTGTAGACAGAGTTCCCCTTTGTGTACCAGTGTGGAGGTGACTGGAAATTGAATCTGAAAGCGTAGCCAGCTCCTTGTTGGATATTGAAAAAAAAAACAGAACAAAAGATAAGAACAGTGAAAAATGCTGTTTCTTTTTTTCTTTCTGCCATCTCCAATAATTACTTAGGAAAATTCCTGTGGGTTTTGTTTTGTTGAGGTTTTTTTGTTTGTTTGTTTGTGGGTTTTTTGGGGGAGGTTATGTTGTATTTATTGTAATTGCAGGGGACTTGTTTTCCAGAAAGGGAAAATGTAAAATGTTCGGGATTGCAAAGCTCTGCCATCAGAAAAGTTTTTCTTGTAAACATTATTGGTCACACAAAGAAAATATATGTGTAAGAAATGTTCCTTTTTGTATCATAGCAGCTCCGTTGATCTTTCAGTCAGAGACAGTACCTGATAGTGAAAGGAAGAACAGGAGAGTAAGCAGTGGAGGAGACTGTGCTCAGGGAAGGCATGGTCCTGAAGCCTGCACTGGCACAGGAGTGCACTGCTGGGCAGCTCAGCTTGGGCTTGGTGCTGGGCTAGCTGCAGTTTGGTCACTGAGCTCTCTGTTTTCCCAGTAGAAATGTGTTTCTTCTGCCCAGAAAGGAGGGAGCAGTCTGGGAATATGAGCTCTTACCCCTTTTCAAAGTTTTTTTCCAGCTACAACACAAGCCCCCTGACGCAGCTTTATCTGGCTGATGAGGGGTCCTTTTATTCATGCAATTAGAATAGAAGAAACAAACAGAGAAAGCATTTTTCTGAAGCTTGCATTTTGGAAGCTGGCAGTTTAACAAAGGGTTTAACTTCCTTCAATATCCTGAGTTGTGTTGCTACTTTTCTTGCTGATATTTGTTATTTGGACAGAGATAGGTAAAACAATCCCTAAGGAAATGTGGAAGTGGGTTTTTATCTCAGACACGAAGGACTCAGAGGGTCAGAACTATTTTATTCACGCGAATCTCACTCTTCAATGGACACAGCAGCTGCTGCACAAATTCTTACAGGCAAGCTGATAAAGGATGAAAGTAATTTTAGCTGAAATAAAATGTGAGAGTACTAGAGGGAAAGACTCACAAGGATGAGGGGTTAATCATTGCAGGACTGAACTGAGGTTCAAAAATGGAAAAATTCCTTTTCCGTTTGATTTTGAGAGGTCTGCAGCCTTGAAAATCCTGTTCACAGGAGAATATCCCTCGTTAGCTGGTTCTCATTAGAATTTTTTGAAAATTTCTTTGAGGAAACTGTTTTTCATTGACAAATTTAATCAAAATAAATCTGGGTTCAGGTCCCTGCTGTGTCTGATTCAGAGTGTCCTGGGATGAACGCTGAAGGTCTACCCTGGATCCATTATGCATTAATGAACTTGACTATTGCCAGTGATGAGGAAATAGTTATTCTGTCAGAGGGAAGTCTAAGCATGGAAAAGTTTTCCAGTTTAAACTGATAATCAAAATTCTAAAAATGTGTGGAATTAGCACATTTAAAGAAAAAATATATGGGTGAATCAAATCTCTTTTTCAGTCTTTTCACAACATATTTTAGTTTTGACCTTTTCATTCCAATTAACTTGGATTGCAAAATAGACGTTTTCTAGTTAAGTGGAGCCATTGCATTCCATGTTGTCAAACAGCACATATTGGTAATTCTGGAACTCTTTTTCACACATTTTTCAGAACACCCTTCTTTTCTGAAAAGCATGTTTCCCTAGAGCACCGCTCACTTCTGACAAACACACCTTTCCAAAAATGGGATAACAGACCAACTCCATTCCATAGATGATGGTGTTCCTGTTGGCGAGCTCTCAGAAAACAAAATCTTAAAACCACTGCTAACTTCTGTGTAATGTTACTTGATGACTTTTATCATCAAACCGCCAGATCAGGGTGACTTAACTGGTACCTGCTTTAGAAATTTCTTTGGAGCTGGAGGATATGACTCATGGAAGTGGGTCAAGTAAATCTACATCTACCTCACACAGCTGGTGATGCTGTACCAGCAGCTTCAGAATCACTGGGAGAGCTGAAGGATTTAATTTTCCACAACAGTACTTACAGGAGAGAGGTGAGACCTTTGGGTGTTAATAAATGAAATATTAAGTGATATTCAATATATATTTAAAGATAGTTGTAGAATCTCTATATGTCATTGGACTGTTTACACAGGGGAGTTAGTTCATCGGCTTTCAAAGCTATCTTTCATTTTGTAGATCTGCAGTACAATGATACAATTTGCTATAGATGGCTGATTATGAAGCTGTTTCCCACACTCCTCAATGCTCAAGGCATGTGGAATCATATTTGTTTTCTTAGGAAAGATGATCACGATCAGCATTTTTATCGGTGTGTGTGCCCACCTACTGCATAAAGGTCCACTTTGTAGTTCCAAGAACTGACAGAATGCTTTAGTGAGATAAGGAAATATAGCCATTCCTCTAGGGGTGGTTGACAGCGAAAAAACCCCACAGTTACCTTAGGGAGCCTTCTGAAAATTCTTGATTTATTCTGCATTTTGGCTCTCAAACACATGGGATACAAAATTGCACCGTTCAGGGTCCCTTGATAAGAACCAGTTTCCCACTCCCAAACACCCAGTTTAGCTATTTAGATCAAAGATACATTAATTGGCAGTGGAGAACCTAAGGGGAGGAAAAATAGATTTGAGTAGGCTAGGAATTAATGCATCGGATAACATTCCTAAAGGATCCCTTACAGTGCTCTTATCTCCTGCTGTGCCCTCATCTGATAAGTGGCTAATGGATTCTCGACTTTTTTCTCCTCCTTCATCGCTGGCCACTCACAACTGCCCAGGGTTGCTGGAGTGCAATACATGAACAAGATCTATCCTGCAGCCCATAAAATCAGGTACTTCAGGATCTCTGTGCCAGGAAGAGTATCCATCACCTTGGTGCTACGGAAGCTTCTCAATACAGCCTGTCTCAGGAGACTGCTGTGGCAGATGCCATGGAGCTCTTCTTGCTGTCTTTCTCCTTTTAACTAATTTCAAGCTCTTTTATTTACTGCCATTAGCCTATACTTTCAGTTAGAATGACAGTTTATCTCAGGCTTGTCTGATGAACGTTCTTGAGGTATAACAAAAAAAATATCTGAAATACTCCAGTGATTTACTAATACCCACATGGCGCTGGACCACCCAGTCTTTTTTTTTTTTTTTTTGCAATACAGATTTCTTAAGTCCTCTGTGAATGGTTGCCTACTTTTCAGAGCCTGGGGTTATTAGCATCTTTGAATCTTTCTTCTGTGTGTTACCTCTCTAAGTGTCACTAGTGAGCCCTCAGGTCATTAGGACTTCATGTCTAAGACTCAGTAAAAAAAGATAAGGTGGGTTTTTTTTCCCATAATTCAGACAATTCATAGATGTAATATTTGAGTCCTTCAAACTGCTTTCTGAAAGCTGTACTAGACTCTGAAACCAGTAGCAGTTCATTAGTTCATACATATTACTTCAATTCTAATGTTTTAAAAAGGCTATCAGCTATCATCCAATTCAGTTTTGCATCTTGATCCAGTATCTGAAGACTTGTTAAGTAACATCCCATCTGCTAACCTATATCTCTAGAGTCATTTAAGCAGCTAATGTGAGTGAATCAAATCATTCCATCTGTACTATATCAATATTTTGGAAGCTTTCTCTTACTTACAAATTTGTTCTTTAAAACAAAGAATCTTGGGGGTTTTTTTCCAGAGAGTGCACCACATTGTCTGATAATCCAATTCCCCTAATGTTCTTAATCCTACAGCCCTCTAGCAGAAGTAATAATTGCTGATAGAAAGGATAATTTAGGCTATACATTTAATGTACTGGTAATTCAGTGTTCACTGAGACATGAGGAAGAGGAACCATCATTATACAGTCAGCCTTTTCCTAGACATTGGTATCCTGAAGACTGTAAGTACAGAAACCTCTCTCAGAGAAGATTTTGTCTGCATGCTCTCACATTGCAGCTCTTGCCACATTATTATGAGTATTGTGTCAGACAACCAGTGCAGTGTCTGCTGCTTTTTACTTTGGAGATCTGGGCATGTCTAAATTACTGTACAGAAGCTAGAAAACGTGTATTTTCATTTCCTTAGGCACATAGATTGCATGGACCAGAAAGATCTTCCTTTAGTTGAGTCAATTTTTGCTCATTGTTTTTGAGAATAAATTTTAAATTGTACGTATGCCTTACCCAGATTACCATAATGCTCTTGCCCACTACAAAAAAATTAATCTTCCTAAGGTTGCTGATTCATATGGATACCCAGGTGGGCACAAATAGAATTCTTCCTGAGGCATCTTGCATTCATTCACATCTTCAGTCTTTTTTCAACAGAATCTTAATCAATAGACACTAATCAAGAAAGCAGTAGCTTCAACTATACATTAAATAACAGCTCAGGCATTCATAAATGTTTCTCCAAGAGGAAGGTGAATTTATGTCTTCAATACTTATCAGGAAGAATTTTTAATAGAAAAAAGAAAGCTTCTATAAAAAGATTATTAATATTAAAATTGAAGCTATATTATAATAAAAAACAGTAAACCTTTTGCTTATCATTTGGGCATACCAGAAAAAATATTTCAAAGGAAGTCAACCAAATTAATGGAAAATCAAAATTGTTAATGCATTGTAAAACCTCTCACAGGTATCTCAGAGGAAAAATAGTTGTTTATCCCCTTGCTATGGTAAGAATATTAGAAATTTCAAAGTCAAAGGCCAATTTCCTAATCAGATGACTTTTTGAGAGCTATTTTATTTACAGATCCTATGCAGTTTAGAACCAAAGCTGAAATAAGTCTCCATCTTCTGGGGAAGTAAGATGGCATTCTGCTAAATGCTAGAATTCTATCATTTGAAGGGAAAAAAGGCAAAAAGAAAGCAGCCAGTGAGACCTAAGAATATAAAAGCATTTCAGATCTCAGAAGGAGTTTAAATCAATGCACTGCCACAGTTACAGCACAGATGAAAGAGCCTGCTGTCTCAATTGCCAGGAATCTACTTAGAAACTCTCACTTTGATTTTTTTTTTTTTTTGGTAGTCCGTTACATTACCACTAAATGCAATATACAGAGACATCACCGCTTTGATGTTGTACAGCTGCAACAAATGGAAACTAATATGGTAGAACAGTCAAGCTTTGTGATTTGCGTTTGTATATACAAATATATACCCATCAATCTTCTCACTTCTAGACCCTGTATCACTGCCACCCATCTGCCTCCTTGCTTCTGTTTTCATAAAAGTGACAATTATTTTGTACCTATATTCTGAAGATATATATATATTTCAGAGGGGTGTAAAAATCAAAATTTTCTCCAAGCTATTATCTCCCAGAACAGATTCCTCATTTGCAAAGGGTTCTAATAGTGCTTTGAAACAATTTCAAATTGGAGCACAACTGCTGCCAGACATTACAGGATTCTTGTTCTCACAGATCTTGTCTCACCAAGAATACTTACACTTCTTGCAAAACAGCACATTATTGAACAGGTCAGCTTCTCTGACGTGCTCCAGTCTTTTGAAGCGAACTTGCAGTATATGAGATTATACACAATAACTCCTGTTAGGTCAAAGTACTGTAGGGAAAAACTGACACAAATGTGTCTAGATCTGCATCATATCTGCGGCCTCTGCTGAAATCCCAGCTATTGATGGAATAGATGGGCTGGGGTTCGTTTTTGGCACCATATTCCCCACCATCACCTGTCCAGCTGGGATTTCAATGTATAATAATGAGTTTATGTAAAAACTGAATGTCATGGGGTAAGAGAGAGTGGACAGACTAATTCCTGAAGAGGACTTCATTGTTTCCTCTTCTAGTGTTACAGGAAAGATTTTCTTCTCTGGAACATCTGCCAGTGGGAAGATGTATGGACAGCACTGAATAGGAATTTCTTTGTGGGCTGATCTGTCTGGAAATGCCTCAGGCACTTCGTCCAGGCTCTGCATAGTTGGCACAGGTCTTCCACATAGTCTCCCAGGATATGCCAAAGTGTGGACAGGAACATTTTTGCGGAGAGTGAAACAAAAATAAAATGCAATGTCTGGGTATTTTTCCCATTGCTTCTAGAAACATAGGCTATAGACAAAGCTGAAAGGTCTTACACAGACAAAGCTCTCAGCAAACAGTACAGGGGATTTGCCTCTGTGAGCTCTTCAGAAATTGGCATCTCTTTTTTGTGTAATGATTCCTCTAAAAGCGAAGGCATTTACAATGTTTTATGACTGATGTGGTAGTACTTGTCACCAATAATGAACTTTTTCTTCAAAATATGTAAATTAAAAGTTTTGGATTCATGTGAATAATGACAATCATGTAACCTGTAAATTTTTTTTTTTTTACACAATAATAATCTCTTGGCAATATACTCCAGTTCCTCAAGTAAGACTTGTAATGTCTCTAGATCCTGTGACAAAGTTAGACTCAGTTTTTATGTTTATTTAGTAATAGAGCAGACAGGTCATTTCTTATGCAAGACATCAGCAGGGACCTTTGCATGCCTCTCCCATCATTGCATTTTGCAGAGCAGTTTTACTTAGCCTGTGATTCATTTCACATCCCCATTCCCCAGTGAGATCGTTTGGTGCATGTTTGATTTACCAACAGCAAAGCAGGTATTGTGTCTTTTAGTATCTCAGACATGTCTGTATAGATTAGAATTGTAACCTACAGTTGCAACTTACACTGTACAGTTTTAGATTTCAGAATACTGAGAGGACAGTGTAGTTGATCATACATAGCATGTTGGCCTGCTTGTCTGCTTTGGAACATGAGAGGCAATCATCAGAGTCTGGATCCATGAGAAAGAGGAGATCCAATGTTAAAAATTAAACTGTAGGAGTTCTACTGCGAGGACAGAGCCAGGCAATGGAGTAAAACCAAGCTCGTGCAAAATTATCTCCCTGTATATTAGTGCAATATGAGTAATACAGGTGTCTAAACAGGAAAAATGTAGGATCTTTCTCTTCTAGTCCAAGTTCTAGTCCAAAGCTAGAGACCAACACAAGCAAGACAGTAGGACAGCACTTGTAAGCAGGGCAGCTGGCAGCTTCATTGTGACCTGGACCTCACTCTGTCCCATAGGATGCTCACAGGGCCGGTCTCACATCTTTCACAGAAAAAAGATGCTTTCTACCTAAATGTTTCAGGTGAGAGGCTGGGTCAGTGAATAGCTTAATGTTAATTTACTCATTAAACAGATCCACTTGGATTTTTTAGGATTAAGGGATATTAAACAGGTGCCATCTCTGCTATGTGAAGTGCCAGCACTACTGCTTGCCAGAACTTGGGCTGATAAGCCACACAAGCAACTGATCCAGACCCACTCTGTTCTTTATACTTGTCCATAAGTGGCTTCTGTTGGCAACGGGATATAGACCACTGCTCTGATACAACATGACTAGGTGTGTGTTCTCAGCTGTGAAGTAGCAGTTCTGTTAGACTTTTGTTTCAGGATCTAAAGGGAAGCATGTTTTGCTGTGCTTAGATGGTAAAAGCTTGATGTTGAGGAGAGGGGATGAGTGGGCAGAGCTGGCTGCAGCCCAGTTTCACGTGTGCAAGGCACAGACAGCAGCAGTTACACAGCACTTCTCACCTTTGTCTCCTCTTGAGCTGGTTTGATAAGACATTAAATGAGAGGTGGTAGAAACCAAAAGGTAGTTCCATTTTAAATACAGCCATAGCTGTGCTGCAGAAGAGGGGGTCAGGCTCAGCGTTTAGCTTTGCAAGGGAGGGGAAGCCTTTCCCTGTGCAAGCAGCGGGAGCAGAGCAGGGCATTAATGATGTGTGGAGATCGGTCGGTTCAGTTCTGCTGCGATTTTTCCGGATGTGTGAGTTTGAGTCTCACCTGGTTTATTGCCCTGCCACTTTTCTTGTGCTGAAAAGAGGGCACAGTGTCATTTAAACTGGTGATTCAGAGGCAGCCAGGTATGATGCTAAAAACCTCTCTCTGTGGTGTAGAAATTGTCATGGCTGATGGGTCAGGGTGACCTTTTATCTTCATTTTGTTCACCACCTTTTAAAATGCAGCAAAGGCTTCTACATTGATTCATGGAAGATACTGTAAGCCTAAAATACAGATCTCACCATCTGAGAAATTTTGAAGCTCAGAATTTTGGAATTTGCCAAAAACATGGCAAAACTATTTCTGTTCGTTTTGTATGTTTTAATGTTTGAATCTCTAGTTCTAGGAAAGGCTCATAAACATAAGCATTTGCTTTTGTCACAGTGAAATAAGTGAAAGGCACATCTTTGGCTAATTATGTAAACCATTGGGCACCATAGTCACAAAGCTTCTACAGAAGAGAAGGATCATTTGAAACCACTTGTTTGTTTGAAGTCCTTCCATTTCAAATAACATTTTTCTTTAGTGCAGAGATTTACATTTTTCTTAAAAATTGCATTTTGCCTTCAGTGCTGGAACTTACTTGGCTTTCCAGGAAGGCAAACAGTACACTGCACATAGACTCACAGGGATCAAAAGTTAGCTCCTAGTGTGATATTATCTTCTGCACATTTTTATATTATTGCAGTTCATAACACTGCACCACAAGATGGAAAACAGTAAAAGCCTCTTTATTTATAAGGTTATTACAGGTATCCTCCAGTGTATCTCATGTGTATACATCCTGTCAAAATATTTCAGGATTTTGACAACAGTGTCTGAACTTGTTTCAAGTGACATGACATGGCTTTTAACTGTATTTTTTATAGTTTCAGTGTTTTTAAGAATAGCTAATAAAAGTGTTACCCATGCACAAAAAAAAAAAAAAAAAAAGAATTCCTTGGTGAATGAAAAGGTTTAAATAAGCATCAGTTAAATTTTGCAGTTAAATAACTTGTATGGGAAATTATTATGATGCTCTCTATAATTGCTATCAGAAAAAAAAAAACAACTTGAAGCCTGTGGAAGGCATAACAGACCTAATTAATGCCCACAGTGCTTCTTCAGAGAAAGATTTTGTGTAATGTAAATGCAGTGCATAGAAAACGTTTATGTGCTTATCTTATAGTTTACCTTTATTTTTTCTTGCACAGCTGTAGTGTGTGTATTTCCCAATGCAATGTGTACCTGTCATCAGGATTGCAAATTGTATTGTCATTTCTGAAATGTGAAAAACAAATATATATTTCCTTATTTTTCAAGTGTTGATGTCAATCATGATCTGAGGTATATTGGATGTGTTTGTGCATGTGCACACATTCATGTTCTAAAATAGGTGGCTATTTCATTGTTTTGTTCACTGTGTGTGAATGGAAGTCAAGTTATTATAAGGAGTACTCTTTTCAGCTTTTATAATAAAAGCTGAATCAGAGGGTGAAAACACTGACACATCTGGATTTAAGAGCATTTCCAGAGACTGACAATTAATGGTACTCAATCAACCCTGCACCTCATCACTGATGGCTGATTAGAGTTTAGCTAATGAGAAGGTATTCAGGGAACAGTCAGAGATTTTTATTCAGTTGTCAGTTTGGTTAGGGATTGCTGTGGGTTTAAGTCTGAGCTGACATCCACAAAATGGTCCAGAAGAATCCATGGAGATAGTCAGACTATTCTCTGCTGTCAGTAGTTTTGTAGATCAGGGATTACTACTTTAAAGGTTTATAAAGCTATATTGCTATCTCTGTTTCTAAAGTATCTAAAATAAAGTGTCCTGGCCTCCCAGTAGCTCTGAATGGCAAATGGTGATTAACAGAAGGGGACTGTTCTGATCTGTGCCTGGCAGTGCTTAACCATATTAACAGGTCAGCTTAATGGGTGCTGTTTGCTGAGACACTACCGTTGGATCCAGATTCGTCTTGAGGGTATCCAGGGAAAGGACAAGAGACAATGGGCACAAACTGAAACACAGGAAATTCCATTCAGATATAAGAAAAAAATCTGCAAGGGAAACTGAACACTGGACCATGTCCCCCAGAGAGGTGTAGTCTCTGTCTTTGGAGATATTCAAATCCTGACTGGATAGTGTTGAGTAGCCTGCCCTAGGTGACCCTTCTCGGAGCTGGGAGGTTGGACAACAGAAGCTCGAGAGATGCCTTCCAATCTCAGCAAGTCCGTGGCTCTGTGATTTGCTTGATTGGGACCTAACTGATTATGTCTGGGCTTCCTTAACAGAGCAGTGTGGGGAATACCACCATGTGTGTGTCTGCAAGCGAAGGTCTGAGCATAGATGGTGGTTTGTTTGCCAGTGTGCTTGGTCCACTCAGTATCAACAGCCCGGAAGGCACACTTGGGGCTGGGCTTGCAGGCTCACCTCTGAACAGCCTTCAGATCTGAGAGCTGCCACTAGGAAACCTGGCCATAACTAGTGTCATTGAGCCCTTTTTTTCCTGAACTACAGTGGTGGTATCGTGACATAGGATTAAGCAGACAGTTAATATCCTCAATTCTTGCAGTGTTTTCCCAGTGGAGTTGTAGAAAGGGTCATCTGATAATGAGTGAGTACAAAGATCTTGCTAATTCCATATGCTTCTCTGCCAGGATGTTGATGATAACTGACTGACATTTTGTAGGTCTGCAGTGCGATCCAAAATCAAGATTTCACTGTTATTGAGGATTACTGCACTGGACTGCGAGCTCTTCTTTACCTGAAAAGCATTGAGGAACTTGAAGACTGGAATGGACAGAGTCCTGCAACCATGTGCCATCAGAAAGGAAAACCAGTACCTAGAATTGCTGACTTGATGGGAAAGGTATGTTGTTCCATTGCCATTCCTAACACTATGTCTTGGCTTTGAATGTAATTCCGTAATCATTGTATGCAGTTTCTGCTACTTACCTTGATTAATCACTGCTGCTGTCACAATTAGTCACCAGGTCTTTTTCCTTCTGAGTATTAACAAATATTTGAAGGCAGCTTAAGAAGGCAAATTTGAAATTACTAGATATGGGCTAACATTTTTACTATAAATATGATCACTTGATTCATAACATCATGTCTTTAAACTCTCTTTTTAAAAAGGCAAATGCATTAGAACAAGTTCTGGAGCTGTTTATTTTAATGAAACTCAACTCAGTTCAGATTAATATTAATATTGTGCCAGAAATTCCTGGGTGTTCCAGCTGGGGTGCAACATTCAGGAGACATGCAAAAACCCCCTCACACTGTATCTGACCAGCTGAGTGTAACCAGCAGTTAGTTGGAACACTAGATCAGGTAGGAGTGGCCCTTCAGTCACTTTACCTAAGCATCTCAAGGTCTTTCATGTCTGCTGACACCCACATGCTCTCTGAGGCAGGGAAGTTCCGGGTGAAGTTGAGTGACACCAAACAAGTTAATAAATTCCACAAGATCATTTAAACCTAGAAAGTCTGTGATGAAACAGGAATGTAAACTGTGGTCTTTATGAAATCCTAACCTCTGGACTGTCTTTCCTTTCTGCTCCAGTAGTTCCCTGCTACAAAAGCATTTTTGTCAGATGCAATGGGTTTCAGCTGCCCCAGTGCTGCACACCCCTCCACCAGGGCACCTGCTGATCCATGCTGAGAAGCAGGGAAGTGTAACTGGCTTCCTAGTGATGCCCCACTGCCTACTGCTCTAAGCAAAATACCTGCACAGCAGGGAGGCTGAGCTTTTGTTTCTGGTTACTAGAGGGGATCACTTTGAAGACTGATTTCAGTTATACATCATGCCCATTGATTATCCTTCCCAAAAATCTGATATATGCCTGTTGAAAATGTTGTAAAAAGTAAAGAATTACAAAAGAATAGGATTTGGAGTGTCAAACACCTCTAAATCTCTGCTTATCATTGCTGATGACTGGAATTGGATTTAGCAGGAGATTAGAGACTCCTATATTGTTGTTGTTCTCTGTGGAGCTCTGAAAATTATAACATTACCTTCAAGGAGGAAAGACAATCCTATTCCTAAAGCTCTGGATAATACGCTGCTTAAAAATAAACCAAGATATAAGCAGTTTCATTTTCATCTACTTATGTTAAGCAGTTAAACCAGGCTCAAAGGGTTATATCTGAACTTCTTTCCTTTAACACCTGTAGGAACCTACACAGCATTTCCAACTCATGTTACAGAGATTTGTTGTAATTCTTCTTTAAATCTGCATTCAGTGTTCTATCTTTGTATTACCTTTGTATTTTACTAAATAGACAACCGTTGTCAAAGACATTTCTCATGTCCTTTTGAATGAGGAAAAAAATTATAATTCTTAGACTTTTTTGCTTGTCACTACATCAATAATTAACTTTAAAAAGGTTGTGTGAAAATATGCTTTAAGGAAACATTTAATAATTCAAAGGAATCTTAACTTGAAACAGGTCATATGAAAAAGAATAAAAACAAAGCCCTATGTAATCTTGTCTGGCTGGCTCTGTTACACAATTAAAAGAAATAAGATATGCAGAATATAATTGATTGTGTATTTGTATTAGCACTGAATTATATCACATTGTATCATTGCTACTAAATAATAACATTTAAAGCTAAGCAGGCTGCATCATTGATAAACTAGTGATACATTTTAGGCATAAGCTCAGGATGGCTGTTCGTCCAGGAATGAACAATCAAGGGAAAAGGAAGAAAAATAATATAATATGGATAAAAGGAAACACTGTGATAAATGATCCTACTAGGGGCAATCAAATACAAAGACTTGATATCATTAATATTTATAATATCATAATTAGCAAGACTGTGCCTAAGCTGTGTTATTAGTGTAACTAATTATGTTATCATAAACTATGTTTGCAGTATTGTAGGAATCAGTATTCTTACTTTCATAAATTATTATCAATATTGGATTTCATGTACTTGTGTCTAGTAAATTTAGTTAAGTACTGTAGTTTCATCTCAATTTAAATATAAATATCTAGCTTGCTTGGCAGCGTTTCATAACACACACTTCTGAATCTTTCTAAAATAAATTCACTAAAAAGCATGTCCTTACTCTTTATTTCAAACAGAGAAGATAACCTATTGATATGTTCTCATCGATAAAAGTAATGTGTAGGAATGTGTATGTTATAGGTGGAGTAAAATTTGACAGCTAAAATCCTGCCTTACAATTTTAAAAACATAGAAGCTGTCCAATTATGTACTGATATTGCCATGAGATGAAATGCAGTTTCTTCAGTTAGACCCTGTGAGAAGCTAAACAGTAAATACTGCTGAACATTTGCATTCAGAAAAAAAAGTGAAGATGCTAATTTTGATATGTTGTGGGTTTAGTGCAGTAAATGTAAAAATATAAAGGATTCATCCTTCTTTTGTTACAAGACTTCTATTATTTTCAAATAGAATCACAGGGATAGGAAGTTCAGGCATTTGACATTTTAATAATAAGGAATGGGAGAGAATTATTTTCACCAGCATCCAGAAGCACTTGCTTTCTGACTGTGTACAAATTCATTGGGCCTCTACCAGTTTTAAAGATATTGCAGATTTAGGAGCCATTCTGTTCTCAGCTACGTATGCTCATAATTGTATCTGTTTTGATTCACGGTGCAATATTGAGTGATAATGTCTGTATTTTTATATAACAGTCGACTACTTTTTCTTATAGTTAATTTTCTGTCTTGGTTTCAGCATCAAACAGATACTGAGTGCAGAGTGTTGCCACAGGAGAGTGACACAGTGGAATTTTGTCATGAAATATTGTAGTATTCGATGACCAGAGTAAACTAAAGATAAATACCTTCTTCTAAATGGTACACCTGACATCAAACTGAAGCTGTCTTGCCATGCAGTCACCAGATAAATGACAAACTGAACAGTTATCACTGACAGTTGTTACATTTATCACAATAATTTCCGTCTTAAACAGAAAGAATACTGAAAGTACTGTGCTAAATAGTGTAATATAACAAGCAGTTAAATAGCAAACATAAAATGCTTTGTCTGAAAAAGGGAATCATGTTGATTAGTATCTGTTCCTCCTTCTCTATTAATGAAACTAATATTTCCATTTCATAATTTATAGCCCTTGAAATAACAGAAGCACCATAGCACTAGACGGTATTTTGGAAACTTGAGTGCTGTTTTTGTTTTTCACTGTTTCAGAATATATTTTTGTATGTAGACCCTAAATTAATCATCTTTGACACAGAGGTAGATATTTTTCAATAGTCTTTTCAGTAGCACTAGCTTTTTCCCTTTTGCTAACACAGCAGTTGCTTGCCAGTGTGTAGAATGTGACCTGTAGTACTACCCTGACTGTAGTAGCAGTGAGATTTCACTTAGAAATACTAGCCTCGGTTGTGGCTTCCAGTGATTGGGTGATACAGTTTTCCGTAGCTTCACCAATTTTACTCCTTCTTTCCTGTGGTTGTAGTCTTATCCATAACAGCACCAAAAACAGTCCTAGCACAGATGCTGCATCAGACTCACAAAGGTGGCCAAAGCCAGTCTTCTGAGCTTCCTTCTTCATTGCTTTTCTGATGGCTTATTTAGTTGGCATTTGCTTTTTTTTCTGTGGGAGGACCTGACATTTGAAGCCAGGCACAGATGACTGTCATTAATATCAACTCTGAATCACCTTTCCATTAAATGCATGGAATAAAACTTGTCAGCTTGTCTCAGCTTTAATCTCAGTTTGCAAATCTCGACATTGAGATGAGAGAATGGCAAGCTAATGATGACACCACACTGCTTCTCACTGACTCCTTCAAGGAAGAACTTTTGTAAAAGCACACTTACCTCAGCATGAATTTAGGACTGAGATCAAGTGCATGATGCAGTCAGGCAGACAGTTAAGATGTAGTGCACACACTTACAACCCAAAGTTATTAGGGTGACTGCATAAAAGAGTGGAAGGGCATAGTTAGTCTCCTTACAATCCAGAATTAATGGAATTACGTTTTAAAATAATATTGCTAATTTTCTCAGGAGATTACATGACCTGGAGTGATAAAGATAACTGTTCTCACTAGGTGTCTGGATAAGGTACAGTATTCCCCAGAGGTGCAATTTGATCTCCTGTGTGTCTCACTGTCTCACCTTGTCTGTTTGTTTCTGACTCTTTTATTAGTTGCTCACTGATCTTAATCCAGAGAGCTGAAGTGATTATGTCCCATAAATGCGATGGTGTCAGCTGGTGATCACAGAAGTGGTACAGTGTGTCTCTGTATAAACTTCCACCTAATGTCAGCTATAAAAATCATACTTAATGCAGTGGCCACTATACATGCCAGGGAGCTAAACATCAAAAATATAGCAATATATTCAGTTGGTAGGTGTGCGTTTATGGGAAGAGATAAATATATATGGATACCTTGCTTTCAGCATCAGGAGTTTTCCAAAAAGTGAAGTTTGTTTGATCATGTCTAAATGATAAAAAAAATAAAAATAAGAAAAAAATAATTCAAGTATCTTGATTCCAGAAATATGCAAAATACAAAACAAACTGTTTTAATAGTGGATAATTCTCCATTGGTAAGGCTGTGCTGTACTAAAAATATTAAAACTGTATGTGATAAAAACACATTTATAAACAGTGTCTCTTTTCAGCAGACAGATGAAAGAGAACGATGCTGTACATGCACAGTGTGTGACTTCAGTGAAAATTCATCACCTTAGATTTAGCAAGCTGCTGATTTTCTTCTCTGAATGGACTTCCTATTGGAACAGACTTCCCATTAAGACTAAAATACTAATTTTCTTCAAGTATCTAAAAGCTGAGTCTTCTGAACAATACAAACTTACTAAATCCTAACTGTATTGCAGTCAAATCTAAATAGCTGTTATATGGCAGAGAAATCTTGCTATACTAACTAGATTTCATACAAAATATTAAATTAACTCTTAAATACATAAATTGTGAACTCCTAGCCATGCACAAAGTTTTGGGTGCCTTCAGATTCTTCAAGATCTCTGACTGCCTTCATTGAGCAGAGGTTTTCACCCTTCATTTTTGGAAATGCTCCTTTTCTTTGGGAAGGCAAATTTGTCCGGTATAGTAAAGAACTGTCCCCTTTTTTCCAGCACTGCATAAAAAGACAGAACAAGTGGTATTTGTGGCTATGACCAGAAATACAGGCCATTTCATCATATGTTGTTATAGAGATTGCAGTTAAAAAATAACATTGATGAAGAAACTCTTTTTCCCATATTGCCATCACCAGTTCTGAAGAAGAGTCAGAGGGGTATAAGAAATAGATTTAGGATGTGGTGGGTTGACCTTGTCTGAATGCCAGATACCCTCAAAGCCACTCTATCACTCCTTTCTGCAATTGGACAAGAGGGAGAAAATGTAACGAAAGGCTTATGAATTGAGATAAGGACTGTGAGAGATCACTCACTGATTAACACCACAGGCAAAACAAACTCAATTTGGGGATATTAATTGAATTTATTACCAATCAAAATCAGAGCAGAATAATGAGAAGTAAAACAAATCTTAAAAACACCTTCCCCCTACCCCTCCCTCCTTCCTAGTTCTACCTCCTGCCCCCCAGAGTGGTGCAGGGAGTCCGGGAAAGGGGGTTACAGTCAGTTCACCACACATCATTTCTGCCACTGCTCGGGTAGAAGAGTTCTTTCCCTGCTCCATTGTGAGGTCCCTCCCACAGGAGACAGTTCTTCACGAACTTCTCCAGCGTGAGTCCTTCCCATGGGCTTCAGTTCTTCATTGACTGCTCCAGTGTGGGTCCCTTTCATAGGGTGCAGTCCTTTGAAAACAGGCTGCCCCAGCATGGATCCCCCACAGGGTCCAAGGTCCTACCAGGAAACCTGCTCCAGCACGGTCTTCTCTCTCCACGGGTCCACAGGTCCCTGCCAGGAGCCTGTTCCAGGGCGGGTTTCCCACAGGTTCAACAGCCTGCTTTCAAGCATCCACCTGCTCTGGAGTAGGTCTCCTCCATGGGCTGCAGGTGGATCTCTGCACCCCTGCAGACCTTCTATATCACAGGAACTGTGCATCAGCACACTCAAGTTCTTGCTGGGTTGACCAAAAATAAGGTTCTGCCGAAGTGTCTCATCCATCATTTGCAGGCAGATGAAGAATAGGTTCTTTCCTTCTGCTCCATGCTTAGTCTTCATCTCTTCACCTGATGATGAAAGGTCTTCATAGGCATTGCTTCCGGGCAGAGTCTGGTGGTTCTCCGTGGGGCATCACCAGCAACATTTTGGGGAGCACCAGCAGAGCAGACTTCTGCACACCACTGTGCAAGTCATGTTTGGCAGGTTTGCCACCACTGGTGAACTTCCCAGCCTTTCAAGCTGAATTCAATTATAAGCCTGACCAATTTGTAGAAAAACAGGACCACTCTGACGTTAGTGGTTTTTTGACTGTTCTATTATGGAAGTTTATGTAGTGATTACCTACAGTGCTGTTTCTCACACAGAGAGCAGGTTGTTACATAAAATGTATCTACTCTAACAGTGAAGCCATTTGCAGTAGAAATGTATAAAACAAAAGGAACTAGGATTATTAAAGTGTATTTAAAGTAGTTTAATCTTTGTGGGTTTTATATGTACTGTATGCTAAATTTGCTTCGGGCATGGAGTTTAAAGTTTCAGAAGCACAGCCAGTAAATGTGGCTATTAAGAAGCCATGTATTCCTGTTTACTCCTTGGCTGTGACGGTTTTAATGCGTTCACTGCTGGCAGTGGACATCAAGCCAGGAAAATCCAACTCCTGATGCAAAAGGATTTAAAAAAAAAAATCCAGGCACTGCCAAAAATACATAATTCTTTTTTTGTACTCTGCAGTTTGTTTTACGTAGGGAAACGGCCTGGTCATACCCTGCAGCATGCATTCATTACAGTGATCTTTGACTGGCAGATGCAGAGTAATAAGATGCATATTTTAGTGCTTATTATAATACCCTGTCCAAAAACAACTTGACAAATTTGTGATTTCGACAGTATCTCATTTTGCTGGCTGCAGTGCTCTGTGATTGCCTAGTACACGTGGCTTCCAGATTATGCATACCACCAATACTGCTCATTAAAATGGCCACAGTTCACCAGTTTCGGTAGCTTGGAACGAACTTGGAATGAATTATTATACAACAAAGAGGCTGCTGTCATGCAGAACAAAAGACAAGCAAAAGAGAGCTTCGGCTTAATGAGGCTAAGTGAGTGTCTCCCCTGCATCACCAGCTACTTGACGGCCTTTGAGCATGGATTTTTTTCTCCACAGGCCAAAACCTTTGGTCTATTATTTTGTGTTTATGCACCTTGAGGCTAATATACATTTTAATATGCTGCACATGGAGAAAAAAATCAGCCATTAGATTAGAACATGTGCACTCCCTGTTAAGTTAATGACAGCCGAACATAGAGATAAATTTAGGTTTTCATATTTAATTATAGCACAGTGCAGTACGTTTAGCAAGGATAAATTGCACTATTATTATGCTTCATTTTTTTTGACATCTTTTCATATTAACCATGCGCACTTACCCCCACTTCCTCCCCAGTGTCACACATAATCTCTCTGTGCATCATCCTTCTCTAACACCATTAATTTTTTATTCTGTACAGTTGTATATGTATTGTTGTATTTGTTACTTAGGGTTAGCTTGCTAGTTGGATAAAACCATTCAAAACAGCCCTTGTGTTAGGTTATCTACATAGGCAGTTAAGGCCAGGGGGAAAAAAAAAAACAAACAAAACCAACAAACAACAACATAAAAAGAACTGGCTTGTGTGGCCAGAAATGGCTCCTCACATCTGCTCCCAGAGCAGAGTTCCCAGCCCTTCTCCCCTGGATGCTTTCAGCACAAAGTGCACTGTCTGTGACTCCTTTCTCAAGGAATCGAATTGGAAAAGCCAGACAAGTAATGCGTGGATGGTTAAATTAGTTCTAAAGCATTTTGTAGTTGGATAATATTAATATGGACAATAGTGATATTAATATAAAATGTCTCTACAACTGTGTGGGAACTAAAACACACCTAATGTTCTAGGTGGTGTGTACTATTTGTTGGGGCTTTGTACATGTGTTATCTTTGTTTGTCAGAGCTGTTGCTTCAAGAAGAGCATGAGGAATTAGCCCAGACATCAGCCTTATAGAAGACAATATGAATTTAAACATAGAGGCAAACTGGCATGCAATTCAGTCTTTCTATGTTCTTATCAAGTTTAATGGGAGTATTTGACAATTTTTGTGCTGCCATCTATTTGGTGGTGATGTTAGACTATTTGTTACTACCTGAGAGAGCTCTCAGATTTGCTTTCAGCTCTGGTCTGAGCTATTCAGGTAGCTGTGGTTTGTGAAAAATATGTTTGCATGCTTCACAAAATTAAGGAAATATTGGTATTTTCCAAATGGATTAAAGCAGGTAATAACTCAAAGGAAGAAGATTTTCCTCCTCCCGCTGTGTATATAAGCAAGCAGAAGATATTATGCTAGAGGCTTATTCCTAGATTATTTCTTATTGGATAGTTGTTTCGTGACAAAAGACACTGTGGCTTGATGACCAGAGGGTCATGACAGGAATAATAATCACCATATGAAAGGGTGTCTGGATCTTGGTGATAAAGCATTCCTCATCACAATCAGTCAGCACTTGCTGGTGCAAGAATTTTCCTCAATGGCAGAGATCAGCTTTTTCATATTCATTGAGAGCAAATCAGTGTCTCTCTCTCTTTCCCTTTCCCTTTCCCCCCTCTTCCTCCAACCTTCACTTCTGTACCAGCTTTTACTGCCAAAGAGTCTTTTCTTTGTCAGGTGAAACTCACAGAGTTTCAGGATGTTTAGGGTGCTGCAGTATTTGCAGGATTGGTATTGGTTGCAGAGCCTTACTCTTTGTGTCCTCACTGAGTAAAGCTCTGGTCAGCAGTGATTGATGGCTAATTGTCTACAGTTCAAGCACTAGAAAATGGGTCGGCAATTAATTTATGTGTTCAAAACTCTTCTCCTGATTTTGTAAGTGCAGATTTTGATGCAAATTGCATCTGTGAAAGCAAGGTTGTGGCTTTCAAAATGTAAGCTATAATTACTAGTCTGAGAACCTGATGATATGAAATTCTTTCTCTAGAATCTACCCCTAGTGAGAGAAGACATTTATTAACAATACTGTGTATTTCTAAGCAGTAATTCTAACCATTTTTTGTATATTAAGCACTGGTAAAATACTTGATATTACACAAGATGTATTCTTAAGGAGTTGCAGGCTGTGTCCTACAGACATCCAGATGGCTTAGAAACATCTATGCAATCAGTAAGGCCTCTTCTGTATCTACAGGTAGCTATTATTTGTAAAACCTAATTTTATTTGTGTGTTCCCATTCTGGTTTTGATACTAGTCACAGACACACATACTGATGTGTAAGAAAAGACTTGGACTTTCAGCTTGTGAAAGAATCATTGTCCCTTTAAGCTTCTCATCTAAGAAAACTGTTTACTGGGATAGAAGGGTGTTCTGTGGGCTACAGTGCTCCATGCAAGGAAAATGCAAAATTAGGTCTATGTTATTTGAAACAGAAAGCAGACTTAAGATTCATTTTCAGCCTGCTTTCCAAGAATTGTGTTATTCTTATACTAGTTTTGAGAGGAAGTTTGACAAGAACATCTTTTAATTCTCTTAGGAACGGATTTGACCCATAAGAACAGCCCTAAGTGTAGTGATATGCACATATGATGAGAAATCTAGGAGTGACTTACAGGGAGAGGATAAAGAAGCTAAAACTCTTAAAGTGTCCATATGTCCTGCCCAAATGATGTATGTAAACATAAGAGGTGGAGAACTCAGTGCTGTACAAATATTTGAAGTTTGCAATCAGTTGAGAAAAAGAGATTTTATGATGTAGAGTGAAAACTCAACCAAGACTGATGAGTTAAATTGGGAAAAAAAAATATAGTGTTCAGGAGAGGTAGGAGAAAAATTACCCTGATTAGAAGAAGAGCGTTTCTGTAGAAATAATGGAGGTTTCATACAGGGTTGCTGAGATTAAAGGTAGGGAAGACTTTCGAAACTTAAATGCATGGAGTCTGATGGAATTAATGCTGGGAGAAATTTTGGGTTGCCAGGACTATGTGCTGGACTTGCAGACTTTTCCTATCTGCACAAGCTAGCCCATGGCCCTTTCCAGCATTATAGCTGCACAGTAGGGGCTATCCATGGAAGCCACTGGATCCTGATGAGTTGTTCAGATAGTGACTCAGCATGAGTCACTGGAGTGATCAGTGTCCAGTAGTATGCAAATGACATGTCATTTTGCCTAAAGAATTAAGGAACATGATTATGACCTTTCCCACTTATTTTACTTTCATTACTATAAAAAGCCCTTGAAGATTTTTCTGTAATCTTCTGCGGTTTTGTTCCAACCTCATGGGTGTCTCAGCAGTCAGAGCTGTACTTCCTGAGTTTTTATGGACAAATGGATTAAAAATGCCTTTCTGTTTCATTGCCCATTAGTCATACATTGGCACAGGGCAACTGCCCCCAGTAACTGAACAGAGCTGTTGGGCACACCGTTTCTACATGTAGAAGTTAGGAAAAGAGATTTCTGCACTGTGCTGACCTATTCATGCTGAACAGAATTCATTAAGGCCCAGGAACTGTGTTTGGGTTCCAGGGAAAAATTACAGCCAGCCTGTAATCTGCTGCTCCACATTGGGGCTCTGTAATAGTTTGAAGTGGCTTGGCAAGAATTTTATTGATTTCTCAGGATCTCATTCAGGCTGATTGCACTTGGGTGCTCTGATGGTTGATGTTTAAGAACACCTTCCCCAGTTATTAAGAAGGTGGGTCTAATCCTCACATAGGTAAGACCTTGTTTGCCCTTCATTCAACTCAGCAGACAAGTTTTAATGAAATAGCTCCTTTTATATTTTATGCCATGACTGTGTTTTTGATTGTCACTTGTAACTGTCCAGTGTAAGTAAGTCACTGTATAACCCATATATTGGTCAGGATATGTTGTATCATATATCTGTTCTTTCATTAATCATTTTATGTCTTTTCTGTTTGATTTGTACTTTCTATTACTGTGTTGTATTTCTTCCAAGTTAAAAATGTATTTATATAAAAGCTATAAAATACCATGTTGTTTTATACAGTGTGTCTGGATTAATGAGAAATGCAGAAGCATATCACTAAAATATGGGGGTTTTCTTAGATTCTTCAAGACAAGACCTTGCTGTTGAATTTAAAGTAGTTGAATTCTAGAACCTATCAACTATAATTTTATTTATTTATATGACCTGTCATTACAGCATATAGCATTATATCCTAGGTGCTAATTGTTACTTAATATTTTCTGAAATTATTAGCCAAAAGGCATCTTTTCCAATTCCAAACTGAAAGTCTAATCCAGACTCTACAGCAGGTTTTCCTTGCATTTACTGAGCCTTCTTTCAAGTGCTGAGCACTCCTGACATTTTGAAATAGCCATTTGAAAATTTCCCATTTGTAAATTTAAAGCCAGAAGAGTCATTTAAACCCACAAAGCTCTATAAGCGCAAACATTTTACTAAATTGTATCACTAAGCTGTAAACAACTCCCATACCACTGACATTAGGGAAAAAAAAAATATAATAAAACCTCTAAATTTATCATTTAAAATCGGAGCAATGAGAAATTCTTGGGTGGAAATCCTGAAGCCTGAGTTTGCCATTTGTAACTAAAGGGCACCCAGAGGAATCGTGGCCTCTTGGAGCCCTTTTGGGTGGTACAGAGTGGGCTAATAAATGCCTCATGCTTCAGAACTCCCCTCTCTTTTTGATTCACAACAAAGTCATCTTCTTTCATTTGACAGACTGCAGACATTTTCTTAACAATTTTGTCATAGTTTGGGTTTTGACCCTCAGCCCTGGTCTGTGGGTGGGCTTCAGTGCCTGCTGCTGGATTTTGGACCTAATTACCAGGGTAAAGCAGATGGAGGAGAAACGGTATTTACATTTTTCCATAGGACTTAATTTATTTCTCTGTTGTTTATCATGGAGTTATTTTTGTCTGCGTAGTGTGAATAATTTGCAAAGGTATTTATAACAACATTTGAGTGATGAATGTGCAGTCTGAAAAGCTTTAAAGTCTGCCTCTCTGTTTCCATTTAAGAAAAGAACAAACGTTTCCTCTCCATCCTGTGTCTTTAGTTGCCCCAAAACGGCAGTTTGGGAGGGGATGTCTCTGTGAAATCATGACCACCGTTTTGACTGTGTGAGTACTGGTTCATAATTCAGCATGCATTGGGAAGATAAATTTTAGTGCAGAATTGAGCATTTATTTTGACGTGAAATCTCAACACGGTCTATTGTAAGAATCTAACTTAACTGTCCAAATATCATCCTTAGCTCATCCACAGAGAAAGGTCTCAATTTAAAGTATCTGACTGGCTGAGCTGCCCTTAGGATTCTCCAGCACAAGCAGTGAAGTCCCTGACCTTAAGCATTAGCCAGGAGATACTCAGTTGCTGCTGTTAAAGGGACTGTGTCACAACAAAACTTGCTTTCAGTTTCAAGCATTGAGAGGTTGTGCACTGTTATCAGTCCAGCACAAGACAATTCTATAAAGCAATTGCAATGAAAACTTGAATACTCAAGAATTACATAGGTAGTGGTGGATACATAAAAATCTGAGCTCATAACCATAGTCTCCCTTCCTCAGTCCCACAAGGGTACTTTAATTTTCTTCCTGTCTTGCAGCTCATAAACATGCTTCTTTTCAGAACACACCCCAAATGCTGTTGGAAAAGGGCTATAAAGTTTTATAGATATATTTGAGAGTATTATAAAAGTATAATAAAGTAAAAATACTGCAAAGAAATAGAAATTATTGAACAACTGAATCAAAATTTTAAGCTGGGATTGTTTTATTGCATTTGGGTTCTATTCAGCTTTTACAGTCATGAAGGGATAGAATTCTTTTTGGAGTTCAGAAAATTTAGGATTTTGATTTTAATGTACTTGTAAACATTTTCTTAAACACTTAATTTCAGTATGTTGCTGAAGACTACTTATTTTTAGCACAATCAGTAAAAAAGTGAGTTCTGATGTTTATCTTTTGAAACTTGATTTTAGGGAAATATTTCTATATCAGAAATGAAAGTATTTACTCATACAAATTAAAATGTTAAGTAGTTGAGTAGCATTACAGTGAAAATAATAGAACAATAATGGTGGTGAGAAAATTACAGATACTTAGTTTAATGTGAAATCAGTTTCACCCCCAAATGTGTCCCCTTTCTCTGAAAACCGGGCAGAGGAAACAGCACAGTTGTTCTCAGTAGTGCTGCTCCCTCTTTCCTGTTTAGAAGTGTATAATATACCAATTGGTCATTGCAAAGGCGAAGGTGGACAGTGGGAAAGTCTGGTGACTTGATAAGTACCATAGCTTATCTATATTCTCATAGGCAGGAGTTTTTCCAACTTAAAGTTTTCATTCTGTTTTGTGGGGATTTTTTTCCCGTCCAAAATCAGGTGGACTACGAGACATTGGAATTTTTCTTATGGTCTCTCAGTCTCTCAGAAACAGTTGCAAAGAAGTTCAAAATATTTCAGGGTTTTCTCTCCTACAGTGGCTCTACGGTGGCTGCTCCTGGCTCACCCTCCATGGCTCCCCTGCCACTTTTTGCCCATCTTGCCCTGAGTCCAGGCCTGGGGGATGCTCTGCACAAGCTGCCCCAAACCATGAATGCTGCTGTGGTGAAGCCTGATAACCCTCATGGCCTGGTTCTGACCACTGTGTGTGACCTGTGCTGTAAAGGGGGCAGGAGAGTGATGAAAATTTTATGTAGTGGTGACTGTCTGGGTTTATGTTCTGGAGGAATTTTTGAAAGATAATGTGTAGCCTAGTGATCTGCGCTGGAACCAAGCTGCCGGTTGTGAAGTGAGTTCAGCCAAACAGTTCAGCTGTGGTTGTGCCCCTGATGGCTTTATGTGCATAACAACAGTAAGACTTCTGAAAAAGCTACTGGAAATTTTACTGTGATCTGTTATAGCTGACTATATCTTAAATTATTCTTCAGCCCTTATCATAGCAATCAGGAACTTCCAATAAAGGCTGAAATCTGCTTTGCTTTGTCTTGCTGCAGGAGTATGTGCTTTTCCCCAACTTAAAAAAATAAGAAGTCTTTTAAGACATACAAAAAATGCAGCTTGAAACTCAGAGTGTCTGTATCTGGTTTTCATGTGGGATGCTTGAGAGGAATTAGTCTGTTTTCCAGGGGAGACTTACGGCACACTATTTGTGTATAAATTAACAACAATGAAGGTGGTAAATTAAAATTGCAACATCAATTTCATTCTTAGTTCTGCTTTGCATTTTTATAGAAGGATTTATTACTACTGTGATTTACCTTCTACTAAAAGGTAAAAGAAAGGAAAGTGTGAAGTAGCAGCAGTTGTAATTATCTTCTGGAAAACTTAAGCTTGCAGAAAATGCTGCAGTGTATCTGCTCAGGGACTGAAGTTGCTGTGAGCACACCAGGCCATCCTCCCTCCATTTTCTAGGCTGGATTTCCAGCATTTTCCAACAGAGCAGTTCAGCTGTAAGGTTCAGCACACACTGAAGGAAAGGTCTATCTTTCATCTCAGGTGAAGTATTTACCTCCTGTATCACCTCCATTTTTTATGTTTTCTTTTTCTTCCCTGCATGTGTTGGCAATAAGGAGTGTTGGTGGTGTGGAAGCCTTAGATGGGACGTCCTGGCAAAGAATGGCAAACCAGTGCTTGGTTCTTTTCTTCAGCACCATCAGTACAAAGATCCTTTGTACCTTACGTGCTGGCTTAAACCCCAGGAAAGACTACTCCATGACTCCATTCATTCCTTGTGCTTGCTGGATTTTCAGCAATACACTTTTTATAATACTGCTGTGTAAGGTCACTGAGTTGGCTTAGGGGCATGTCCACAACTGTGCAACAAGCTCCCACAGGACCCAAGACTCAGACAGTGCGTTTGCCTTTCACCCTGTGACAGTAAAAGACACTTTTCCAGCTTTACCTTTTCTTTGCAGAAGTGTATCTATGTTGCTGCTTGCTTTTGTTTTTTACAGGAAGGAAATTACTAAAATCTTACCAAAACCAAGCAGCTTATCCCACACACAAAGAACGAGAATGAGAGAGCAGGTGAGCCCTGCAAGATAGGTGGAGTTCATTAGTTAACAGACAGTGTTCATTTTAATGATGAAGGTGGAATAAAACCTTTGCAAGGGAAGACAACAATGTGAAACAAGTGTCCATTTTATCTCATTTCTTTTGTCTTCTGGAACAGAGACACTGAGAAACAGGCTCAAGAAACCTAATTAAATACTGAAAGGAAATGAAAATTAGTTCACAGTTCTGTTCCCCAGTCTGATTCTGTGAATAATTATTTTCAGGAAAAGGTAAGACATTTTAATCGAATTCTCAAGGTATTTCTCATTCTTGAAGAGGAGACTAGGTGTCTGGGCTGGTCTTTAGATATGATCCATACTCCCAGTAGTGTCATTAGGACCTGCCAAGTATTTGATGTGTCTCAGATCAGTTTCATTGTTATAAAAGAATTCAGTGGACCCCCCAAATCTGCTCATTTCTGTTGGGTAAATGTTTAAAGACTTTGAAGCAAAGTTCTCCTAAGGAATGAACAATTGATAGTAAATAATATCAAATAAGCTGAGTTCCCACGTAAGCAATAACCAACATTAACTTTTCAAAGGTGTTATTTCACTTAGAAAGGAGCATTAAATCAAAATATTATGATTTTATGATCTGTCTTTACCAGTGTCAGTATCAGTGTCATTGATACCAGTAAAGTGTTGAAAACTCTCTAGCATCCTGAGATTGCTTGACTTCCTAACTAAGACTACAACAGCATTTTCAAGAGTGTGAAAGGAACCCTCTGTGGTGTAAAGTAGCCACAGAATGGAGAAACCATTTATTTTAAGGACACACCTGGTGCAGGAGCTTTCTTTAAGACTAGGTTGAAGATACAGCTCATTCTTTGTCTCATACTGGAATATTGTTTTTCTTGGTTTTTTAAAGCTGTATTTGTCCTTCTCCTATTTTTGCCAAAAAAAAAAAAAAAGGGAAAAAGAGGGAAAAAAAGAACAAAGAGGTGTTCTTAAATGTTAAAAAATGCAGTGATAGCTGTGATAAATAACTCCATACTACAACATACTTTTTATTGTTAGCAATAAGCCTTGTATCTCTAGTTCCAGAAAGTCCCTAATGATAGTGTTTATTGAAATTAGTTGGATGTTACACTGTTTTACTTAATTCTACCTGGGCACTGACATCAAAAGTGACTAGATTCCTATAGGCACCTAACTTCAGAAAGGAGAGATATGTCTGTACTTTCAAATTAAATGTGCCCAGGAATATTCCTAGGTGCTTAGGCCAGCTGGCACCAAGCAGCCTGTGCCAGTGATCAGAAGCTGTTAGTCTCCTAAGCAGGTTGGCTGCAGGCAGGCTGCCTGCTGGGAACGGCTCCTGGAGCGTGCTGACTTCCAAAGCCTCTCCAGGAATTGCCTGGGACACTGACAGTCAGCACAGGCCAAAAGCAGGCAAAAAAAATTTTTAACGTTTTGTTAGGATAGATGACAACATCCTTGTGCCCCGGAACATTCCCAGACAATGATTTACTACTGCAGATATAGAGAGCATCTTGCTAAAGACTCTGAAGGAAAAAAAAAAGACAAGTTACGTCAGTATGTGAGTGGTCATGAAAGATGGACAGATGGACATAGAAATGAGCTTTATTAGATGTTAGTGAAAATTGCACTCAGAAATCTAACAGTCTGAGGTTCCAAAATGAAGAAAAGCAGTGAGAATTTTTAGAAAATCTCCAGAAATATCTTCTATCTAAGATCTATTAGAATGTAATGTAATATGATATAAATATATGACTAATGCACATATTTCTGTATGGTGTGACTAGTATATATGTATTGTCCAAGTATGGATGGTCTGAAAAAGTGATACCTCACTGTTTTCCCCAATAGCTAACCCATGAGTTCACTGCATCTTAACAACTGAATTCAGTTTGTAGGTGGGACAAAGCTGTAGTGGTTCAAATGAGAGCACATTAAGAAGTAGTGCAGACAAACAGGTCAAATAGCAATAGAGTTGTAGAATGGAATGGTTGATGCTCCATACTGGTTTCCACACAGTATTCATTCCAGGCTTTTTACTGTGTTCTAGCTCTAGTCTGGTCTTGCAGGCTAAATGCCCATTAGCAGCTGGAGCTCATTTTAGATGCACTCCTGGAGCACATACTCCGCTTTCCTTTCATCCAAAATAAAATATAGTCTCTGTTCTCTGGGACTGTGCTGCCATAAGAAGCAAAGTGCAGTATGTGGGGACAATCAGGAGATTCACTTCAAAGGTGTACTCCTGATCTAAACTAAAGCACGAGTGCAGAGGCACCTGGTGAGCTCGTGCAGCAGCATGACAGCAACACAGGGCTCGTGGGCACGATTAGTGACAGCTAAGGCCAGAGACAAGCCCTTAACCACCCAGAAAAGAAAATGTTTGCATAGACAAGGAAAAAATTTGTGCAAACATAAATGCATTAGCACAAAGCAGAGAAGAAAAATCAACTGGTAACTGTCTTGCAGATTTTTTGCACTGGCAAGAAGATTGTTTTGCAAAGCTTGCTTACAGTAGCAGAAAGAAAAAATTCACCACACCAGGAAAACAAACTGACTCAGAAAATGTATCTTTACACATATCTGGCTTTCATGCACTACATAAGAGCAAAAAGAAACTTTTGGTGCTGTTTGCAGAAGCATGAACTTTAAACTAAGAGCAGCAGCACTAAATCAGAGAAGAGTTTGAATGCCAGCTGGACAGTTAAAACATCAATAAATACTAGACAACAGAGACTTTGTTGGCATTTTCTGGGAGTCTAAAACTGCTGACAAAAATGTACAGCATAATATTACACGATAGAACAATCATAATACGAGCAGGACAAATGTAAATTACCAAGAAAAGTTTAACAAATTAAAATACTAGGAAGTATAGATAACTAAAAAATACTCTTCTTTCAACTAAATCAAGTGAATCAATGAAGCATGTGATGAAACTGGGGCACACAATTCATAAAAGCTACAGACAAAAAGTCAGAAAACTTAGCTGAAATAGGTAGTAAGCTGTAAGACTCCCGTAGCAAAGTATTTAGATGGTGTTTTAAAGGTCTGAGATAACTTCTAGGAAAAAAAAAAAGCTGGAAATGGACACAGCAATGCAGCACTTAATTAATGGAATGATCTCAGCACTCAGAGAAAAAGCAATAAGGCAAGTGAAAGTAAGGAGAGCGTTAAGTCTCATTGCTGAGGTTTTGCAGAGCCACAGGTCAGATGGGCAGCAAATCAGCTGGAGAGAATATGTGAAGCTGTACATATCCATAGTTCTTTAGCAATTTAACAAGGCATTATACAGACCTGCAGGTAGTAATAGGCTTTCCATTTTAAAAAAGTAAAAATATTTTCAGTTTCTGATGCAATATTAATATATTTGCAAATGTATTAGATATAAGAATTACAGGTTGTAACTACCGCAATATCTTTTGAGCATCCCTTAGTGTGGATACCGGTTGAAGAAAATGCAATTGAGATCAAAACTGTGGTAGAAGAATTCCAACAGTATGAGCAAGAAGAACTAATGGGGCTGGCTGGGATCACTGCCATAGCTGTATAGATGCAGAAACAGAGCAGCAAAAGCTGTAGCTGATCATGATTACATTCTCATCTATCTGCTTGAAATGACCAAGGCAATAAATCTAAAATGAAATAAAATGAGATGAAATTGCATTTGACTCCTGGAGCACTGGGATAATTGCTGACCTCCTAAAGGCTATTACCTAGCTCCTAAAAAACAAAAACCATGCAGGATAGACCCATACCTGAAAATGTCAGTTTGAAGATTAGTGGGATTCATAAACCATCTCACAATACTTTTCCACACTTTTCAGATCTGTACAGTCTCCTGAGGTGATTAATAAACAAAACCATGCTATGAATACAACTGCTGTAATTTGCTGCAGTCTTCTCATGTATAAAGGAGCTGGACAAAATATCTCACAGCACAGCATTGCAGCACGTAAATGCCAAGGCCTTTATATTGCACAAGGCAAGGGAGGGGCTTCAGTTTGCATGAGGCATACATAGGACACAGCTCCTCCAAAAAGGCTTGTACATCCACCAGCTGAATGTAGGAGCAGTTCAGCTGAGATATATTGGAGTAATGTTTGCAAGTGGAAACGTCAATCCTTATGTTCCAAGGGCAGGAAACTATACGAGTACAAAGTGACCATCAATTATTAGAAAGTATTTTATAAAGCCAGAACTAGCACCCTCTCAGTAACCAGTTCAACCTGCAGTATTGCACATTGCTCAACATCTGGAAAGAGATTGAGATGTACACCCCTGAGTTCTTTCCAGGCTGCTGTGCACAAAAAACAGGGCAACTGAACCAGAGTGTCAGAATCTCAAAAGAAATAGAGAAAATAAGGAGATACAACGTAAGTATTATTTAATTTGGTTATTTTTCAGTTTGAGGCAGGGACTGCAAAAGAACTTCAAAAGACTGTTTGAATGAGACAAAAATTTAGTGCCCATTAATCTTTCACACTGACCATGTGACCAAAGAGGAGTCCTGTCATCTCCTGGAGTACTGCAACCTCACAGGTAAGTGCAGCTGTACAGTATGTGCTCAAGCGACAGTCCCCAGGTCACTGAGCCGAAGTGCTGCTGAGCACCTCTCAGAGCTATTCTGGGACAGAACCCTCCATCCATGATGATGTCTCTGTACTGGAGAGCATCAAGCTGCACAGTTAGTTGCAGTACTGCTGGAGAAACATAGGCCTAACAGAAAGGAAAAACATAAAAACTCATTGCACTCTAAAATAGGCTTTGAGAAAAAATAGAGCAATGGATGTGGTCTCAAACGGCAAATCTCAGCACCTAAACTTTGCCATATTAGTCACGCTTCTGTGGCTTGACAGTCATTTTGCAGCATTTGCTGCAGATGGTGCAGTCAGGATGGAGCACTCTGGAAGTCCCACTACCAAACTGCATTTGGAAACAGTGGAACCTGGGCTCATTCACTCATACAAATAACGTGGGAACAAAAATCTAGTCCACTTCTCATCATTGCTGCCACTGCCATTGCCTTGCAACAAACTGAATGGCAAAACTCAGTCAGGAACTGAACTTGCAAGACATCCTCCAGTGAAACAATGGGTCTGGCAGAAAGTCCTTACAATAGCCTGGTGTTGTACAGGACCACTCACTGCATCTTCTCTGGAGGCAGGAAATGGCCCCAGCCTTCCTGAGAAGTGTGGTGACTGCTCCTGCCTTTGTAAACTGCTCAGACTCAAGCTTTCCTAGGATTTTTATCCATTGGGATACACAGCACCTCTATAAAACATGGAAAACAAAAAAAAACACCTCAGGCAGACAGATGACATGGATTATCTATAATAATATAAATTATGTCATCTGTGACCTTTGAAGCAGCAGCACTGTTGTAGACAGCGTTAATGTAGAGAAGCTGCACTAAGTAGAAAATTTTGTTTCCCTTTCTGTCTTAATGGTTGAAATGGCCAGAGATTACTTTTTTTAACTGCAGGTTGAATCACTATAAATATCTGGCATAACTTCAACAAGTTGAATTATGTCAAGAAATAATTTTGTTTTTACAATTTAAATGAGGATGAGATTTTTAAATATGGCAGATTTTTGCATAGCAAAGCAAAGCTCTGTAGGGCTTGTGTGATCACTTGAGTGATATGAGAGGTATGTTATCTGGAACTGACTGCAGAGCAGTTGGAGACAGGACAGTTTTTTTCAAACAACATAAAAGATGTGTACACTGTACGCTGTGTTTTACCTTTCATTGGACACCTGTAACTCCTGCGATGAGGTGGAACCAGGTGTGCACATCCAAGAAGAGTGGGTTGGTTGTGGTGGTGAGCCAGTGAGACATGATCCCAGTGCCCCTAGTCACTGCACAGAGGCTTAACCTCAGTTAATGTAACTCCTTGCATGTCGAGCCATCCATAAAAGCTTTGTAGGATCAGGACAGGAGTTTCTTTGCATGTATCAATTACATGGTTTGTTGTGTCATGTCAGTCTCTTTGACCTGCAAAATAGCCCACAGTGACTACACAGTGCAAAGTGATGTGTAAAGGAAAGGTTTATGTATCTGTAAAGCGCACATAACCAGTGGAAAAAGTGGATGGCCTGTTCGAGCAATATGTGATTGTGGTTATATTTAATAGCAGAGGGCAAGCTGAATGCATTTGCTTGCAGGCCTAACTGTGCATACAAATCAATGAAGTCTTGCAGTAACAAGATGATCAGAACTCATTTTAAAGCTATTGTGGTAATTTAAAACAAGATAGTTTTTAAAAGTACAGTGATATATGTCTGTGATCTGTATTTCTAATGATTTGCATGTTAGATTTTTGAAAATCAAATTCTTCTGATTGACTTGAGTGAAAATCTAATCAAATTAGCGTTTTAGAATATATGACCATTGTAATGCCATATTCAGAATATAATGATACTTTAGCTGTTATAAAGACAGATAAATATGCAAGAGAGGCACTGTGGGGGACTTAGATTCTAATGAGGACTTTTCTGGTTTTCTACATTATGGTTTTATATAGTGTATGTTATTTTGGTACCTACATATTGATGTCTCCTCACTTCTTGATGGTGAAGTAAAAGCATTTATATCAGTCTAGTGAAGCTATCACTTTTGTAATGTATTATTGATATTTCATTCATAAGCTAATTTTGATATAATATTGATTTTAAAGAGTTTAGCAATTACTTATTTCTTTTCAGATCTGTTTAGAAGTTTTAATAGTTTCAAATTATAATTCTTCAGCATCACTTTCCTTTAGTGGACCATTCCAATTTTGCCATCTGGTTATATTATCTTTTTTTTTTCTTAATGTCATATGTAATATGTTGCTTTGTCACATTTTTTAAACTGTTGGAAAGCCTTAATCAAACCAGAATACCCAAACTCTTTATAGGAGAGCATTCAGTATTTTCTCGTCCTACCTCCTGACAGCTGAAGTTGGGAGTTCTGACTATCTAGGGGTGAAAGTACATGCTGTTAATGCTAGAATTAGTATTATGACTCTTAGCATGCAATTTAGTGAGTTTAGGATATTGTGGTGATGATGAAAAGCATTGTATTATTGTATTTGAAGACTTAAAGGCTATGGTAGACTCCTTGGTCATAGCTGCAAGAGTTGACTAGAGCTCTTTTGTCTGCACTGAATACTTTACATTTAAATTAGGATTGTGTGAAGTAGAGATGGAAGGATTACTGTGTGTGAGAGATGAACAAGGGAAAGCATTGTAGCCTGTGCAGGAGGAGGATAAGTACTGTAGTTCATCTGCCATAAGAGATGGATTACAATGAATCTGAAGTGGAATAAGGCTTACTTAGGAATTATTAGCAGTGGTTTGCATTTAAGTAGTCTATTAGTGGAATAATATATGTATAGTTATGTGATGTGTAATGTACCAGGGTAAAGTGGACTTTATTTCTAGATATATTGAAATTATATGCTATTTACAGTACAGGCAAGTTGGTTATAAATCTGGAGCTTCCGTGCAAAAAAACCCACATTAAAGCAAAAAGGCAGGATAAACAAAAATCAAAGCAAAACAAAAATCTGTAAAGGTCTCAGCAGATGGGAAAAGTGTATGCTCTTACCTCTTGTGGAAGGTTTAACTGCTAGCAAGAAATACTTGATACGAAAAACACACAGCTGAAACACACATATTGCGATGGTGGAAATGTACTTTCTTTGCACACAGTGGAAGCACTGGTTATTTTACTGAATGTACCCAAAGCTTCACAGAGGCTTTCAAAACCTCAATTTCTTCCAGATTCTGGAAGAGGTGGTTGCTGGTTGCCTCTCTGTCTAGTCTCCCATCCCTTGGGAGCATGAATCTCACATGCATTACTGATTATACTGTGCATATTTTATATGGCCATGGTGCATACATAGGGTTTCTGTGAGTAAGTACTGCAGGGTATCTAGAGCTGTATTTCCACCAGGGCAATGCTGGATAAGAGTGTGAAAGAGCTAAGGCAGATGTAGATATTGTGCTTTTCACCTCCTCCTGCCCATGACGTGTAACTTGTGCTCAGGCTGTGTGGTAATGTCGGATTGCTCAAGGAGCTTTTGAACAGATTTAAATGGGTCATGTGGGCAGTTTAAATGCAGCTTCCTTGGGCCTCACAGTTCTAGAAACAGGGTTGCTCCTGGTACCTGACCCAGCTCATTTAGCACAAGTGGAATTAGCAAATTCAGCTTAATACAGTTCCACTCACCTTGCTGGTCAGCAGCATCTATGATTGACAGGTTGGTTGGTAGCCTCTAATGTATACTATCTCAGAGTTGTAAGAAAAGATGGTTTTTCCTCTTTTAATAGTCTAGCTAGCATCTCTGAAATTTCTTTGAAAGGACCCAGGAAACAGACAGTCGTTAGGTACTGCTGGGGTCAATCTCCTCAGTAGATACACTCCCAGAAGAGAATGGTTAAATCCGAAGAAACAGATCATTTTAGCATTGGTCTCAACAGATCAGTTACCAGCCAGCTTGGAGAAAGTGGGTAAAACTATCTAACAATGGCATTTTTTCGTGTGATCAGGTAATTTACAGCACTGATATAATAAGTGGATAAACTGAACGTATAGATATGTATACAAATGATATAGATACACATGAAAATATGAATGTTGAGTTTTACTTATGTACTAGTAAAAGTACCAAATCTTGTTTGCACAAAGTTTTTTCCAACACTAAGGCTCAACTGATACTGATCCCTGTTTCCTAAACATATTTGAATACAGTTATATTTGCTTGCCTGCCAGATATTTGTTAATAGCCATTCTGCTGACATCTTCTTTATGCTGCTGCTTAGCTGACAGAATTTCATCTGCATAAATAGGTGGAAAGTCCTTCCCTCACGTGTCCAACAAACTGGAGACAAAGTGCCTGCCAACGTTTTAATTTCTTTTGCATGTTCTGGTTAGAGAGTGAGAAGAATGCTTTCACTCCACAGTGTCATGAATATGGTAATCTATGGAAATCACAGAAAGCAGGTACTTAAGTTAAGCACATACTGTACTACAGGAATCCCTGATGAATTCAAGTCTCTTCTGTTTAGAGGAGATGTTGTTGTCTATTAAGTGACAGACTGCCAGATGTTCATGAAGTAGCACAGTAATGTGTATCAGTATCTTCTTTTCTTCACCCCAGAAGGTAACATTTTCTTTATCATCTATGTCATCCTGGCTTTTGATTGTAAATGTCTAAGCTTGCTTCAAATATTAGCTCTTTTCTTGTTTTATTGATGAATATTTCATGACTTCAGTACATTTGTAGAATGTAAGTTTTTGCTGCACTATAGTAAGCCTATAATCCTTAAACCTTTTCCCTCACTTGGTGTATATATCCTACCAAAAACCAAATATTTGAGTTAGAACATGAAGAATAATCTGTTTGTGATTTGGAACTAGAAGAGAAAATTCTGGCAGTGTTAGAAAAATTATGAAAGAATAAATAATTGTTATTTTAAATAATGTTTTATCTGTATGTTCAAACATGGTACTATATACCTCATGCTGAGGTCACTGCAGTATGTTTTCCTAGAACACACATTAGTGTTCCATTTATTACTGAAGGGCTGGGGGTTAGCTCAACCACTTTAAATAATCATGGTTTAAAAAGCAGGCAGAATAGTTGAGTAACTGAATGCAATGGTATATACACATGCAGAGTGGGCAGCAGAGGTTACAGGAACAAGTATATGTGCAGTAATTGCAGATTACTGAGAGAGTGCTGTTTACAAAGCAAATAAAAATTCCAAGCAAAAAAATTAAAATAACTGAAATGCAGAGTTCTTTTTTTTTTGTTGTTGTTGTGTTCTGTCCTTTATTTTGAAGTCATTTCTACATCATTAAGGGCAGTGAACCCAGAAATGTTTCAGCTCTAAGAAACAGAGCCGTGAGAATGTGTGAACCCTTTGACACAAGGGACAAAGTCCCTGCAGCTTCTTGCTAATGCAACTACAGCAGCTCCAGGGGCTGCAACAGCTGATGTTGGCCCAAGAAACTCACTATCAGGTGGAAACTGGTAGAATGAGGTATCCCATCCCCTCCATTACACATCTCCTGCCCACATGCTGTGGATGGGACTCCTGCAGAATTCCTTGCTGGAGGTGTTTACATGAACCCTAGTGCCATCTGGGTGGCTCCTTCTTGCCATGGGCTCTTACCATGCAGAGTATGGGACTGACACAGGGAAAGCAGCTATTTAAGAGAATTTAACTTTGAATGCCTGAAAGAGTAAGAATGACTAACAGAATAAGAATTCATATCTTTACTTTCTCCATTGCCATACATAGTTTTCATTAGTTAAGCAGTTTACCTGTGGGGAAAGCGTGTGCAAAATATTCTCTCCATATATATCTATGAATATGAAAATGTGTGTTATTTGCCACCTTCAGAGGAACAAAATTCAGCCATTGGCATTATTGTTGGGTTGGCTTTTTGTTGTTTGGTTGGGTTTTTTTTATTTTCCCAGAAGCAACATTGACATTGTCACAAGATTTCATTTTTGTTACTGGTGCTGCTCATTGGTACTGGGACCTTGTGTTTTCTTTCTCTTTGAAAATGTTGGAGTCATGTTTCATTGTATTCTCTGAGAACCAAGAAGAAAACAGATATGACTTCAGGAAACTTGAGTAATCCTTCTGTTCTTGTTCTTGTTGCTCTTGTTGTTATTGTTGTTGTGAAGTTGCAAGGGTAGAGGCAGACCACTACATGAAAATTGTTGCATGGTGTAAAATAAGAACATATTACATGTATTGCATGTACATGCAGTATGTAATAAGGATTCTAGATATATGCAGCCATTTTAGCACATCTCCTTGACTAAGGAGAAGTCTTTCTTTCTGCAGACCTTCTCCCTGGTTTCCTGCATCAGAGATTCCTGAGGGCAGTGAAGATTGAAGCAAAGAAGGTGGTCACTGTCTTATCCTCCTCTGCAACCTCTGTTCCTTTTTCCATTCAGTAGTGGGCCCACATTTTACCTACTGCTCCTTTTGTTATTGATGTAATAATGTTTTCCCAGAGGCACTTCCACCATTGCTGATGGGCTTGGCCTTGGCCAGTGGCAGGCCCATCTTGGAGCCAGCTGCCCTCGGCCCAACCAGACATAGGAGAAGCTTCTAGCCACTTCTCAGAGAAGCCACCCCTGTAGCCCCCCCACTATCAAAACCTTGCCATGAAAACTCAATACACTGTGCCAGCTGAAATCTGTGTCTTCTAACAGTAGATGGCATCCAGCCCCTTAGTAGCAGACAGGTCCCAGATAAGCAACCCATGACTTCATCACAGAGACATACGTGGATTTTCCCAGAGTAAGGAGCAGATCAGTTTCCAAGTTAGAAATAAAGTCTGGGTCATCTGAGACATATTGCACTGCCCTGTCCACCAGCCTGTTCCACTGGTTAGGTTGCTTGCTGGTGTGCCCATAACAATTGCTGCAATCTGAAGTGCAGGGTTCTTTCTACTTTTTGCCATTAGGAAACAAGCACCCTTTTTAGTTCATAATATGCTCAATTACCATTAGATTGATCCATGAATAAATTATAATCAAAACAGACTTACTCACCTTAAAGCTCTCTGGCTTAACGTTTCATTGTTGATTCATTAAGTTGTCAGTTCTCTGTTGCCAGGGTAATGCTTTTTTATATCTGAATAGAGACAGTTTTAGTGGAAGATACTATTATCTTTAAATGAGCAGGATTTAGCTTTTTTGGTAAGAACAAACTCATCAATGATGAATCCCTGGAGAAACCACTGAAACAAAAAATCACAATGTTGCTGAAGATTTACACAGTTCATCAGTTAAAAGGCAGCTTTTGGAAGTGGAGGTTGAGGGAGGATTTGGGTTTTTGCTTTCTTTCTGTAAAATACTCCAGCAAAATATTTCAAGCTTCCAGTTTTGTGATAATACAATTACAAACAATGAAATAATTCCACTTAATGTACTTATTTTGGCTCCATTCTTGATGTTATCCCTCCAGTAGAAACACATTGAATTATGTCTATATAGAGACAGATGGATACAAATAATGCAGCTATAGACATCACTGATACAGATATGTAAGTAGACGAGAATTATCTAATTACTCTGCTTGTTGCAATCTTCTAAGGACTTGCTATGCTCCACATATTCGTATTAATTGTGGTTTTTTTCTAGGCAGATGTTGATATAACAAAGATGTTATGTATGGAGAGTTTAGTGACATTGGATTATCTGGAAATTAAAAAAAAACTATATAAAGATTTCAAAAGCAAACAGAGTTAAATACACCAAGCTCTGTGCTTGTGCTTTCATTGGGAATTTCATTATTAAATCCCCTATGTGCTTAGGAAGATATCCCCTACAATGATTAGAGGTGATTTAATTTTAAAATCTCTTAAATATCCATTTCTTCCACAGTTATTTCAACGTTTTCACTTTTTCTGTATCCAGTAACACACTTCATTAAAATATTTTTTGCCATTTCTTATGGCCTTTGACTGCAAGATGTTTGAAACATAGCTCTGAACAATAAGCAGTCTCCTCAGCATTTCCTATGTCTGTGCGTTACTCATAAGGGGAACCATCAATAAGTCCTTCCTAAGCTCCTGAGGCTAAATTTTCATGTATTATTTATTGCTATAGAAAAGATTGTTGGTTTTCAGTGTTTTTTGATGAAATTTGGCTTGGCTGCTTGTGAACTACTAGACCCCAAATAACCAGGCCATTTGTATGGGCACAGAGTGTGTGAAGCCAGTGGAAGCTCATTGTGTATGCCCCAGCCTGGACCAAGACCTACGTGTTTCCTTAATTATTTTAAATTACATTTGACCAAATTCTTGACAGAAAAATAGCAATGCACAGCAAATATGAAGGTTGGATGATAGTTTTCTAGATGAATCATATTTTATTTTTAAAAAATACAGATTATACAGTTTAATTTAGCTGAACACGTCGTTACAAATCATCTGAATTATGGAACTGGTGGCATTGCATGCGTTTCTAATCGTCTGCTGTACATTCCAGATAGCAGATATGTTAGATGTAAAAATCTACTTCATCTTACAACTATGAAAATTAATTAACATTTGTAATTCGCTCTTCACCTATACCCAAAAATGAATTCTTCTTCCACACTCTTCCTTAGATCATCTATTTCACTTCAGAATACTCAGTGTTTCTGTCAGTAGAAATTAGGAGATTGGGCATATATTAAGAGAATAAAAAGGTAAAGGATTTATTCTGCAAAGATTTGGCTGTTCTTCCTGAAGACAATCTTCAGTCATTCAAGCCATGAACAACTGTCTCCTCTCTCAACTACTTCAGTTAAAACCTCAGCAAAATTAGCTTTGCTACTTACTCTCGAAGTCAGCAATTCAATTCCTGGCCAGACAGGAAAGAATTCAAAAACGCTTTGTCATCAGGTCTCCTGCCCTCTCAAGCCAAAGTTGTTGGCATCAGCACATAAATTATGGAGAGGAAATAGTTTCTCAGTGACACAGCTACTACTTATTCATAGCCAAAAATGTATTTCTAATTGATTTGGCCTAGTAGACATACCAGAACACTTTTTAGCAAAATTTGTATTTTTTTGATTTTTGCTAAAAGTTTTAGGCTTTCTAAAAGTCTTGTAAAGAATTGAGTTTACATGTTTGTGCTTTAAAACCAGTGATTAGAATGAAATTAAACAAGTTCTTCCTTCTGCTCATTTTGCCTTATAAAATAATTCTGGTTTTGCTATCTTATTTGACTTTAGTATGTAAGGCCGCTTCCTTACTGCTGTTTGCATAAAGCCTTATTTTAAGACACCTGAGAACGTTTCACGTATGGCAACTGCACAGAAAGGAAAGTTTGATGTCTGTAAGGAAGCCCTTGAGCATGACATGCAGGAGCCAAGTTCCCATTGAACAGACAAAATAAGAGCCCTCTGACGTGGGCAGACTTGGACTACACCTGCATTTGGGACAGATGGGGTCTGCAATATCCCCCACAGTTCTGGCCTTGCATCTGCCCAGACTGAGTCTTTGTCCCGTGGTTCAGTTCCAGCCTGCAGGAGGGCACCTCCTCTGGAGAGCGCCAGGAGACTGCAAGGCTCATGCTGACTTGCTGTTAAAAATGTGTTGAGGCCACAAACCAACTCTTGGAAGCAGGGAAGTGTTTCAAGGACCTCACCCTCTGGCTGTATGCTCAGAGTGCCAAAGCCTGAACAGCCAAGAAAGCTTTTGTTTGTCATAGCAAGAAGCCTGAGGTCCCAGGGTTGGGTATTGTGACTGAAAGAGCTCACTGTGGAATTTTTCTCCTAAGGATTAGCAGAAGAGCAGGGTAACCTCTTCTGGATTTACTTCATTTTGAAAAATAATAATTTGTAAATTTTTAAATAATTCGGGGTTTAAAATTCACCTTGAAATTCCCTCTTAAAATATTGATAACCACGGCAGTACTGTATCTTGTTCGATATGCTCTTTGAGGTTGTATTATTAGCGTGAATTAATGCTAGTAGCTGCTGCAGCTATGTATCCCCTGTTACTACCTGCTGGTTTCTGCAGTACTGCTGTAGCTTCTGAACAGGGTTTGGTTAGGTGGATAAAATACTTTTGCAGAATAAGAAACTAGTTTCAGGGGAGGAAGGGCATGATCTATTGCATCAAGCAAAAATCCATTTTTTTACCATTTTTCGCTCACCGAATTCTGTGATTGTGGCACACTATAGTTGTCCATATCTCTGCTAGGTAAGCAAAGGGACTTTTTCTGTCAGGAAGCTGAGTGTTTTATGAATCCTTAACCAGCTCTTTCATGTTCTTGGGTGAGACATGAGTTTTGCAATTCAGTGACATCTTCCTCTAGAGTTTGCTTAATTGGGTTCAAGGATTAAATGTTGCAGAGAAGATTGCTAGTGGGACACAGAGGTAAATTAGGAGATTATAATGTGTTTCAGTTCATTTGGTGTTAGTTAGCCTTACTTTGACAGGTCAAGACAGCCTTCTGTTATCAGACTGTAAAATACATGTTCATAAGCTTTTAAAAATATATACTGATATATTCAGATATCAATACAAATAATCTTAAATACTGGTGGAACCCTTCTAAGTAAACTGATAATTGTTTGATACCTTAGCACATAGTATAAAATAAAATAGAAATAAAGTTACACAGTTGAATTATTTAACATGATGCATTTTTATATACAAGCAAGTATGCAATGGGGAAATAATAGACTCTTGGATGCTGACCTGCAATTCAGCTATTTTTCTGCTGTGGGATATTAATATTTTAATATTCAGTATATATTTTCAAGTCAGATCCCAATGTTCATATTTGATTTTTATTCACTTCTCACTCTGGTGCAGTCTTGCTGTTTTCAATTTCAACTTCCTGAATAAGAAGCAAGTCACAGTCAGCATGGACTTAGGATCTCACACTTGGGATCAGACTCACCTTTTTACTACCCCCGCTCACTAAGCATAATCATGTTTACTGATTTTTGTTTCAGAAACTACCCAGTTTTGGGCCTTACCTGGAACAACGCAAAAAGATAATAGCTGAGAACAAGATGAAACTGAAGGCACAGAACATGGCTGCTGTGCTTCCCGAGAAAAAGCATTTCATTCCGAAGAAGCCCATTCCAGCAATCAAGGTAACAAAAATACATCCTTATGCATAAGAAACGATTGGCCATCAGGCTGTTGACATGCACAGTCATTTCTGGCAGCTTGAGTTGGTTATTACTGCTTTTAAGCTAGTTAGAGGGCATCAAAGACAACTCTTTATGCAGACTTTCTAGCTTTTAACCAAAATCAATGAGAAATGATTTGTGATGTACATGTATAGGTATTTCTCTAGTGTCATTTTTCAAAATGAAGATATTCAGGCAATGGAACAGTAATTGCAGAACAAGCAGGGGTAATGCCTTGAAGAACAAAGCAGAATTGTTTACAATTTCTTTCAGTTTGAATGCTACAGTATGAGCTGTTTTGCATGATACCTTTTGATTACTTGCAATGTGCTAAATGCCTCCATCCCTCATGTAGGATCAATGGAAAAGGCTGGTGTTCAGTACATATAAAAGCTGTGTCATAGGTTTTCAGATTGAACTTTTAAAGCTGGAGAATGTTTATCTAAGTAGCTGATCCACCGTCTACAATGAGTAAATGTCAAGGCAAAAATAAAACCTGTGACCCCTATCTGCTGCATAATACATACATTGAAGCTTTTCTCTTCCCTTAGGTAGCCAATAAATATCAGTAAAATGAAACGGCATAAGCTAATTATTCTAGGTGTTCACTTTAGAGCTGACTTAAACTTCAAGATTGAATAGGAAAAATAAGTGAGCAAATTATGATTTTTCTTTTTAAATCAGGATTCTCATGTAGGCCCCTTTATAAAGCAATGTGAAAATTATATCTGTTAATTTGTTGACTGTCTTCCTCATATATGGGAGCATATCATATATCTACAGGTAGGTAACTTTCTCTACATGGTCACACGTGTAAGAATTCTTGCAGAAAATAAGGTCAAACATAAAATATAATATGAACAGTGCTCAAAATAACACATAATTCTGAAGAGAATTTTGCAGTTTACCAATATATCCAGTATTTCAAGCTAACTGATAGAAGGAGAAATTTTGAATCATCTTCCTGTTTAAGTTAAATAGTTTGCTACATCTATAGACCTCTCTCAGATTTCTGGACTGATTATTTTAGTTTATGTCATGCTTTTGAAAATCATTCCCCTCCTCTTGTGCTAGGTTCCCTTCTATATGTATACAAAAAGCTCCAAAAAACAGCAATCTACTCTTTTTTTTTCCCCCACTATGATGAGCATTTTCAAAGCTTGCTTGACCTCAGAGGTTTCATGATTCTGTTCTCTTTGCAGGGAGAGAGTATTGATGTAGGGAAAAAGAAAAAGAAGAAGAGCCAATAACTGCATTTTCAATGAGATAGCTTGCTTCTGAAAATAGCAGAAAACCAAAAAACTGATACCATCCAAAAGCAAATAAACCGAATGAAGGAAAAAGTTTAGCAAGAGGGAAAAACACACATAAAGACTTGAAAAATAAATAAAAAAGTTGAGGTCAATAATTTATCAAGCCGAACTCCAAGTACAAAAGCAAAAAAGATCCAAGTAGTAGGAGATAGATTAAAACAAAGAAGCCCTACTGCAGGGAAGAGGAAAATGAATTCCCCCAAATACAAACTTTTGTTTATAAGATATTGAATACTTTTGAGTGGTGTCTGAGGAGCTTCTCAGCCAGTGAAATCAGGTTAGCCTCTTTTTCACACCATTGGCTAAACGAAACTGAAGCAATTCAGTTTCTGCAATTCAGAAGAATATAGGCATCGCCAAAGCTGATTCATGATAGTGTTTCAGTCTGAACATCTCTTCAGAAGGGAATGTTTTAAGAATAATGAGAAAAACAGCAGCAAGAGATGTTGTATTGTGTTTGTATAGCAAGGTTTTGGTAGTGGTGAGGCTACGGGGGTGGCTTCTCTGAGAAGCAGCTGGGAGCTTCCCCAGTGTCCGACAAAGCAAAGGGCAGCTGTCTTCAAGGCAGACCCACCACTGGCCAAGGCCAAGCCCATCAGCAATGGTGGTAGTGCCTCTGGGATAACATATCTTAAAAGGAGGGGGAAAGACAGCAACTTCAGTAGAAGAGAGGAGTGAGAATTTGGCCTTGTCAGGGATCTGCTTGGTAGACAGAGTACCATGGAATAACGCCCTGGAGGAAAGAGAGGCCCAAGAAAGCTGGTAATATTCAAGGATCACCTCTCCCAAGCTCAGGAGTGATGCATCCCAAGAAAGAGGAAGTCAGGCAAAAATGTCATGAGGCCCTGGACAAACTCAGACACAAAAAGGAAGCCTTCAGAGGGCCACCAAGATGATCAAGAGAGCTGGAGCATCTATCCTATGCAGACAGGCTGAGAGCTGGAGCTGTTCATCCTGGAGTCCTTAGAGATCCTTCCAGTACCTAAAGGGGCTGCAAGAGAACTGGAGAGGAACTTTTTACAAGGGCATGTGGTGATAGGACAAGGGGTAATGGCTTAAAACTGAAAGAAGGCAGGCTTAGATTGGATATTAGGAAGAAATTCTTCACTATGAGGGTGGTGAGGCACTGGAACAGCTTTCCCAGAGAAGTTGTGGATGTTCCATCCCTGGGAGTGTTCAAGACCAACATGGCCTACTGGAAGGTGTCCTTGCCCATGTAAGGAAAGGCAGAGACAATGTGAAGCCAATGGCAACACCTCCTAACCCAGCCCCCTGCACCATCAAGTGGGAAGGAGGTGGAAAATTTAGGAGTAAAGTTGAACCCAGGAAGAAAGAAGCGGTAGGGGGAAGCTGTTTCATGATTTGGTTTTATTTCTCATTATCCTACTCTGATATGGTTGGTAATAAATTAAACTAATTTTCCCAACTCCAGTCTCTTTTACCTGACACAGTAATTGGTGAGTGATCTTTCCTTGTCTCGGCCCATGAGCCTTTCAGTATGTTTCTGTCCCCTGTCCTGCTGAGGAGGGGAGTGATAGAGCAGCATTGGTGGATACCTGGTGAGCAGATGGGGTCAGTCCACCACAGATGCCCACTAAGAAATAGGAAAATACCTGGGTTTTGGTTAAAGTAGGGAATTTGCCACTACAAGGGGAGATTTTAATAAAGTTGATTATTAATAGATCTGTCTATTATTATATAGTGGTGAAAATCTGCCAGGAGGATTCAGAATATTCATTTATGAAACTGAGTGAAGCTTAAGGAAAAAAGGTGACTTATCTGATACCCTTCCCTGATCAGGAATTCTCCATGGAGAGAGGCAAAGGAACTCGGACTTGAGTGATTCATTTGTAACTGTCCAAGAAATGTTCACATTTAGAATTACAAATCCCAGACCATTTTAAGTAGTTCTGTCTTGGCTGACCCTCTAGACAGAAAGAATAACATATTCACTAAGTGAATATGTTAGTTCAGATTAGGATATCAGGGGGTAGTAATGGTCAGTTCTCACAGGTAGTCCCAGCCTAACTCTAGGTCTCTGGAGCAGTGAAGTGGCATGCTTGAAAGCTGATTGGACCTCAGAGATAGGTGCCCTTGAAAGAGCTATGACCCCTGCATTGGCTGCTTGTATTTTTGGAGGGTTGCTGCAAATTTCCTGATGCCTCCCCAAAGTTTCCTAATCTGCCTAATCGTCTGTTGGGTTGGTGATATGTGAATTCCAACATTTTTGTAAATTCCACATGCTGTCAAATTGCCTTTTTTTTTTTAAATCAATTTAAAAACCCTCTGTGATTATCCAAAATCTAACTTATTTTTGGATCATTTTTCCCATGGCTGTTCTCTTTATTTTATCTATTTTTCAATATTAATTGAAACTGCATACTTTGATGTTCACCAGAGTTGTTTATTCTTTTCTCACTTGTCTGTAATATCAGAATTTCTGCCTTATGTGGATATGTGCCTTGAATATTTTCTTCTCAGTTGCAGTTTTGTACAGCTCCTACAGATGTATTTGCCTACTTCAGGTTACCTCCTTATTACTTTAATTTCTTTTCTTATATGTTCCTGTGTTTTCTTCCTAATAAGTTAGTTCTTTTGCCTTAAGGGCCTATACCACAATATTCAGTCACTATTTATCTGCTTATTTTATTTCTTCCTTTTTTACTCCACAAGTCTTACTGTAGAGATTGCCTTGATGGTAGTTCAAACATTCTGGTATAGCTATTTGTCAGCTTAGCTAGGGCATGGCATGATATTCCACCTGTTGGAAAAATATCCACAGAGATCCTCAAGCTTAAATTCCTTGTGTTTGATCTAGTTCAAGCAAATTTTAGTCTTCAGATGTGGGCAGAAATCCTAGACTCCAAACTTCCCCTTTCCCTCCCTACTCTGACTGTGGCAGAAGGACTGCCTCAAGTGGCTCTGGAATAGAATAGAATAGAATAGAATAGAATAGAATAGAATAGAATAGAATAGAATAGAATAGAATAGAATAGAATA
>JAWWLV010000005.1:17899438-17958028 GCA_035041135.1 Platyrinchus mystaceus | reverse complement strand
CTTTCTTTCTTTCTTTCTTTCTTTCTTTCTTTCTTTCTTTCTTTCTTTCTTTCTTTCTTTCTTTCTTTCTTTCTTTTCTTTTCTTTCTTTTCTTTCTTTTCTTTCTTTTCTTTCTTTTCTTTCTTTCTTTTCTTTCTTTCTTTTCTTTCTTTCTTTCTTTTTTATTGCTGCTGGTAATGCATAAGCCAGAAAGAACACAACTTGAGTTTCAGAACCTGGCTCCTGTTTGCAGGGCTGGCAGTTGGCAAAAAAAAAAAATTTAGTCTGTAAACATTGTGCATTTGATCTGGAGGCCACTGAGATATATCAAGTGTGGAATCCCATAGTGCCATTTTAGACAGTTGCTTTTTGGAGTGAAACCACTTTAAACAGTGAAAGCTGATTATTCCTTGCTGCACTGTTTATTTTGTTCCAAACATTTATGATTTTATGAAAACAAGAAGCTCTGAGATGCTGTAAAAGAGTGCACCTGCAGAACATCTTTTAAGTACCGTTGCTTTTTTAGTCAATAATGTCTTGAAACTTTGCAAATGAATAAACATACAGTTTTTGCTTGAGAGAAAGAAGTGATTAAAAGACACAACACCAAAAAGGGTAAATTAGCAGTAAGTTATTGACACAGTCTTTTGAAATCACATTCAGGCCTCTAAAATGCCATCATCCTCCGTATTTGGGATTCTAAATCCCCAAAAGTGTATATTTTTAAGCTGTGAGAAGTGAGATGTGGTTACAAATTCAGAAATCACCATGCTATATGCATTGTTTTTGTTATTCCTTTTGTAACTTTGTAGGTGGAAAAATCAACTTTGATTAAGTTTTTCCAAGCACGCACTTCCTGAGCTATCTAATGGTATCCTAAACTTTGGACTGCCTCCCCCATATCCTTCAGCTGCTTCCATGGAAGGCCATTAACCACCTCACTCCTTTCCCATTTAGAAAGCCTTTTCTAATTTCCAGCTTTGAATTTATTCATGGCTGGCTTATAATCATGTGTTCTTGTGCCAACATTGTCATTTAACTTTTCCCTCCCTGATGTATATATAGACATCATATTCTTGCTCTACCTTCATCTTCCTAGGCTAAACATCTTGTAAGGTTGTTGTTTTTTTTTTTGTCTTCTCTCTCAAGCAAGGCCCTCCATTTCATGATTATTTGACTAGCCCATCTCTGCAACCTGCTTAAGCTTTGTGGGTTTTGTTAACATCCAAACAATATTTAAAGAATACAGATACAAATCCAGAACCTCCCTGAGAAAATTACTTATGCTATTTAAACGTATGCTTTTTCAGATTAAAAAGACCTTCACTATCAGAAATGTCCCCATATCGATTCTTCTGAAACATGGGCAGGCAGTGGAAAGCTTCTTCATTTTATGTTGTGCAGATATTACCTTGTTTCTTTAAATTCTTCAGTACACAGATCATCACTTGCAGGAGACATGCATTTGTGACAATGAAACATTTGGGGGGTATATACACACAAGAAAGGATACTTAGTATTGCTGGGGGCAGTAGATCACACAAAGATGTATATTTTGAAACCTGTAGCATGTTCAAAAGATGGGACTTGTCAACAGACAAGCCCACATGAGAGTTGAGAAAAGCTGGAGCTGAATTCCACTACTACAATATTTCAACTGACACAGAAGACTGCAGACACCTGAGAACTGTAGCAACCTGAAAACTGCTGCAAATCTAGTAAATCCACGAATGTTTCTGAGTAAGAAGTGGAAACAAAAAGACAGGGATGTGAGCAGTTCCTAGGAGATCATTTGATTTAGTTAGTGTAGCTCATCAGTGGAGTCACAGTAAAGGGCTGCTTGTTCAAGTCTTGTTCTAGTAAAAAGTATTAGCTGAAACACTTTCATAGTAGTTAATTGACCTTTTACAGTTGTTTAAGCAAACAGATTTTACTTCAAATTTGCAATGAGTTTGGACCATGCACATAATCAGCTCACACAGCTCTACTGATGAGTGCTAACTCATTAAGCTGTGATAACTTGCTCACAGTCATCTGTCCACGCTCATCATGCTGCCTTTAACAATGTGCCATAGCTGTTTTATGCTGGAAGAGCATTAATGTTCTCTGCATGTTGCTGAGAAGAACTGGAAGGCTTTTACCATTGAATGAGTGCAACCAAGGTATTTCACATGTCAGCAACTTAGGGGTTTGGCAGAGAGAAAACATTTGAGTGTTTTTGGAACAAGTAACAGTACCACTTGCCAGTCTTTCTTCCTGGGCATAGGATTTGGTTGGATTTTCTATCTCAACAGTCATTAGGAGCAAATTCTTAGATCCTACTACTCCATCCAGTGAAGAAAGTAATTTGTCTCTTTACATAAAAATACAATTGTACAAGTGCTGAAGGCCAGGTAGACCTCATTCTTTCAGAAAGCAGAGCTGTTTTTGCAAGTTCTTAGCAAACTAGGAAGACAAGGCTGGGCTCACTTTCTCATTTAATTCATCTAGCAGAGTTTTCCTTTAGAGCTAACATTGATAAAGCCACATTAACCCATTGCTTTCATGTGGCATAGGAATAATTAGGGATGTTTAGTTTTTTTCAAAGTAAGGCTGACCAAAGCATTGTATGAGATTATAAATCATACAGGTTAAATACAAAACTTAAAATGGTTGCTGATAATTTCAGAATAATTTTTGGACTAATAGGAATAAGATTAGTATTGCTTGTTCAAAAATACTGAGAAACAGAATTCAAAAATAAATCCTTATTATGTTTCTTGGCAGTGTGAGAACAAAGGTAAACACTTTGAAGCTTATAATTTTGGGCAGACTTGTCTGTGTCTCTTATTTGGCTTGATCTTGAGCACTTTTCAATCAAGGACCAAATGTGTAACCTATTTGTAGAACATGTTTGTACACCAATGTATACTTCTAGTATTGCCTACATTCAAAATGTGCCTGTATGGAGCATTCTTTGTATTTTACAGGAGGTATGAAGGTCAGCAACTTGGAAATTTGTAAGAAAAATCCTAAACATCATCAAAATGCATGGCCAAATCTTCCATATTAAAGTACTAGAGAGTGCTTCTGTGCAGCTGTAGAAACTGCTTAGGTATCTTATAAATGAGTCGATAACTATTTTTTTCCCCTAGGATATAATTGGAAAAGCACTGCAGTATATTGGAACATATGGTGATCTGTGCAACACAGAACAAGTTGTGGCTCTGATTGACGAGGAAATGTGTATCAACTGTGGCAAATGCTACATGACCTGTAATGATTCTGGCTACCAGGTAAGAGCACAGCTGTAATTAGCAGAAAGGCATGATGAGTTATCTTTCTGCTGCTGGGAAGAAAGAATTCCACCTTCTGTTAATGAACAGGTGGTAAAGACAGATGCCTAAAATACAGGATTCAAACCCCAGCATGCTCCCAGGCCATGGTGCACAAGCTCTGCCTGAGCTGTCTGAAAGGTGGCGACACTGCCCAGCAGAGCCTGTCACTGTCACAGGCCCTCCCTAACTGCAAGAGGGGTTCTTTTTAAGAGGAAGAAAACGAAAGAGTCCCAAGTTAAATGGCAGTAAATGTAGTCCTTGATGGTTTTCAAGTACATGAGGGAGAAAGAGAGAACATGTCCCTTCCTGACAAAAGCTGGTCTTACTGCAAAATGCTTTTTAAGAAACCTAGTCCTTGTCCCCACAGCATAACTGAACTTGAACTAATTCTGGTTTCAGGCAGGTGGGGTTTTGTTTTGATCTTGATTGAGTATACAAATCCTTTGTCCAGGATAACTGCCATGGTTTAGAGCAGCAGGTTGAAATTTGCAGAAATCATCGTGACCAGCAAATAGCAAAATTTTGAGCTGAGGCTCCTGTTTGCAGCAAAGTATTCACCTGATTTCTGCTCAGTATGGTAGCATAAGATGTATGAAATGTATCCACGTCTTTGTGTCATTCCGTGCCATGTCCACTGGAGCTGATGGACTGGTCTGCAGCAAAAAAGGCAGTACAGGAAAACTCATTTCTTTTAGAAAACCAAAATATGGTCTAGCATAACTGTCATGGAATCTAATATGCAGTAAACAATAATTTCTACACAAAGTTTTCCATAAATCTTAGTCTGAGAATAGCTTGTCAGAAATAAATACTTTAACTGAGCAGCAAGTTTCCTCTGGACACACCATGAGTTTTTGTTCACCTTTAATTCAGTCTAATCAATAGTAGGTCTGAGGAACTGAACTACATACAGTCACAGAAAGAAGTCTTCCATTTAAAATCAACTCCTGCAATTAAAACAACTATATCAGAGCAAAGATAAACGTGTTTTTTCCCCTTATACAAGAAAATTAATGCTGCATTTATAACAAAGTAGATTATTACAGTAGCCTTTTAACTGTCTAAATTTTTTCTTGACACTGCAGTCTTCACCTCTTCCCCTTTCATCAGATTTCCCAGTGAAGGGGAGGATATAGCCTTGTTGAGCAAAAGACTGGATTTATATTTAGTAAAACTTTATTTTCTGTAACTGGAAAAAAAATCACCACCAGAAGAACCAAAGTTTAAAGCCCCAGGAGTTTTTCTAAGCACAAAAATTTTTTTTCCTTCTTTAATTAGGGAAATTGAAAAGAAATTAATTGCAAAGAATTGCAAAGCAATTCTTAATTGCAAATAAATCAACAACACACACACCCCCCTTCAAAATAACATCTGCTTTATGCTTCCCTTTGTTTCAGAAATTTCCCTGCTGCTCTACAGAGCTGTCACCTTGTATGACTCCAACAGAAAACCTTTCCTTAATTTAAAGTCAGCACTGTAGTCCTGACTTCCTCTCCCTCTTTGAACTCCCTTTCAAGATGTGCATTGTTGTTAGTGAGAGAGAAAGGAGTCCTCCTTAAATACTCACAAGCCAGAGCTCTCTTTGCGCTCAAGCTAAACTAAAACTCGTAGATCCAGGCTAATTACTACCAACTTCATGCCCTTTCTGGTTGCTACAGCAACTTCTGTGCCGTCTGAGCAGTGAAACCCCAAATGCTGCAAATCTGCCTTCAGAGCCAATCTGCAGCAGTACCTCCTATCATCTGCCTGCCCCAGTTGCTGACAGTGGTCAGGGAGATTTGCTAAGGCACTGTTTGTTTGCAGAGAAGCCAGAGTTCAGCTTTCAGGCCTGATTTTCCCTCTTAAACTCTTAAAAGTAGGTGTTCAGTGTTTTGGGTGATTTTTTCTAATGTTTTACTTTTCTAGTCTTGCTTCTTAGACATAGAAGCTTTTGCAGTTGTGTGATGCTTTTATTTTTGCTTTTAATTGCTATTTCCATTATACCAGGAGCTTACTTTCATTGAGACTGCAATTGTTATTTCACATTCAGATACACTTATCACTCTTATTGGTAATGAGGATTCACTGCATAGAATGTGAGAACCAAAGCAAGCTCCGCATGCCCCAAACTCTGATATCCCTTCTGAAGACTTGCAAAGGAAAATAATCACATGAGACACAGTGTGCTGTGTTTTTCCCTACTGTTTATTAAAGTAGATTGTTTCTACTGTGATGAAAATAAAAGTCAAAAGAATGCATTGTGACCGGCATTGTGCTGAAGCCATACAGGCATGGTCTGGTGTCTCTTCTGAACCAATACCCTGGCACATTGCTATCTTATGAAATATTTCCTTCATTTGAAGGAGAAATACCTTCTGGGAGTTTAAATATCATGGGCCAAACTCCTCCTTTTTTAACCAGCCCTTGTGACCTGTGAGCTTTTGCCAAAGTGTAATTTGGCCCACATCTCTAATTTCCCAGTGTCTGGAGAGGGGTTTGTTTTGTTTCCTGCCAGTCGAACAGTTGCTATAGCTGCAGTGCGGAATCACACCGAGATGTCTGCAAGTGCTGTAGTGCAGGAAATGCAGACACCAAAATGGGAGCAATTTTGACCTTTTCTGTGAGTGACATCGATAATGTTTATTCCTCTTCGCAGGCTATCCATTTTGATGCCGAAACCCACCTGCCCGTGGTTACTGACAGCTGTACAGGCTGCACCCTGTGTCTCAGCGTCTGCCCTGTTATCGACTGCATCCGCATGGTTTCCAGGACAACACCCTACGAACCAAAGCGCGGGCTGCCCTTAGCCGTGAACCCCGCGTGTTGAGGTGATCGGTCCAACAGCTAACGTGAACTTTACACTTGTTTGATGCAATTGATTTGCTTTCTAATTAGTCCTTGAAAATCTACTCATATAAAAAAATGTGGTATTGATAGCCGTTACAATGAACACTGCTTTCCAATTACTATTCTTACAACAATCAAGTTCTGAAATTACAGGAAGGCGGCTGTGGCTGTCAGTTGTCCACTATTTGAAGTGTAACTTTCTCCTTACAAATTCATGCTGTGATTTCAAAATTTCTCTACAGACTCTTTAATGTCTATGTATTTTCTGGCTGGAAATATAATTAAGAAAGCATTTTTAATGAACTACAAATCAATGTACAAGCTAACTGTTTTTAGGGAGGGCATTTTGTAATTAAGCATTACATTTAGTTTTAAAAGAGTTTCTTAGAAGATGTAATTAACTACATAGCATTCAAACAAAGCAATTGGATTCTATTTTTCTATAGACAGAAATGAAAGGGAGTTTTAAAATGGGATTTAAGAACTGGATTAATCACTTTCAACTACTACAACATATGGTAGTGTATTTTTATAATCCTTTCTAATTCTTTCTCACACTAGTCACTTTATAGAACAAATTTTCTTTGCACTGACACATGCTGGACTGTTCAGATTTGTGTGTTGCATGAGTATCTTGATTGTTGCTTCCTCCCCCCAGTGTAGCATCTCTCTGGGAACAGTTAAACCAGTTTATTAGGAAGTCCAAGTTGCATTTCAGGATTCTGAGAAGCAGCAACATTTTTTGGTCCAACCTCATCATCTAAATAAGTTTTTAATTGTGCCAATTAATGTTCCAGAATGTACACGTTACAGGTCAGAGAGCTGATTATGTGCCAATGGACTACACACCTCACAGGCTGCATTTGCCAAACACACACAGGGCAAACCGGCAAGGTGATTCCCCCCAGTGCTGCTTCTTTATACTTATAGGTTATGTATGGTTGCAATAGTTTCACAGACAAAAATAAATATAGATTTCTCTGTCTTGCTAAGCAATATCTCAATTTTAATCCATTTGTCACTCACAGTAGGAACTTTCTAATATGAACATATTGCTGTCTGCTTTACTTCACTTAAGAATATAAAGCCTTTAGTTTTATAACAATAATAAATGACCTATCAATTCAATTTCTTATACCGTATATTGTGAGCTCCAAAAGCTTTGATCAAAAATATACTGTGCCTTTTGTTTCTTGATTTATGGATTGTACACTGAGCTACAAATAAATTTGAAACCAACTTGGGTTTGTTTGTGGTTTATTTTTCATTTACTTAAACAGATTTTTTTTTTTTGGAGCCTTGTCAGTTGGTGTTTCACGATCTCTAAGATTCACTCCAGGAATCATTAATAAGTTAATTCATGTGTACATTATTTCATTGATTGCCTACAGTGCAGAATGTAGCATGCTCTTTGCCCCTCTCTGGCACCTCTTTGTGTGCCTTTGCCTTGCCTTCCTTTTGCCTCCCTTCCCCCCCTTACTCATACACACACACACACACTGGGTGTACATATTTGAACATTTTGAAGTGTCATTTCATTTAGTGTCCTTGCACCACCAACACTGTTTTGCTGGCACTTTGGGCTTACTTGATGGGATCCCTTGGCAGGCTCAGACCCAGTAGTGTCTCCACTACTAATAGCTTTCTCTCAATTTTTTTATTTTTCTATTTATCATTGTGGACTTTTCCCACTCAGATGAAACAGGTACTGCTTAGAAAATACTTGCCTGAAGTTTCTTTAAAGCTCTTAGTCTTCTGATAGTTTTTTATCTTACACGAGCTACAGAGGACTCACGGGAAGAACAAGCTGTTTTGGGATGTTAGTGGCAAAGTTTGGAGAGTCTCTGCATGTGCTGCTCGTACCTCTGCCGAGGAGCTGGCTGACAAGCAGCGTGCCCTTGAGCGGGGCAGAAAAAGACATCAAAATCAGATCGCCTGAAAGCAGCATTTTATGTCCTCAGACAGCAGATACAAGGAAAAGCAGCTGTCTTCTCCCAGGCTGTTCCCATGTACTTCTCATTTCGTATCCTGAGGGTGAGAGGTGGCAAATCTTCTGTGACTGAGCTGGCCAGCTTCTCCAGGTCTTCTGTTGCTGCATCAGCAGACCTGATTACCTTGCTATCTGAAGACATCACATCTGGTAGTCTGGCTTCTTTTAAATACATGACAATGCCAGGAGACCTAATTTAAGTATCTAAGCACATGTACATCATAACAGAAAAATCAGAGCTTTTCTGAGAATATTCAGTAGTCATAGGACATCCAGTATTCCCAACTAGTTATAAAGTATTCTGTGGAGGGGTTAAAGGCATTCTTTGTGAATCAAGACTATAATTAAGACTTTCACTTGTTTACCAAAGAAGAAATAATGGGTTATGTTATGGAGGTTTCTTTCTTACTACTCACTCTCTCCCCCACTCTTAATTGGTCAAGTACATTAACAGTTTCAGGAAATCCATTCCCAAATGAATATAAATAGTTTCTGACTTCGACAGTCAGCAGTAAATATGTGTGTTGTAGGAACTCAAAGAAATGGCCCCATTTAGGTCTCCTGCAGGAATGTCTTTAAGTCTTTGGGGTAAGGCAAGGTGTAAACAGGCAGGGGAGAGAGACAGAAAGGATATATTTCTGGGATTTATAGGTTTTTCACATCGACCTTGGGGAATCCATCCCATTTGGTGCATTGAAGAGCCAAGGAAACAAATTAGAAAAATCTGGTCTGGTCTGCAAATGTTGTAGCCAGTTATTAAAAAAGAGATATGAATTTTCAAAGTGTAAAAGGCTCCAAATTGAACTCATGTATTTCAATGATTTAGTTGCATATTTAAGGAATTATGTATTATTAAAGATATTGATGACATCCTCCAACCCTAGCCCTTGCAGCTTTTAGACATGTTGTCCTATTGATTACTATTATAAAATATTGTAAACTATATTTGACAAATTAAATTATGATAGAAGTGACATAGCTCATCATCCAGGAGCATGTTCTTATTCATATCATATTCCTGAATAGGATATCCTCCCCAGGTTCAGTGTATGCTCCGCAGGCCAAGAATTACTTGAAGAAGCTGCCAGATATGCTTGTGTGAATCCCAATGCACCAATATACATGCATTGGAAAAAGAGATGTTTTGCCTCACTAACAGACTATACAGGCAGTTTGGGTTTTGGCCTCTAGGATGAACTGACATAACATTTCCAAGGCACTGGATTGGCAACATTATTGACCACATTTGAAAAATTACACAGGATTTTTAAAATACATAATTTCCTAATTTAAAATGAAATATTAATTTGATCTCATAACTAAATTAAAACTAGTCATTGCATGACTCTGTTGGGCAGCCTGTATCTCCAGTGCTGAAGTCAAAGTACACGTGTACTGCTCCTTGCCCTGAGACTTTTTACCAAGTGTTGGAGGAAGCCTTTTGAGTAGTCACCCATGTGCTCAGCTCATAAAATTTGGCAGGACCACAATGTAAGTTACCCAATGTAAGTTGCTGCCACTCTTTGTTGTGTCTTGGAGGACACAGAGCTCTGGGAGAGTTGACATGGCAGCCATGGAGTGGCTCACTGTCATTTCTGCAGTCTCTCCACTTTCCAGTGCATATTACTGTCACCTTTGGCTCCTCCAGCTTTGTTGTCTTTAAGCCTTTTATCTCAAGGTGGCAAAAGCCATTGCTAGATTCAAGGCAAATTATCCAAACTCCAACTGAATGCTTTCAGTGTCGAGCCTTATAAAACCACTTTGTTTAACACAATCCAAGACTGAAGCCTTAGGAATAAAATGTTAAGCATAGATACTTCCTATCAATAAGTTCTTGCCAACACCTTCTGTATGTATGTTTCATTATTTATCTACTGTAGCATGGGGTTGGGCATGTTGTTAAAATTTTATATTTTTCAACGTTTCCTAGTAGAAAATATTTTTTTAGATAAAATATTTATTTTCTTGGCAAAGGTTTCACTTCACCAGGCAGCTCTGCTTCTTTGATGAACTGTGGAAGATAGGTTTTCAATGGCAACATCTGGCAACCTGGCAGAGCTCTTGGCAGCTGGATTGGTAACTTCAGAGTTGCTTATGGGTCTTTCATATAATTAGTCTGCTTATAGGCCATCTGGGTTGCTTTGTTTTTGCTGTTGCTGTTTCCTTTTTTTCTGAGGAACAACTGTTTCCAGTTGTTTCTCCAGGAGATCAGTTTTTAATAACTCTTCCTTGGGTCTGCTGGGTCTTGTGCAAACATCCATGCCGGCCTTGCCCAGGAGCAGAGATACTGCTTTTATCCCTTCTGTCTTGGAGGTGTGAATCTGCCCATCATGTTTTTTGTGATTTGGGAGCAGAGATTCTCATTGCTGTCAAGCAGTGAAGCTGGAGGTCAGCTTGGCAAGTGAACACTTATCACCTCTGCACAAATAAAGCCTTAATCCAAATCTTAACAATAAACACATACATGCATTCTCCCCACTTCTAGTTTAAGTACAATGAAGTTACCACAAGGAAATGCAGTTGTTCATTTTCTGTAAAAGAACTGTAAGGTATCCAGCTTTACTGTGATACACCTACCTGGATGCTTTCACACACCAGGGCTGGGCAATGTATGTGAAAATTAGCTTGGACTGAGAATTGAACAGAAGAAAGTCCTTTCTGCTGTGGCTCAACAGCTGAATGCTGTAGCCATTCAGTTTATCTGAATGCTAACAAACCTCTGAACTCATTGGGGTTTCTTATGGTGCTGTAGAAATACCAAGCCTCCCATGTACACTCAGCACTGCAGTAAGTGCAGGGACGATTTCTTGTGCTCTGCAGAGAGCTGCCTTTGCACCTCATGTGGCAGGGCTTTCTCTGCAGGGACGTTACAGCATCACCAGCTAGATGTGGAGGTTAGGCAGTACTCATCTGTCTGCATTGTATAGGCATTTCCACATATTTTTCAGCCAGGATCCTTAAGGGCAACAAATAGTTTCAAGATGTGAGATACTATACAAGGTTCAGGAGAATCTTAATAAATGATTTTCATACAAGTTGACTAAAACAGTGGCAACTATTGATCTGCCTTGTGTTTTTTGTAAGACCAAACATTTTACTTCTTTAGCATTGTGATACAGATAACATTGCTCCTCAGTGTTTCTGCCTCCAGTGGTGAGCTCTCTTTTATTTCATTTCAGCCAAAAGGCAGGCAGTATCAAATGCCTCCAGTCACCAGTTCACACTGGCAATTGCCGATTAGAATCACATGCCACTGACCAGAGCCAATCGTCATCCTAAAGGACATTATTCTCACCTGTTTAGTCTAATTGTCATCACAGCTTTTACTTCTGCTTATTGTAGCCAGGCTTAGGCCTCAGCACTGACATCTCCATATTCAGTTGTTGAGGAATAACGTTTCTCCGAAACTGAACTCCCATTATCATGCAAATGGCCTGCAGATAAAAGTCACCCAAGTTGTTTGTGCAGGGGCATGAGGCAGAACTTTGTAAGTTTGAGTTCAGCCAAGGGGAGCCAGTGCATTCTGCTTTTCCTGTGGGTGTGCTATACTGACTTTTATTTATTACAGGCAAAGTGAATGACATGACATTTGACAAATCTCACTGAAACAAAAGGGAGCCAAAGTGAATGGAAGTGGTCTTGTGCTGTGGAGTAGGGCTCCAGCCTGATGACAGCATTGGGGCTGGGCAGTGCCAGCAACCCTCCCCAGGAGTTCCTTTTCCAGGGAATGCTGGTGGTGTGGGGGCTGTCCCAGGATCCTCTGAAGGGCAGAATGGGCACTCCTCTTTTCTTTGGCATAGACTTTAGTGATTATAATCTGTCCTCTGGCTGCTGGCAAGACAGTAGGTCACCCTTTCCATGCCTTTCTAGTTAAAAGCAAGCACTGAATGATCCTTATTGAAGTCTTAGTAGAATTATTATTTTTTTTAAAAAAGCACATGAAATGGAGATGAAAAGAATATTAAATCTATTTTCCATAAGGTGAAATAGCTGGCAGGATGGTAAGCATAATTGTGTCTTGGTGTCTGGGCTAGTGCTGCAGTGGTTGCCTGTGCAGTCATCTGCTTCCTAACTGTAGGAACTGCCCCACTGTAACACATTTGCCGGTTCACCATCACACGCAGAGCAGTCTTTTTAAAGCATCCCACACTGCATCCATGAATCCTGTCTCATAATTTTGTATAGGTAAACCCTTCATAAGTTTTATGAGGTACCAACGTATATGCTATTTTATGCTACTAGCCTATTTATTGGATTAACTTGAGGATTTGATGCAAAAGCTGAAGATGATATTGAAAACACACATCACTTCTATTGTGGCTAAGAAAATCAGCTTTAGAATTAGAGAGACCTTGTATCTGGCATTATGTATGGCCCTTTAGCTTTTTAGCATGGCTGTTCCTTGTTGCTATAGCAACTGAATTAACCATTTCATTAATATAATGGAATAAAACACATTTATTCATTTTTGCACTCGCGGGTAATCCACATTCAGCTTTCAGCACACTCGTCAAGCTGTGCCCCTTTCACCTCAGCCCCAGATATTTCCTCAGCATTGCCAAAGGGTTTCTATTTGTATTTTTCCTCGTTGGAGAGTGAGTGAGCTGTTGTTTTTGAAGAACATTATGTTTTTTGTAATTAAATTTACTTTCATTTCATTGGCTAGCTTCTGCTTAGCATCCCTTAAGTGGAAAAGCAGACTTCACAGGCAGCATTCAGTGCAGAGAAGTGGTGTTCTTTCCATCAGAAAAGAATAAATCACTTAAAATAATGAAACCTCATGCCTGTAATCAGCTTGTAGGTTAAACTTGGCATGATGTGTTCTACAGTAAACACTAACAGAACTCAACTATATATGCTGCCCAAACAGTCATGTTGCTGAACTGTGGTCTTAAAACCAGGTGGAGTGCTACACTCCTTGTTTACCTTGGTTTTAATGTTTCCCAAGCCATGCCCACACGCCATAATGGCTATTGAAATAATAGCTTAATTAAAATAATACATCTGCCCATCAGGAGAAGGAAGTGGGATTACTCCCTGTGTGTGGCACAGTCGGGGCAGTGACAGCCCTGTTGGCATTGGTCTTCTAAAGCACTGCCATTCCTAGTGCTGTCCCTTACTCCACAACTCTGCAGAGGACTGGGATAAAGTGTGGCTTGGCTGAGACTGGCACAACAACCGGTACTCCCCTTGGAAGCCAGAATTTTGGCCAGCAGTAACCAAAACAGGCCCCACAGTCAGCTGGAAAAACTCTTCATAAAATACTGGTGCCAGGTAGCCGTGGGGGCTGCAGTGACAGGTAGGGTGTAGCCAGGAACTGGAGACTCCCTCAGCTCCAACTTGCTGTCTGCCAGTGACAGAAGGACCACAGTGCCCTGGTGTGCACCAGACTGGGTACACCCAAGACTAGGTCTGCTCTGCTGCAGCGATGAGACACTGAGTACAACACAAGCTCTCAGCCATTATTTATCTGACTATCCTTCCAGCAGCTACCAGTGCAAAGTGGCAGGCCAAATTTCAGCCCATGAAATCCATCATTATTAGCAATTCCACATCTAAACTCATTACAAATGAAGTAGCATATCTGATACAAGTTTTTTGGGGGTTTTGTTTGGGTGTTTTTAATATAACTCAGGAATGTGAAACTGAAGTTTCACTGAAAACAGAGCAGATGTGTAAATGATTTTGAGAAATGAGTTAATTAACTTTGAAGGTATAAACCCCTTCATTAAAAAGACAAGGCATAGAAGTAGCAGCACAATAGCATATTGCCTGCTATAATATTGTTCATTCACTGCTGTTTGAGTGAATGTATAAATCATACAGTCTACAAGGGCTAGTAGAGTCTGTATCATTCATGTGTGCTGCCTTCCCTACCTGAATTAAATTTTAAGTGCTTCCTCCTAGGCAATTCATTGTCTAAGAAATGCCCAAAGACCCAGAAGGAGAAAGTTATGTAGCTGGCAAGGTGAAAGACCTACCTTGGACACAAAAGCCGAAGCACAAAGGCTCTGTGCGCATTGCAGATAGTGCTGGTGCCATACTCTCCTCCTGCCTTTGTTTCTCTTTGTATATGGAAAACATCCTCCCAGCTGCCTAGTAGTAATACAGGACTAAGTCAGTTTTACCATCACATATTGTGATGCTGTAGGCTAGGAGTTTGGACTACTGATTGTTATGGTGACGTTTAGCTTTTGAACAAATTGTTTGGTTTTGGGCAACCTATCATCTGGTGTAAGTTTAACCAGAACACCATGTCATGTTATGATTAGAGAGACTCTGTGGCTTCCAAAACCTTGCATCTAACACTTTGTTCCCCCACACAAAGGTTAATAGTGGTACAATAATTAATACACCTTTTTTTTTTTTTTTCCCAAACTTAATGATCCTTTTCTATCCTCTACTAGAACCTGGCCTGCATTAAAAATGGCAGCTGGGTACTTTAGACATTCAACAAATAAGATGGAGTGATTTGAGGTGGGGGAGAGGGTGGGAGCAGAAGGGGGGCATTAGCTGCAACTCATTGAAACTCCTCTTGTCCAAGCATGAGAAAAAATGTGTTTAAAAAAACTGTGTTTCAAATCAAGCAGGGGCCTGGCCTGGCCTTCCTTTCCCTATTCCCATGGTGAAGAGAATACTTAGGCCCCTGCCTCTCTGGGTAAAGTCTTTTGTGGCTGAGGAAGCGTCACGGGGCTCCAGAGCCGCAGAACAGCCGCACCGTTCCTGGCCCCTACTCCCCTCCCTGCACGGGCTGCAAAATATAGGTTTAAAAACTTGCTTCCTTCTCTCCCGAGGGCTGTTCTAAGGTTGGTTTGCGCTTGAACAGCGTCTGTACGGAAAATGGGTGTTATTTCGCCCCTAGTGCAACTCCCGAGCCAATACCCGAGCGAGCGCCCGAGGGCTGTTCCACGGTCTGCAAACAGCACGCATAAAAAATGAGATGTCCAAGATTTGTTGCTTCCAGCCACACCTGCGGCTGCGAGGGGCTGCTGCCAAGGGCTGCTGCGGCAGGGACCCGGGCTGTGCCCGCGCCAGGCGGGCTGTGGGACCCGAGGAGCGCGGGCGGGCCGTGAGCCGGGCCCGGGGCGGGTACGGGCGGCTCCCGCGCCCGGCGGGGCCCGGCGGGGCTGGGGAGCGGCGGCACCCGCGGCAGGGGCGGCGTGTGACCGAGCGGGACGGGAAGGGACAGGGCCGAAGGGGAAGGGAAGCGCCCCCCACCCCTGCAGCGGGACGGCCGGAGCTGCCGCAGGCTCACTGAGGGTTCGCATCTGGGTTAAACGTAAAACGCAGAGCATCGAGTTCAGAAAGCCCGCTCGCACCGCGCAGCAGGAGCTCCTACTCTCGTTAGCCCTTCTCCTGACAGCCTGAGGAGGGGGATGGTGGTGTACTGCAACCCAAATGTTTGTACCACTTTGCTTCTGGTGTCACATCACTGCCCGAATGCCGCATCCCAGTGCAGCCCGCAGCTGCCCCTCGGCGATGACCGCGGGTCGTGGCAGCGAACCTGCCGCCCAGCCACGGGACTCGGAGGGAGAGAGGTTTGTTTTTCCTGAATGCCTGGCTTCATCCCAGTCACCCGTAATACGGATTTGAGGTCTTAAAAGTAAATCATTTAGCACTGGTCATCTCCCTACAGTACCTATGAGTCGGTAGCATTTCTTTTTGTCTCACTTGAATAGTGGCACACATTTGGGTGCTGTGTTATCAGTCACAGCATATTCCAACTTTCCAACGGTCATTGGTACAGATGGAACAGGAGGCAGAGCTTTTGCCAGAGAACTGGGTATCAGAATAAAATTAACATCATAGGAAGAGAAGGGAAAGTATCACTGCTACCCAAATGTGGCAGCAATAGCCAGATAAAGGTAAAAATAGATTGGAAATGGCTACATTATAACCAAAAGAGCACAACTTCATATTACTTATGCTGAAATGGTATTTTGCTGCATGAAATCTTAGGCATACAAACAATGTATTGTCTGCAATACATATATATATGCTTTTATATTGCACATTTCATATATAAGTCTAGACAGATGCTAATTACTGCTCACAGTTAAGTTTCTGTTTCTAAGCATGTCATCTCCCTGATAAAGTCTAGTTATCTCTAAAGCTATCTCCAAAGACACTTGTGTACAGCAGAAATAGCTTAAAGCTGAGGTGGGTAGAGAAACAGTGATAGATGGACCCCTAAGATCCCTAGCAAGAGCCGTCTGTAACTGCTGGGTTTTGGCAGCTGTGCTATGGGGGTAAAATGAGTGGCAAGCAGGAGGTTCTAGGAGCCCCTACCCTGTGCATAAGATTGCTTACCTGCTCAAGGTCTGGTCCATTCACTGGCACAAAGAAACCTGTGCTCTTCTCTGCATTCAGAGAGCCACTTTGGGATATAATTCATCTGTGCTGTGTCTTTAAACACCAACACGGACTTTCACTGCTATCAGCATCAATCCAGATGTTTATCTAGGCAAGATCAAGGGAGAGTAAGGTGACATTAAACCCAAATCACACAAGGGCCTTAACTGCACCTGAGTGGAAGTACTACGGTTATTTTCCTATTGCAAGGACTACAGTTATTTTCCTATTGCAAGGACACAGCCTCAAAACCTGCCCCACGGGATGAAGGGAATCCCTTGGGATTTCTGTCACAGGAGACCCAGGCAGGTGTGTTACCTTGCCCCTCAGCTAGTAAGCTAAAGCCTGGGTCACCTGAGAGGTCTTGTCCAACAGGGCTTCATTACTTTTCAGGCTTTCCATTATTTTCATTTCAGTGAAAAATATATTGGCTGACAAGTGAATTTCTCACTAGAGATTTAGAAGCACATTTCTGTAGCACAGACATGTTTTGAGGGGGTGAATACAGACACTCGTCTGCCCTTCATTGCTCTGAAGTCAGTAGCTTCCTGTCTCCTCACTCTTGCACATCATGGCTCAATGTCATGTCTGGAAGCTGGATGGGAAAACAACCAGAATATTGGCTCTGTTTGGAAATGGCTCCTCATCTCTCTGCTTGTCTGCTCTGAGCTGTGAGCAGTGTTGCCAGAGCCCAAATGGGCCTTGTGGTCCAGCGTGGTGTGTATGCAAATCCTTCTTCTGGCTGGTGTGCAATAATTACCTGTGATTATTGCACAGTTCAGCTCATGAGTCAGCTTGGCATGCTCACTGCCTCTGAAACATTGCTTCACCCCACACACCTTTCCTGACCTTGCACATCCTATTTCTTTACAGACGCCAGTGCCTTCTGTCAGCATTGCACATTCATCACACCGCTTGCTCATTACTGCACATCCCAAATCAAAATTAAGGTCACTTCATGCATTTTCAAAGCCCTGAGCTGTCTCAGGGCAGGATATCTCAATGACTCCCTCTGTTCTGCTAACCCTCGGCAGGCAGCCATCACCACTGGCCTGAGCTCCACTTCTTTCAAGCCAAGCCCCCGAGCCCATCTCACAGCAGGCAGTGAGCTGCTCACCCAGCCACTCTGTGGTGACAACAGCAAGCAAAAATCTTGCCACTAAAAGTCCTTATGATATATGCCAGCTTTCTCTGACCCAGCTTTCCCACAGGGATGCCCATGACATCAGCCAGCTGATCCTTTAAAACTGGCAAAAACCAGGGAGACAACTCCAATACCCTGTCCGTGAGGTTGGTTTTCTCCCTCCTCAGTAGTTCTGTCCCAGCCTTGTCCTTGCACCTGAAGAGCAGTCTGGAGACATTTAGCATTGCTGGTATGGTGTGAGCAACCCACCATGTAGCATTACACTGTACCTTTGGTTTGCATAATTAGTTATACACCATGCTTACCAACAGACCAAGTGGAATGGCAGGGACCTGTCTAGATGAAGGCGGGCTGGCACTGGACATCAGCAGGGAGCTTGGGCTGCAGTACACCTAGGACACAGCCCAAAGCTGCAGACAGTTACAGAGAAGAGATTTGCTGGGTGACACTGCTCTGAGCAGCCCCTGTAGCGTGTTCCATGGTTGCTGCAAGGAGTAAGGATGAACAGCACCCAGTGAGCCCAGCCTTTGGTTTCTGTCATGGAACACAGCCTCCTTTTAAGCTCAAGTCCCTTCTTTGAGACACATATATTTGTTAAATACATGTGTTTCAGGGGGACTGCCTCACTGCTGGGAGGGCTGTAACTCTTCTGTGACTCAGAGCCATGAATTAGGGACTGACACTTGGTAGCCTATTGACACTCTTCAGGCAGAACCCACACCAGCCTTTTGTGGCAGGGCAGGAGGCCCACGCCCACTACCTCCTCTAGCCCAGCCACCCCACCACCTGGAGGGCTCTGGCTGTTCTGACTAGTAATTCAGCCAAAGCCTTCAGTATTTTCAGTGCTCACTGCTTACTAGACTGAATTGTAGTAATACAGAGTCTGCTGCACATGTGACAAGAGAAGAAGAAAGCACCAAAGAAGGCTTCCTTCTTCATTTTATTTGTTAGTTGAAAAATATCACTTTGATGCAATAACAGCATATGCAGAATGAACATAAGAATCTGGCAGTAGCAGAGTGGTGAAGCCACTCTGTCATTTCTGCTTTAACATTTTGGGTTCAAATGACTGCGTTGTCAAACGACTTCTTTATAGTATTTATCAAAACAAATTTACAGAAAGGCTGAGGCACCAGTGTAACGTGGCATGTCAAGGCCGTAGAGAGTGTGAATGCCAAGGACCACAGCAGCAGGGTGGAGAAGACACCAGCTGTGATAGCACAGGGAGAGGATGCTCCCGAAGGAAGGAACCAAGGCGCATGCCAACCATTTGAGAATTTCTCCTGACAGCCAGCTGAAAAGATGCAGAACTTATTTCCCAGACATGAGTGCTGTGGATTTGGTGAGAGCTAGCAAGTTTTAGTGTTTACAGATGGCTTAATTTGACAGTCATAATCATTATAGGAGCTACTAATCCAATGGGACTTAAAGACTGCCAGAAGAAAAGTATGACAATTAGAACAACACCCCATTCCATGAGTGCTCATAACTTAGTACAATTACAAAGACCATCAGGAGCCCTAATGCATAGGCATCAGGTGTTTGGTTAATTGCACTGCAGCTCAAGCAAGCACCAACACAAAGGAATAAATGGACAGTGAAAATCCTACCTTCCTCTTTCCCTCCCCACCCAGCTCCTTGGCCACACAGCTGGCATGACGTCAGGCTCAATTGCTTTTAATCCATAGGAAGAAAGCAACACATGAAATCAAATCAGTAGCCAAACAGCACACAGCAGAAGAACTTGCCACGTGAAGAAATATTCACAGTGTGCATTTAAAGCTTTTCATCATTCCACATCTTCAAAACCCATATTGCCTATGTCACCCAGGACATAGTCACAGGACTAAGCCTATCACTAAGTCAAGGAAATACCCCCAAACTAACCTGCATTGCCTGGCATTTGCTAAAGATGTGGCTGTGTCCAGCTACAGAGAATCATCTGATGTGCAGTACCTGCTGTTCTCTAAAAACTCCTGGGGGTGTGCAAAGCCCAAGAAGCACGAGCGCACACACACATATGCACACGCAAACCATCCCATTCCTTCTGGTTTACTGTTCTCCTGTTCATCAGCTAGTACACTAGCTGCCTGTTTTCTTTTTCCAGAGGCTCTGCACTGCTGGATATATTCTTTGGCCCCATTTTGAAAGCAGCTTCAGAAATCCTGTATTGTCCATATTATTGTCCGTAAGGATGTTGTATTTTTCTTTGACATAGCCCCATTATTCTGTTATTCCCACTCTTAAAATCCCACCTACAAGGTCTGCTGCAGAAACTCCTGCTGTCATAGGAAATGCTGACTGCTAGGTCACTTAGCACTGCTGCTGGGATGATGCTGACAGGCTGGACTGGGACATTTTCAGGGAACTGTATTTGCTGGGGCAAAATTGTATTTTGCTGAAGAAGTTTTCTGAGGTTCAAGAGGGGTTTTTTTTGGCAGAAAGAAAAATACTGTCTGCATTTCTCTCACAAGTGTCCTGAAAACATCTGTTAAGAATGGAGATGAATCAAATTCAAGTCAAGAGCAATGTATCTCGCTGCAGCGATGAGCTGGTTCTTCTTTGGGAGAAAATGTCTTTTAGTCTCTCCTGATATTCTTCCTTCTCTGTACTAGGAAGAATCATAGCTCAGCTTAGGCTCAGCAGTCACATAAGAAGTGGGAGACCTTAATGTTGTCTCTGTGCCAATTAATAGTTAATTAGTGATAAGAGGAAGAGCTGCAGTAATGTGTATGAAATACAGCATTTGGGTGGGTCTCCTCAGAGAGTTAATATCAGCAAACACAGATATTTTGAACAGACATTAAGTCAGGACTCCTCACTCCAACAAGGCACAGTGTAGCCAAAAAGGCTTAATTTCTCTTTCTTTTGCTAGAAGATGTTTCCATCAGCAAGAGGGGAAAACAATTCTTAACTACAGACTTCAACATAATAGTGGCAGTAACAAAACAAGCTCCATTATTAAACTAACTCTTGGTAAGAGCCAGATGATTTCTACAGACAATTTTGCATGCAACTGCTAGATGTAATTTGAAAAGTGAGCGCCAAATTGCCATACTAATTATTTCTGGGCTGATGTTCCCTCTGTGACATAGTGGCATTTGGAGAATGGGGACTAACCAACAAGTGAAGTGCTGAAGTGGGAGATCACTAATAGTGTTTCTGAGAAAGAGAAATATAGCAAATACCAATCTTCCTCTTCATATGCTCACTCTCAATTTGCACTGAGACAATTCAATACGCTGAGCAGTTCTATCTAGTTCATCTATATTTTTGGCATCTTTCAAAGCAAATGATGCCCACCTGGCCCTGGGCCAAGGGCAGGTAGAGCTGAGCAGGGCCCCAGGTGATGCTGGGGATCAGGGGGTGACCCTGGCGAGGCCTCACCAGCCCTGAAAATCTCCCAGACAAATTTGTGTCCCTCACGACATGTCTGATGTGTGACTCATGCACACACGCTGCAGGACATAGCTTGCTTAGTTCTCTGATCTGTAATATGCTGTGGGGGGAGGACTGGCAAGAAGCTCACTTAATCTGGGTCTGTGAGCAGTTTTGTATCTGCTTTCATGCCTGCTCTCTCACTAGCAGTTTGCTCTGAGTCAGTTTTTCAAATTGGATACTTTTGCACACTGCATAATGTGAGACAGAAAAGAAAAGCCTTCCTGGTGTACTATGAGTCTTTTTGCTTTCTGTTCATTTCTCTGTCATATTTTCCTTTTTGTTGTTGATGCAGTACTTTATCAAGTTTTAGCAGCATAATTTTAGTCTGGCACTACATACATTGTCTTTAGTGAAAAGAATAAGGAAAAGAAAAGAGTAGGTTGGCTTCAAAGATTTTTAGGTCATATTTTCTTCTGTTAAAAAAAAAATTTAAATGTGTTAAAAAGATAAATTACTGAAAGTAGAAAAAACATTTTGTATTTGATTGGCAAAAAAATTACCAAATTTGTTTAGATTTTGAATATCAAAAGTTGATGGATGACAGTGAGATTTGGTCAAGGAAATAAAGGGTCAAAATGGCAGGAATATAAATTATGTTTGCTAAAATGATGATCATTTGCCATTGCCTTGTGTATTACTGTAGAAGAGACTTTGGGCCAAGGGAGACATTTGGGCTATTCCCAGCAGAACAGACTGGATGGATAACACTGAGCTGGCATGAAACCACTACCAGATCAGTTCTGCATTGGAACAGCACTACATGGACAGATTTTAATTTAATTGACACCAACATAAGACCACAGAGATCTAATGGATGGTTTAAGTGTATGGGAGGTCAGAATCAGTGACTTAGATTACATCAGCAAATATAAGCATGTCTGAGACTGGGTCTGCATAGTGCATGTCCAGCTCTGTCAAGTGGTACTCTGCCTCCAGTGGGAACACCCCAGGTCTACCCTGCAGAGGTTTGGGCCTGCTCTCCTAAACTCCTGTTCGGGTTTATACCTTTTGGTGTGTTTTCTCCTCTAGAGCCTCATACCAAGAGAAAACACACCGAGAAAATGATGTGGAAATGCAGGACTATTCCTCTGAAGCCAATGACTTTCCCAGGTTGCTCTTTTTTTTTTTTTTTCCCCTTGTGCATTTTTACTTAAATTCATAACTAATTGAATCCATCCCAGGTAAAAACTTTGTTTGTTCAAGGACAGCACAAACGCATGCTGTCAGGTGTCTTGTTCCAGCTGCATTTATTTAAGGCTGCATTAATTCCCTTCCCTGCCCCACAATAACATCCATTTCATGTACCTACAGCCAATACCCCTTCAGGGGGGCTGCAGGTCGGTGTCTGATGCCTTTGGGTCACAGGAGTGGCTCTACACACCCTGCCTCACCTCCTGGCTGCTTACAGGCAAAACATGAAGCTCCCACCTCTGTCCACTCATGTGCCCCACTGCCCAGCACTGGGAGCAACTGGTGACAAACCTCCCATTGCTGGGCACAATACATCACACCTCACAAATATTTCCAGCTGTAACTGCATTCAGTTTTCAACAGAGATGATCCTTTGAAGCTCATTACATCCATTTGCATGATATGCCTACAATGAGGTGCATTACTTGCAGCCACCTCTTACCTGCAGCAGCTGTCTTTCCATCCAAGGAGAAGCCACTACCTCCCAGAACGCCCTTGGCACGCCGAGACAGCCAGCACCACTTCAGATCCTCTCTAGTGCTACAATTGCTTAAGGATTTCCTCAGACCAAGATGAACTCATCAGTGGTTTAGCCTGTCCAAGGCTAATCTCATTACAGGTAATCTTATTTACCACATGTACTAGCCATAAAACAATGTTAGCTGTTAACTCTTGCTCTCCCCACAAGCCAGCCTGATAGAGACACAACCAGGCTAGTGCCTGTACTCACAAAGAACATCATCTCCATTCCTAACTCTCACATCCTGACATCATATCTCAGTGACAGCTTGTCAACGTCTTCACTACTGGTGTGGATGCGTTTTGCGATTAAGTTTAACCCTGCTAGGCTCAACGTAGTCTCATATGAAAGAAGGACACAAAACTTTTCCCCACTGACATCTTAAAAATGCACCTAAAACCCACCTCCCAATTGCCGTCTTCACTCTGCTTCCACAGATTGATGCAATTATTTTAATGTGAAACTTCTGTGTCACCCACCTTCTCCCCGCCGTGGAGCAGCTGTGCTGAGACCTCTGCCCACAGCCGGCAGCACCAACCACAGGGACGGCGTCACCCTCTTCCCCAGCAGCTTTCGGTGTGGCATCGCCCTCCCTCCAAATCAGCACCCTGTTCAGTTATTGCAGGCAGGGAAGAGAAAGTAATGGTCTGGTGATTTCTCTTTGAATTCGGGAAATAAATGTTTCCAGGCTACAGGAATACCAGCACCCTCACTGCTGCATTGCCATCGATTTGTCTATGCCCTCGGCCACTACCAGCAACTATTTCATAAATATTCCACAAGACAACCCACTGCCTTCTGCACTGTTTCCAGAGACAGTACAGTAAGTTAATTTCCATCCACAGTATTTGAAAATACCTTAATTATGAACTTAGCAAGTCTGCTTGCTAATGCAGTTTTCCCTAAATTATTCCATGGTTGAGTGAGAATTCAGTCATTAAAAAATAGTAATGAACACAAAGAGTGAAACAAAGCTGAGGCCTTTGTAAGTCTGCCTTGCAGAGCAATGGAAGGAGGGAAAGCTCCTGTCTCTTTAGGACAAGGTCTGATCTTAAGCTATAGATCTGGTATTTCTAACATTGCCTATAAATAAGTGCTTCAACCCTGTCTCTTCCTAACCCTGATCTGCTCTGCTGCTGGTCCCTGAGCACTGCACAGATCTTACAAGCACTCTGCCCTGGGGATTGCCACCTGGCTTAATACCATGCAGGATATCACACACTGCAGCATCAGGAGCCGGAAGGACATACATAATCCAGAGAACCAAGAAACTGCAACTGAGCAATTTGTTTCGTGGTCTAATGCCCAGAGCTGGAGCAGTGGTCTCTCGCACAGTGCCATGCACTTCTGCCACCTCTCTAGACTCTCCTCAGGACAACTCCCTACCCTCCTTTTCCCACAATTGGATGTTTTGTCTAGGATAAGTCTCAGGGTGGTAGTCCCACTCCTTCCTGTACAACCCATCAGCTCTCCTTCGTGTCTCTAGTTGCTGGATTAGCAAGACCTTCATGTGTACTGGATGGGTCTCATACTATCTTTCTCAAGCCCTTCCCTCCCCTCAATCAAAGTTACAGGTGACATTAAAGGGCAGAACAGGAAATGTCACATATTAGACTGTGGTCTCTGGTTGTGGTGGGCATGTTACAGGGAAGAAAGCGGTATTCACTATTTACATACACAGGTCCACGCTTCAGGCCTGCTGATCATCGTACCGTTCGATGCAGACCTGAACTTCTCTCCAAACAGCCATAAGCAAGACACGTCCAGAGTGTAAGCACGGCCAGAGGTCAAATCCACAGACCAAATGCCACCAATTTGTAGGAATTAGTGATGGAAGTTTAGCTGTAAACCCATCCTATAGAATTTGCAGATTGAAATTTAAAGATAGTTTAGCAAATGCTGTTGTTTTTAAAGGACGGACAACATTCTTTATACTCTGTTTTATGCCTTTGTATGCATCAGGCTAACATATTTTATATAGTGTTAAGATTTCATTCTAAAGGATGATCAGACTCAAGCATGTATCTATGAGTTACCTTGGGGATCAACTCTAAGGTATTGAATAAATTGACAAAAAATGTTTTGGTTTGTATATAAAGGATGAAAGGATGAGTAAGTCACGATTTTCTGCTACTGTTCTAATCATCCATACAATGGAGACAGGAGACAAGATTCAAAATTCCCTCAAAGCAACTGTAAATTCAGCTACAATTTTAAGTTCTAGAGACTTTTTTTGCAGGAGAAAAACATTTAACAAGCCCTGTGCATATGTCAAAAAAGTTCTTTTCTCTATTACAAATGCATTGCATTGAATTTGTCCCCATTTCTTTCCTTCCACTCCAGCAAGGAACTTAGATCTGCATATAATTAGAATAGGTTATTCCTGTCAAGTATCAGTTAGAAAACACTAGCATTTTTCTTTTCCCATCTTAGCTTTAACTATAATTTTACATATATCTTGGTCTACACTGACAGATCTGAAAAAAAAATCTGGATATTAAAGGAATAACACCGGGAACTACTATGGCTTTTCTCTGCAAGTATTGCCCCCCTCATTCACTCCTTGTTTGCTAGCTATTCCAAAGTAAGCAGTCAACAAACAATTACAGAAGTGGCTCTGGCAAGTTACAGATGAGCTCAGTACTTAGCACTAACCACACTGATACCTTCCCTGGGTGGAATGGGAAATGAAGAAGGAGTGAGGGACTTGATTGATGGGTAGGGCAAGGGAGAGGACAGGGCTTGCTACACATAAAATTTTCCTTTTAGAAATTAAGAAACATTTCTGCACACTGACCATTCCAGCCCTGCCACGTGGTATGAAATGACGGTTTAGAGACTGCCAAGTGAGAACAATTTTCAATCTCAAAAGGACTAAACACAGACAGGGAAAAATTATCTAGTATACATAATTACTCTGGCATCCCTCATTCATAAATGCTTGGCCATGGACTGTTCTTCTGCCAAGATGCCTGGTCAGCACTGCAGACCTGAAGAAAAATGTGTGAGAAACTACAGGAGTAAACCTGGAACTGATGGTAGTCAGGGAGTACAAAGGGGTGAAATAAAAGAGACCATGGTAACATTCAAAATGTAGGCCAAGCCTATTCAGCTCTTGCAATCAAGTGTTTACTGTCTGATGCAGCATCATTCTGCCCCCATCCTCTTCCCCTTTCTTCTGAACAATGCAACGTTTCAATCTTCTTTAAATTCAAGGACACCAAGTCCCTGAGTGCCCCACTCACGAGCACTGAATAGGAAAACAAACCTGCCTGGCCTTAACAGCATCTTCGCTTACGTCAGTGATGCAGAACATATTGCTTCAAATGCATACTCTTCTAGGGGTGCCATCCATCCACACTGACAAGAAATAGAGCGTTCCCTCCCTTTATCATGTCTGAGAGAGGGGAATGTGTGAAGCAAAGCTAAATGTGTGAAATGCAAATGTAAGTTGCTACATTCTAGTAATATATTTTCTATATTGTCTAGGAGAATTGCAGGGCTCCAGCTCGGGGATGCTGATCTCCCCAACAGATGGCACATCGTCCCTACCTACACAGAAGAGACACGCTTCTGAAAAAGCAAAGAGGCAGGAGCAACATGAAGCATGTGAGGGGGGCAGAGCCATTGCTCCTAACCACAGTCTTGCATAGCCAGGGCTGGACATCACAATGAAAGCTAAGGGAGCTCTATTGCAGGTGTTCTATCAAAGATGATACAGGCTGTAGGATTTTTAAAAAAAAAAAAAAAAAGAAAAGAAAAAAAAAGAGATTCTTGAGCTTTTTTTTAATTGGCAAAAAACTTTTTTAAAAATATTTTTTGGTATTTATAGTAGGATGTGGAGATTAGGATGTGGAGATTTGCATCCACATTTGCTTTACACCTAAACATTTCTGCATCTCATATACAAGAACAGCTTGGCAAGGCAGAAACACACAAGTATAGCTTGTGCCCAAACAGTTCTATTCAGATATCTTGTTTTCAGCCAATCTAGCTATTTCACTGCAAAACTCAGGGCCTCCAAACCTCCTTAAGCCACTAAGTAACACTGAAGATGGCTCCTGAAGTTTCATGACAAATTTTCTAGGCATGAAAGGCTATTTTCTGGGTAAAAAGCCACCCCTGTCCTACCAGGTTGTGAAGTAAAACATGTAAAATTCCCAGAATCCACAAACCAGTTTTTCTGCCTGTTCTATTTTGAAGAAAGCTAAAAAGCGTACTGAGGAAATTCTATGCAAAAAACAATTGGTATGTGCCAACCTGCTTACAAATCTCTTCTGCTGCTCCTAAACGCCATCAGTGTCTTGGCTGGATCCAGTTACTGCATTGCACAGCTTATCACACTGACGATTTTCTTTTCCTCCTTTTCTTCAGAGCTGAACCTCATTAAGAGGAAATATGACTTGTCCAGTCAATGTTAAATCAAAACTCTTGGATTAGTTCTGTGTTTGGAGGCAACCTTAGGTTGAGTGAACTTTCATTCAACACAAAAGCAACCTCCTGGTACTCACAGTCTTTCCTCCCAAATGAAGATTAAGATTTCTCTATGTGTTTGCACATATACATATTTCTGTGAAATGTCTTTCAGCACCCTGGTAAAACACCAGGAAGATATTTTTCAATGGATTGAAAAGATCTCTCCGTTTTTTCTTCCTCTGCTACTCCAAAATGTCAGAAATATCAGTGAAGTGATGCTCTAAGTGAAAATTCAAGCTATCTTTAAGCTTGAATTATTGTGAACAGACAGAGGCCCTATTCCTTTAAATTCTTCCCGCCCTTCAGTTTTAACTCTCTTGTACAGCCTCTCAGACATATAATAAGCTATAAGAAATAAGCTATAGTTTTATTTCTCTACAAAAGCGTTTAAGAAAAATGAGTACTTTAGCTTCTCTGGGTCAGAACATTTCCACTGTAACACTTCAGCATAAACACAGAGCAATGGCTTACATATTAATTTAATTCCTTGTTTAAGATGTAAAAGCAAGACTTGCAGAAGCAATGCACTTGGCATACTTCAAACCTCTAGTGAAGCCCAGCACTCACTGCCTTGACTATGGCACTTTGCTGTGCTTCTCCAGAGGGAAGCCCTCTCCCTGAGGCTGCCCATGGGCTGGGTGCTGGCTATGCCTGCCCTGCCAGCACCCCACTGCTTGATGCGGCTTTGTTCACCATCGTTGCCTTTCATAGCCATCTCATACACTCATCTGTCTCCTAGTTTTTTTCTGATTTCAAAAAGTTTCAGTTTTCACTGAAAACCTGCTAACTGGTTTTAACTGAGATTGAGATATAGAAAATCACAACTTTTCTGGTCCCAGCGAGACCATTCCTAAAATTCCTCTTGAAGCCAAGAGCTCATTTATCTCAGAATGAGGAAAAGCAAAGCAAGGAGCTGTAGGACCTCAGAATCATTGAGCCTGATCCCTCAGGCAGGGGCAGCATCCACACTGCTCTTGGGTGCTGGTACCAATGCTTGAAGGAGACCATCCTAGTTCAGCCCTGCAGCTCCAGCTGCCTTCTTTTAACCAGGCACATGCAGAGCACACACAAACACACGCCTTGCTCTTTAAGAGCCTTTCCCTAAATTTTGAGGCAAGTGAAACATAAAAGCATAATTTCTAGTACCACAGGAGAAAGGGATCTGACTACATACCCTTGCAGGGGGGCTTGCCAAGGCAGACCAAAGTTTGGCTCATCTCAGAGAGGCTTGGCAGACCTTCTGTCCTTTATACTTATGAGAACCTTTCCTTCTGTGATGGGGTATAGAAGCTAAACTGGGCACTGCTTTATTACAGGTACTGCTACTCAAGAACAAACACAACAACAGGAAAATAACACACACACACACACACAAAAAGAAAGAGGCTGAGCTTTTCCCACTCACTAATTTTAGTTACAAAGCAAGCAGCCAAACTTATAAGCACCTGACAGCATTGGCACTGTGGCATAGCAGCTCTGGGAGGACCCCAAGGTGCACTCAGACAACATCTCCACATACCCCACGCTGTGCTGCTCTCTGTGAGGCAGCCTCGCACAAAATGTTACCGTAACTTCCACAGCAGCCACTGCTTAATGAACCATGGTTTAATCCATCAATAGAGCTGAGCCAAAACGAGTAAAATCATGCTCAGGGCATATTTGTCCATTTTCTGGTGTCTTGTGAATCCCAGCTGGGGGAGGACAGAGCAAAGCAGTTCTTTGACAGTGGATGCTGCCTTGCTCAGGCTGCAAAAAAATAAACTCACATTACAATTAGCAATTGCACAACCTTTTCAGGAGGTGTGCATCAATCTGCAAGGTGTGCAGAGAACCTCTCCAAACTCCACCCTTATTGCTGTCTTCCTTCAAAAAAGTTAATACCAAAGTTCACCAACAATGGCATGAGCCTTGGCCTACCAGTAGATACACCCTGAGTAAAGAGAAGGGTACATTTCAGAAGAACCAGAAAACCCACTGTCTTTTATGGGCACTAGATTCACTTCCCAAAAGGAGCTGGAGATGACCTGCAGGTTACATACCTTTAGGCCCACCATGACTTGTGTAAGGCAAACTCCAGAAGCAAGTCCCAGAGCAGGATCCCTGAGTGCAGGGAGGTGATGGCACTTGAGAAGGGAACACTCCTCATGTAAGGGACTGAAGATGCTCCTTGGGGTCAGCCTCTCATCTTTCTTCTCAGGGCTGTGTTTGGTAGCACTGGCCACTCTTCTTGCTACCCCTGTGCCAGCTCAGAAGTCTGCTCCCTCTACAGCTCACTGCCCATAGACAGCCCTTGCCCACGCGGCTCTCAGCTGCCCTGCCTCTACCAGAGCAGTCAGCACAGAGCCTGGAGCCTGGCACTCACAAAAGATACTGTGCTGTTCCCTGGCTCCTCACCATGCCTTATGTAGGGATCATGGTTTCTGGTAAGAAACTGCCCAATAGATGCCCTATATTCCCAATATCAGGTGCACCAGTCGACGCTGAACACCTGTTTGTTCTCCCACACACCAGTGCACTCCTCAGTCCAGCAATGACATGGCTAATACCTTCAGCTTTGTCCATTGACAGGATGGCTGGACGGAAGGAATTTCTGGGCAGTACACAGACTTTCTCCAAGTAACTGCCAAGCTGATTAAATCTATAGCATGGTCATCACGCTGGCATTACCCCACACTCACCAAATACATGGAGCACAGCATCTTCCTGGAGCCAGTACAGCCACAAGGGGTCTAAAATAATAAAATTAATTCCAATAAAACCATAATAAATATCGTGATCCAGGGCTGGGCCGTTCCTTGTCCCTGGGAACAGCAATGCAGGAAGGAGCTAAGGAGCTCTTCAGGAGTTGTGTGTGGCTGGACAGGCTGATTAGCCGTGGCAGAGATCCAGCAATGCCAGATCCAGCGTAATTTTCTATACAAATGGAAACACAATGTAGGAAGCCACAACCAATCTGTATGAAAAGTTAGGTCTGCAGAGTTTATTAGTCTGGGCTCCTGGCCACAAGAAAATACCTAATTTGTTTCTGGACTGCACCTGGCCCTGGAAACCACACAGGATGTTTTTGCTGGGCTATGTGTAAGCAGCGAGTAGGTGTCACCTTGATTATCCTCTGTTATATATATCTTTGAGGAGGACATGCTGTTTTGTACCATTAGCTATCATGATGCATCATTACTGCAAAGAAATAGAGGATGAGGTGTAGAAGTCTATTTTATATTTATTCTTACATAGATGAGCTGTAGCTTTAACTGTAATCCATGAAAAAAGACCTGTGTCCAGTCAGACAAATAGCTGGATCTCATGGGCAGCCCACATCAGGCTGAAGTGGAGGTGCATGGAGAGTTAAAGAAGGGTGCTCAATGGGACCAGGGGCAGAAGCCAAGCTGATGTTTACCATGTGTGGGCTGGAGCAACCCACACCAGGAGCAGAGGGAGCCCACAGGGAGCCCAACTGTGCCCACACCGGCAACAGCCACACTGGTGCACAGGGTCAGGGAGATGTCCTCTCTTTTATATGGCCTTGAAATTAGCTGCAAAAAGGCAAAGGAGGGATTATTCAACATCCTGCCACAATACTGGGAAAGACAACACAGTTCAGGTTTGCTCCTCCCTTCCATTAGTGTGCTGGGAAGGTGCAGAAAAGATTCAGAGCAGTCTGGTCTTGAAAGGATGAGACCCAGCTTTTGCTGTCATGGAACATTAAAGTATTGAGTTCCTGTTACAGATGAAGGAACAAGTTAGGTAGCACACTGCTCAGTCCTGACAGGACTGTGGCACTTCTAAACATGACCAGAAGCAAGATTTCAGACCATGGGACCTTCAATGTCAGAAGTACAGGTGCCTACTAATTTAGGCTCATCAAGGGTTGAGCATCTGCTCAGTGTGTATTTGGAGTAGCACAGTTTGATGGAGGTGCTCAAAGCAGGACTGAGGTGTACAGGAAATCTGGCAGTACATTTGCAAACTTCATCCTCATGCACAACACTTACCTAAAGTCCATTTTTAAGCTTAAACACTCCAGTTTCTCCCTGTGGTAGAATATGAATGTCATAATAGCAATAAAAAACACGCAAACCAAACTAAATAAACAACAAAAACCCCAAAACATAACCTAAAAAAACCCTAACACATGAACTGCAAAAATGTGTATTCTGTTTTTCCTATGTGAAATTTAGGCATTTTGTGAATTTATACGTTCCACCCAGCTGTGCAACAAAAGTGCCAGCAGACATACAAACCCTAGCTTTGCAGTCTGGGCATTTGCTATCCAGTAGCATCAGCAATCTGGAAGCAGGGCAGTGGAATTTGTGCACTTGGGGACAAGTTTGCACCACTGATGGTATTTAGAAAATGTGCTTATCAGAGAACTCTTTCAAATCTTCCTTCCAGTTACTGCTCTGCTTCTTACCTGTGTGCCCAGTGCAGTCTGTGCCAGGACTGTGGTGCTGCATATCAGTGGTGACCCAGCACTGATCCTGCAAGGGCCAGAGCTCCCAGGGAAGGTGGACAGCTTGCAGGGTGAGCTCTACCCTCTATTGCCCCTCTACACAGCCTTTTGCACCCTGAGTTGCCTGTATTTCCCAAGCTGCTGATCTCTGTTCACAGCCTTGTATGTGACTCCAGGCTGCTGGAGGCAGAATAGTCACTGCTTTCCTACAGAAACTAGTGCAAGGAGACTTTTTTTTTCCACCAGAGAAATTTTGCCGCTCTTTTACACTCTGCTTTTAAGAGAAAGCATGCTTAAAGCTGTGGAGAGTGTTAAGCACTATCCCAGGTTACCTTTAAACAGGAGAGCATCACCTTCCTCTTACACCCTTCTCTTACTCTTAAACTCCTTAGGAGACCTAAAATTACTGCTGTCTGTTGTGTAGCAAGATAGAAAACCTTTGTCTCACATGGTGATGGACTGGATTACTCCACTGACTTTTACCTTCAGCAACAGGCTCCATGTATATCAGGATACAGTTTAAAAGGAATGATCATCTTTTTAATAGATCACATACTGAGTTACAAGCTACATATTCAACAGAAAATCAAGCTAATTGCTCACTTCTTCTAAGATATCCCTAAAGGATAATCAACGTCTGCAGAGCTGTTTCCTAGTTGGAAACTAAATAATTAAGCTGAAGAAATGCATTTCTCTTTCAAGTTTCTCTCTGTATTTTCTTTTATTCTTCTTTGTACCAAATACATCAGCATGAACATAAGCTATTGACTTTAATTAAAAATTAAAATTAGCTCTAGTTTTGTTTTGTTAAACTCACATCTGAAAACCAAAAGAGACTGTCAAGACAGGAAAAGAAAACATTTCAACCTTCCTCCCAGTTCTCATCCCTACCCAACATACCCAGCAAATCGTAAACGTGCTGTGCATCATCTTCTTCCTGCAAGTAACTCAAGAGTCTTCAGGAGGATTTACTGCACTTGGACTTCAGCTTATAACTGCAGCTGTGTGGATTATAAATAAAGAAATGAACAGTACCATAACATGATAGATTTGTGAATCCCCAAATTTTGATAGGAATCTTCTTTATTAATTTAATCTATTACGGCCTAATTGCTTATGTACTGTAAACCTGCAAAGGTCAATCACCAAACAATAAGAACGTATCAAACACTAACAAGTCCTAATACAATAAGAATGTAAATCAATAGTCTAAATGAAGCCTTGTATTGCCAATGATGCATGAAAATGTATTATTGTTAGGGACTACAAGCATGGGTTTCACTGAAAGCAATAAAAGAAAAAGCCATGCCTTTTGAGAGAAATACACTATAAACAGCATCTGTAAATACTGACTGTGCAGTGAACTTTTTCAAAAGGGCAACTTCAAGGAATAAGCCATTTCACTGAAAGATACTTTCTTGCACAAAAAGTAAAAGGAAAAAGGTGATGATGCAATAAAAAAATATTTGACAAAGGCCAACTCTGAACTATATAGATGTAACTGAAGAACAAGTTTATAAATATTAGATACTGCACTTTAAACATATGTAAATAAATATTTCTATATATTAAACTTTCATAGACTCGCTCATAAACCTGCAGCCTCATCCCAGACAGAATCCTATAGCTAATTCCATTCAAACAATTGTGCCAAGAGGACAGTTACTAGAGAAGTTCACAGCTGTACGAGGAAGCAGACTCCTTACCTGGAGGCTCACTCCATTGTCTTCCTGCCTTCCTCAGTTTCTAGCTAGTTCAGATGCATGCTAAGGAAAAAGGCTATTTTAAACCATCTCCAAATTCTAAAAGGCTGCAGAATAGTGTTCTGTTTGTAGGAGCAATTTAGCTTTATAAAGCAGCATGATGTGAACTAAGTGAGGTAAGATAAGCCTTGTGCAGTGTGTTGCAGCAGTCAGCAGCAGCAGAAGCCAATCCGTCTAGAACCTGAATACTGAGAGCTGCACTGACACACTGCAAGGAAAGGTGTTACACAGGCATCCACCAAACTAGACATCCCATTTCACTTCTGCTATTACTGAAGGAATTTCTCATGGCAGCAGAGGTTTGGCAAATGTACTTCTCAAAATATTTTTGTGTTCCTCTGTTTTCATTAAACCTCTAAGCCAAACAGTCAGTTGTGAAAGTTGTTCCACTTGCATGCCATTGTTAGAATATATATCACAAGCAATGTAGACAGCACTTACTGTGAAATCTGTATTTCTTATTTTCCTGCTGGTAGGAAAATAGAATACTTAAAACCAGTTGGGAATCTAAAGAGTTAGACCTGCTACAGGCAGGTCTAAATTGCTATTATAAAAAGGTCCATTAGCAGGTTTGATCTGAGCAAGGAGGGTGTGCTAGTTTACCATATTAGTCTGATTTCTTTCCAACTAAATTCTGCTCATGAATTGTAGCAGTATTGAATTAAAGGAGTCTGGTTTTAAGGCCAGGCATGGATACTGGAAACAGTCATATAATAATCTACTCTTATGGTTTAGGCAGAAAAAAAAAAGGAAGTGTTATTCTTTCAGAACATTTCCTTCGTCTTTAAATCTTCAGATACTCTGCTTTTGCTAAGGTCATTGCATGAATTTAAGATACACCATTCTGGAAACTAAATTAGCCCTCATTTACTGGGAAGTTGAATGCAGCCAGACTAATGGTGGTGCAAATATAATTGGTTCCCAACATGTGTCAGTGTGTATACTCCTCAAGCCACGGAAAAGATGCATTATGGGACTAATTTTTAAATGTTAATGGATATTGGATGTTTGCCAGACACCCAGCTGTGCACAAAACATTGAGATGGTAAATAGCTCTTGATCTGTTTAGAAACAAATTATAATGGCTGTTTGGATTCCACATGACTGAAGGCATGGTAACCAGCACAGGCTCACAGACTGACCCTATTAACTGCACTAAGGGGAACGCGCTGATTTTTAAAATCAAAATAAGAGACATAAAATAAGGCTATTAAGATGCCATTTAAATTATTTTAGATTAATATTAGGCAAACAAAATCTCAACTGCAACCCATAGCACCTGGTACCCTTCCCTACATGAGTTAACTTATTTAAGGGACTTACTTATTGCTAGGTTTCTTTGGGAGGAAGTCAAAAAGAAATGCTTTCATCACACAATTAATTTGATTCTAAAGCTGAGATCTGAGTAAAGAGCTTACCTGCACTTATAGAATAAAATCTCTCCTGCCACACATCATCAATGGGTCTCACTGAGATGCATCAGGGAATAAGACCTCTTTTCGTTTGACGTGTAGTTCTCATAATTTTAATTTAAAGTGTATGAATATCAGTATTTGCAGGAAATTCCCCACTTGAACTGTCTTTCTAATTGTATTCATTTGGTCAGCAAAGCCCAACAGGGAATTTTCAATCAGCTGGATTAGGTGCTTCTGATTACAATACTGTAGCATTAGCAGAAAGCACCATTTTGCAAGTGAAAAGTGTACTAATTGTCAGCAACACAGGAGAGCTCTTTTCCATAAAGCTGTGTGTTCAGCAGTTTGAGACTCCTTTTCAGAAATAGATAAGACAGTCACATGGATATTCAGGAGAGCTTTCCCTTTAGGATTTTTCTGCAGAGTTTGAGAAATTCTGGGAAAAAAAGCCTCCACGTCTAGGACATGATGAGTGCCTACCAAAATTTCTCCATAAAACCCCACCAAAACAGAAGGCAATTCCAAGCATAAGAGCACAGTGTCATTGGATCAACGGGGAATGACTCAAGACTGCCTAAGAGCTGACTATGCAATGTCATTAAATCATAGCCTGTCAATAATTTGTACTCCTCCAAGTTTATATCTTGAATTTATGCTTCTTAGCATCTATTCTTTAGGTTGATTTTTAACTGGGTGCTTTCTGCTAATTTTGGTACCTTACATAGCTTGTTCTCTATGATCGGAAATACACCAATGTATTAGGAAAGGAAGTCTGAGAGTTACTTCTCAGAGTTCTTCAAAATTCATTTTCTTTTTCTCAAAAGAATGTTGCTTTCAGCAAATGTAGGACATATATGAAAATAAAAGCATCCTGACCACCAGGAAATACATGCTATTCTAAGAGGCACCACTAAAAGGTGTCAAAGGATGATTTTTTTCTCTGAAAACTCAAAAGTCTTGATTCATTCTTATAGATTAAGTATGGACCTCAGGGAAAAGTTTTCCTTACTGCCAATTTCAAGGGCTAAAAAAAATGAGATGACGAGAGCCAAAAACAAACCACAGACATCCTGCCTCAACCCTGCAAGTTGACAAACCATGAGACAAAGGTTGGCCCTATGGAGACATGTCCCAGGCTTTCTGCCACCCCACTGAGGGCAAGAGGGCATTACTGCCATCCTCAGCTCTACACAGCCCTGAGTGCATTATTTCAGTGGCATCAGGACACAGCAGAGGAGTTTTGCTCTCCCCAAAGAATCCAGGCACAATTGGGCTAGGCATCACAAAAACAATTTCACCTCCTCCCTGCCAGCAGAATATGAGAAAGTCACAGCCCTGTCTGCAGCTCCAGGAATACTGGTGAAGAGTCAGGGTCTGGACATATGAGCTTTGGTGGTGAATTGGTCTCAGAAGAGGGAAGCACCAGATCTCTCAGCTCCAGGAGGGAGGACTTTACACCTTTGATGCTGTGCTGAGGAGATACACTATGCTGCCAGCTCAGGTTTCCTCCACCGATGTCAACAGGCAAATCACAATTAGCTGATGTCCCACAAGAGCAAAAAGGGTAAAAACAAGCTTATTGTTCATTCCTCATCCTGGCTGGGGGTCTAGGAGTGCACCCACAGCCACGTGGGTTTCACACCTTTATAATGCAACATTGTCCATCCCACCTGCAAGCAAACAACTGGGACTCTTGTTTCCTAGTAAATCATTGATTCAACATCAGAATTCAGACAGCACAACTACTTCAAGGACCAAGCTATATCTCCAGTTATGTTAGCATAAATCTGAAATAATTCCACTAAGACTGGAGAATTTATTCTTAATTTTCAAAAGCAAATGAGAACAGTCTGACCAGCAGGATTCAGGGTTTAAATGACCTACATACAAAGTGTGTTTTTGCAGATGCAGAGTAATTTCATTAGAGTACCCTGCAAAATCTTTTACTTGCATAACTTGTTTCCATTTCTTTTTAGTGTAATGAGATTTCATGATGAAAGCCAAATACAATCTAGTATAGCAAAAGTGCATGTTACACTGATCCTAATAAGCCCAATGAAAATCAATAATGCTGCTAGTTTCCCTGAAATCAGCCTACATAAGCTCCAAGCGCCGTGTTCTGCCTAAAGCAGAGTATTAGCAGCTTATATAAGACAGATATTTCCTAGTAGAAAATCTCAAAAGAACCACAGTTAAGGAAGAGAAAATAAAGCAAATAGTTGTTACAAAAACATTGGGGATAGTTGCCTCCCGCCCTTAAGGTGTGGCTAAAAGATCAGTTCCCTTCCCTTTTCATCCTGTTGCCAGCTGCTACCAAACCACTGTGTTGACTGCAACCTGCACAAGGGTGTTTCCAGGCCCCGGCTTCTCTGTCCTCTGCAAAAGAAAAACAACACTGTCCACCCATTTGCTAAACAAGGATGAGAAATTTTGCTCTAAGAAGCCCCATTTTCACTGACATAGAAATGAGGAATATAATAACACTGAGGGTGGGGAGGGGGGGAAGTCAAGCACATTGTATCAAGGACTGTTATTAAAAATTCAGGCAATCTGATGCAATGAACTTTGCAAAGATGCATGTATCATCTATCATATTTCATTCCTTTTGCTTGCAGCTTGCCCTGCATTCAGAAATGGGAAATGCTGAGTTAAGAGGGGAAGAAAGGGCAGGTTTGAAAGCAAAGACAAGAACATGCAAATGTCAGAAGACAGAAACCGAGAATTCATCTATATGTTTAGGCATATAGTATATATCTGAGAGCAATAGCCATCATTATGTAGATTTTTACCCTGCATGTATTTCAAATAAAATCTTTCTTTGAAGTTTGCCTCTTCTTAAATAAGCTAATAAATGTAGGAAGCTTAAAATATAATTTCCATTGCATTAGCAAGCTATTTTTTATTTGCATAAGAAAAACGTTTCTCTGTAATGATCTACCTTATGAATGACCTGGGGAAATAATTTCAGGTTGCTTTAAAATGCAACCATTTGTTTCTTATTGGCGAGTTCAATTTCACTAAAAGTTATAGAGTGAACAGCAATAGCCTATTTGCAATATTAGATAGCCAAAGGTGCATAATTATTTCCAGTTTACTATTAAAATAATATTTAAATAATTCAGCATGCAGTTGCTTTTTTCTTTTAATGGTGTACTATTAACAGGTTGGCAGATTGGCAAGAGTGAGGCATTTTATGAATTTTTTGAATTAGGAAATTCTTACAGAAGCAAATGTAAGCACAAGCTTTTATTTTTGTGTAACGTTTGCATTGGAAAGTCTTCCCTCAGGACAAGAATAGATTGCATTTCTGGAAGTGTATAACTTCATGTAAGTAGCATATTTGTATTTATTTACCAAATGTAAGTAGGGTAATTCTGAGTAAAAGGATTGTACATACGGACCACACATAGGTAGCATATAAAAATATGTGTCATGTATACACGAGAAAGATACTTCTGCCTCTGACAGGGGGATGGAGCACAGCACATTCTGCCTAGTTCAGAGGTTGTAACAGCTTCTGCCTGTGCATCACAGGTATACAGTACTGTTGCTATGGAGACAGGCTCAAACGAGCAGGAAATTTCATTTTGATAAAGTTCCATTCTTGGGCAGAGGCAGAAGGCTCTATATTCAGCATCACATATGGCAGGTTTTAATGTTTGAGACACATGTTCTGTAAACAACAACAGACTTGGAAAAAGCGAGTCGCATTTTCCCCTCATGACGCTGGCACCTGCAAATAACACCCTGGAAGGGGGTGGTGCAGTTGGGAACATCCCTGCAAAGTGGATCCCTGCTCTTCACACCACAGAGACCACCAGCACGAGGGGCTGGGGTGCAGGTGGCAGCTCCCGGGCACACACCAATCCTGCAGGGCATGGCCCACACACTTGCTGCTCAGGGAATCAACAGCACATGGGTGGCCAAAACCAGAGAGGCTTTATTCAGATGAAAAGTGGAAAATTAATTTCAGATGAAACGCTTCATTAATTTTAACTTATGTAAAAACATTAATATTTGTTAATCAAAGAAATCAAACATTTTCAGATGGAAGATCTTTCCAATCCAATCAAGCAAAACAATGTTTTGAAAACAGTGAAATGAAGTATTTTCACTTTTTCCAGTTCTCGACACACTGGGATTTATCAGCTCTATTGATTCACTAGGGCTGACAGAAATTTGCTAAGCAATTCCGTAGACCAGAACCTGCATTTTTCAGGAGAAAGAGGATTTTACTGAAAGCTGCCACCCAACTCTCCTCACTAAGATCAAAGCAAAGACAATTATCACAGGGCTAGAGAACATCTAAAGTAGTTGTCTCTTCTTTTCTTTAACCCCCAGCCCTCAGCAGCACCTTGTGCTGCCCAGGGACAGTGCACCATGGGGTTCCCAACCAGGGAACACATGGCCACTGATTTTCCCCAGAGCCTGCCCAAGCCTTGAAGGCTCCTCAAACTGATGTGTGTTCCACCTACAGAAGAAACAAAACCTGCTATTAATGGGCAAAGCCAATGGGGGGGACTAAAGCAAGAGTCGGGGAACAACAGATGTCTGGAGGTGGCACAGGGTTGCTGAAGGGCAATGTAGAGTCTTGCCTGGGGGCTGGGAGGAGAAAAGTTCATAGCTCATTTGGCAAACAAGGATCATGAGGTACTTTTGGTGTGGGGAGTTTGCTTTTGTTAGTTTTGATGGTTGGTTTCTGTTTGTTTGGGTTTTTTTCTTTTCATTTTAAATCACAGTATTTGAAAGCTCCTAGCTATTTACATCTAGCAGCCTTATGCAAACAGTTATTATAAAAAGACCTCTTTGGGATCATGGGATTATTTGTAATAAAAATAATTTAAATATTAAAGAATTCACTACTACTCTTAGGCATTGTGTAATGCTTGGAAAGTACAGAATATTAAGTCTTTTACCTCAGAAACACCTTTCCTTAATATAACTAGTGTTTCAATCAGGAAAGCCATGGTGAAATCAGTTCTGCTTCTGGCATATATTAAACACTAGTCAGTGCTGGGAAGGCCTGTTGGCAAAACTGAGCCCTTAGCTATCATATGTCTTTTCCAAAACTATATCTAAACATCCATAAATATCCAATGAAGTGCAATCTTCTTTTGCACCTCAGTATTGTGCTCTTTATTATAAGAAAAATCTATTTTGTACCATATTAATATCACTTGCCACAATAAAATACAATAATTTGCTTCTCCCCTGTCCCCTTCTGAACCAAGCACCTAGACTGCAGTAAGACAAAAAAAAAAAAGGCAAAGAAAATGAAACATATCAATAGTTACACTGGTAAATTGAAATACTTACTATCTTGGGGGGAAAACCTGTTATTAAAATAAAAATACCTGAGATAGTGTCAGGCAGTGTGACGATGAAGATGTCATTACTAACCAGAACCCTTCGGTCCCTTAGCTGTCAATAATTAATACATTATTTACACTTGCACATTCTCATTTCCCAGCTTTCAAGATTTCATTTACACTCTGATCCTTTGCTTAGCAGCAAATTTAACATCATTGTGACCTTCTTCTTCCTGGCACTATACACCTATCAAGCAGAGAAAGAGAGTAACATCTGATATGTGCATTTATTAAAGCAGAAAGCACCAGTTACTGGTAGTAGAAGTGCCAAATGCCAGTGTTTTCCACAATAAAATGGAAGAGAACCAAATGGCTCCCAAAGAAAAATCAATTAAGAAACCATCTTAATAATATCATTTGTGGGAGCCTCAGCATTTGCACGTTTTAGGGAAATGTAGCTGAAGTGTTTCTAATTAAAACCCAAAGGAATTAGCAAACTTATGAAAGCCATGCCACAAATTGCAGACAACCTTATGTTAAAGATACACCATTTTGACTATCTGAAATTAAAATATTCTGTTAAGTTGAAATAGCATTTTCCTCATCATGCTGTGGGGATACAGCCACTCCTAGGAGCAACAATGTCAGATGGTCACATGAGACGTAAATCACTGTTACATCACAGTGTACATAAATGTACATATTTATTTAGTATAAGGATATGCAAACTATCAGCATAAAATTTAACATATGTTAAAACTGTGCTGTAAGCAAGGATTGCCAGAACATAGATGACTGGGATAATTCTTTTGAAATCAGTGCCAAGTTTCATGTTAAAGTTAATTTTTCTGTTTTGGAAAACAGAAAAAGTATTCTGGACATATCCTGGCACACTGGGGCTAGGCACTGGATGATTTTGAATTGAGAAAACCACAAAAATTTGTAATTTGGGCTCTCAGGAAATTTTTCTGTTCACTTCAGTGGATTTTGGAGCACATCCTCAGTGAGATCAGAAACTATAAGGAGTAAGAGCAGCAATACTCCTGCTTCAGTGGAGGAAGAGCTGGGAAAAGGAGATTACCCAGAGATGCTTTTCCCCATACAGGCATTCTACCGAACCATTAAACGAAATGTCAAAGAAGTTACTTTGGAATTTTTTTGGTTGGATTGAGTTTAGGGGCATCATTTAGAAGACCTTCTAAATCTATAGAAATCTAAAGCTCTGATGTTAATTTCTGTTAACTTTGCAGAAGGTGGCTGTATTCTCTTAGCCAAGCAGGCGCTTTCTCCAGCTGGAGTTTGTCTACACTGCCAAAGTAACAGGGTTACATTAGGCAGAAGAGATGATTTCTACAGACTGACAGCTTCAGAGTTAATCATACTATTAACTCTCTCGGTCTCTCCAAGCACCTCTGCTGAGCAATTGCCACAGTTCTTGCACTTCTCTGTGGTGGGGATGACATCCTTGTTAATCATACAGAGCCCTGGCTGGATTGGGCACTTCCTGAAATTTCATCTCAGGAGCTGTAATGAGAGGGAAAACACAGACACTGGACAGCTTCTGCAAAATGCTGTACCATCTGCTTGACCAAAAGGAGCACTCCAGCCACGAGGAAGCAACAAAGTGATGGGAACATGTAGTCTTATCTAAGGCTGGGCCTTGCCACTGTGGAGATGGAAATCCGTCTGAGACTAAAACTTCAGTTCACCAAGGCACAAACAACACAACAACCAGTCCAACAGTGCCATAAAATAATTGCACTGATAACCAGCTTCCACTTCCTTCTTGTATAGCCAGCATTCAGCTATCACTGTCAAAACCATGTGAAACAGGGAGATCTGCATTAAAGACATTACTATAACCACTCCAAAGTTAATATCTCATTAATTGATTTACCACTGCATGACATATTGACTCCAGTTTCTACAGCCCTGTCTCTTCTTCATCATCAGCTGGTGATCTCCAGTTGGCACTGGAGTGGGCAGATGCTGTTGCACCCACGGTTCCTGCTGCATCCTACTGTCCCTCTCTTTTCCCAACCAGATTTATAACAACTGATTGCTACAGTGCTGTAAAAAAAAAAAAAAAAAAAAAAAAAGTAGTTAAAATTAAAGGAAAGGGACTTCATGCATTATTTTGCACTCTGAGAAATTAGTATCATTTGTTGCAAATAAAAATTTCCAGGATGAATTCTTGCAAGCCAGTTCTTAGCCAGGAGCACAATATATTGGCTGAACTGTGTTTTCTTGTTAGCAAAAGAGATTTTATAGCAGAAGTCCTGGCACAGTTTTTATGATGGAGGAGCAAACACTATTGCATCCAATCTGACATAAAAAGTAATCATTTCTGGAAGACTCTAACACTGAAAATTCCAGGCTGTGTACCGGAGTCAAATTGGTGAATACCCAAAATGTGCCCAAACGCCACCCAGTTGCAAGATCTGTTCTGAATTCCTGAGCTATTAGGGGAATACAGTGTTTATGAGACATGCCAGATTGATGGCATCTGCAGGCAAATTCTTTTTTGCTTGCCACACAACAAATACGCATGGAAATCAGTGTAAAATTCCCTCTGCTGTCTCTTTCTGTAAATAACTCCTTGACAAGTGATGGGCCAGCTTTATTTAATGGGTTAAAAAAATAGGGTGCTCTCTCAGCACAATTGTTCTTCATTTTTGCTTTCATTTTTATAACTAACAGAAATACCAGTTATTAAAAATGAAGAGTTTTGCAATATGAGTAATTCGGAAGAAATTTTGTTCCCCCATGGACTACAAAAGGAAAGTCTAGCTCTCCTTTCATCACTATGCACCCCTTTGACTACTGATGGCTTCATTTTCCCAAATGCTGACCTAGAAGTCAGCCATGCAAGAAAGGATGTGGCAGAGCCCGTCACTGACTAGGAGGCTCCTTTGTCTTTCATCTTACCTGCAATATATTAAGCATTCCTTAAGTTTGGTAGGAAAAAAATCAGATACAACGTTTACTTCCAATATGGCAAAATAATCCATAGCCCATTCCCTCCGCGATATATTTGTCAAAGGTGGGAGACTGAAAAGCGCAAGATAATCAGCAATACTTACTTCTCATTCCCATAAGGGCAAAGAAGAACAGGCCAGAGAAAAAAAGCAGTTGTGATTTGTTTTTTTTAATTGTTCCAGCATTCTTCATGAGAAAAGGAGGACCTGTCTGCTCTGTTCTTCCTGTATCTCATTCCAATTTTACTTTTCATATGTGCAGATGGAAGAGACCCTGATATTTCAGATATATTCAGCCAGAGCAAGTCCATGCAAAGACAGTTTCACAGTGGCCATGCAGATGAGCAGCAAGTGAAATCCTTGGGCAAATGGCAGAGCTGAAAGTAAAGCCTTTACAGGATGCTTCACATCTCACTGCCCCTCTTGGCTCTCCCCACTGGGACAGCAAGGGCAGGGTGAGTGCTGGCACATCCTGAGTACTGAAGGCTGATGCCACTGCAAGAGGATAGCCTTGTAAGTCTGATTACTGCTCCAAAGAGTGACCTGAACATATCTGAACCCTCAGCTTCTTAGACTCAGAGTAGGAGATAATACACCAGACAATACTGAGGACAGAGGTCTGACTAGCTGTGTTTCTGCTTTATAGCATGGGAGTGCTACATGCCACAGATGATTTCACATATCATTTGGAGGAGAAATTCATTAATCTGTGAAGTACTGAAGGCTGTAAGGACCATGTGATTGGGACAGCCAGGCTGAATGGAGTAAAGAGAGAAATGGAGGAGCTATTTAAAACACAGGGGAAGAGAAACCATTGATGAGAACAGAAAGACTAAGGAAACAAAGCAGGAGTGTCAAGGAGAAACCAGGAGACACCCAACACCGGGGCAGACAACTGCTCCGCTCACGAGCCCAAACAGCCCATAGGACCAGCTCTGCCAGAGGCAGCTCGACAACACTGTGAGCCCCACTCTCGGCCCCGTGTCTGGCAGCTGAGAGCAGCGTCTGTGACAGAACAGCATCTGTGACCTCCAGCCACTCGCAGGCTGGAGGTGTCCAGGCAGAGCCTGCCCACAGTGTGCACACCATGGCTCCCCGTTTCCATTCCCACAGCCAACATGTGTGCGTGCTCACTCTGCTTGGAAACGTGGCACAAAAACACTACAACGAGATACACATGTACATATATATGTGGGGTTATGGATTTAGTTAAACAGAGTTAGAACTAATTAGAAAGAGGGAAGGTCTATTAATGTTCTTCTCCAAGTCACAGGCTTTTTTATCTTATTTTTTTAAAAGGTTTTATCTTGAAGCAGCTTTGGTTTTATATGATCAGGCTTGCTGGCTTTGATAGTTTTGGAACATAACTGCTGATACATTTAGAAAATACAATTTGGCAGTGTCGGTCCACACTGTGTGTTGGTCTGTCGTGTGGGGGTGGGTATGGACAAGGATCACAATGTGAAATGTGAACTGTGTGTAAAACCACAGTAACTCATCTCCAGAAGAGAAGTTTATGTAAATTATCATTAAAGCCTTTACTCTTGTTTGCTGATAAATTTATAGACATTAGCATCAAGGTAGCAATCAGGATTCATCAGCTTTACTTTTTTATAACCTGTTAGTATTTGATAACTTCTCTCTTCAAGTGACATACTGTAACATTGTGCAGTATTAAATGATATGCACAAATAAGTACCTAATGGTAGATTTAAAGATGTTGCAGCAGTCCAAGTTCTTTCATTTTCCTGATTATAATGGCATTTGCATAATGTATGAATTCAAACATTATTGCTGTTAAATAATGCATAAATATTCTCCCATGCTGAAATACATCTATTTCCTCTCCATGAATTATTTTGAATGTATCATTCAGTTGTTTTTCTATTTAAAAATGTAGTTAGGACTCTGCATATATCAGTATTATGACTGGAAGAAGTATAATCACAAGTAGTTGGCTAACACTCCAAACTGTAAATGAAGTATATATTATTAAATGGGCCATCTCCTTCCTTCTTCAGAAAGCATTATCACCAGAATACAAAATTTAGCATTTCTGAAATGTCAGAAAGAAATGCAGGTACCGATTCGATTATCCGGCAGGTCTTAGGAAAGAAAAAAGAACAACATTTTGCTCACCAATCTGAAGGGAATATGAACGTGGTCATATATAAAGAGATAAATCTGTAAGAGGGAATTGTGTGAGTTCTTGAATAGCTCTTTGTGAAACTAAGCACCTTCAACACCCATTGACTTCCAATCCCATATCTCCCAGATGATAGACCCTTTTATTTATATTTGGTTCTATGAAATGTGCCATCCAGCAAACTCAGATAAATTCTGTCAACACTGTCACAAGTCAGTTACATCAATGACAGATGACGGGATGAATAAAAGGACTTCAGGATTCAAGTATCTAGAGTTCAGCAAAAAAAAAAAAAAAATTAAGTCTGCACAACATTTAACAGTAAAAATGCCAAAATGAAAATAACATACAATGTATTTCCCTCCTGGGTCTATAGCCCAGCTGAAATGGTCAAAGAAGGTAAAGAATGCAATAAAACCCCAAAGACTCAAAAATATCCTGTATATATGCCTACTTAGAAATGTGCAAACGTACAGATTTGCCTGCTTCTTCCTAGTCTCTTTTTCCCCTGCTTATGCCACTGCATTATCTTTTTCATTAAATATCTGCTTTTTGCAATTGCAGTGTTTAAAGTCAGATTTAAGTATTGACTTGTAATTGTATTGTCTCTCTCTTTTCCCTCCTCTGAAATCGGTGATTTTTTTTTTTAATTACCTTTTACTTACCATGTAGACATGACTTAGTGTTTCAATTTGGACCCTAACTTGCTGGATTCTGTTGTCTCAGTCAATTTTCCATTTGGTGAAGGTAGGAAATAATCAAGTCTCCAATAAACATCATCTATTTTTAAAGTGTGTCATCTTTTACAATTTGTCATTATAATGCTAAAATATGCCTGCATCAGGGCCATCACCATTACTTTACCCATATAAACCCACACACCTATACATATACATACACACAAAGAAACTATTTATTCTGTCAAATAGATTTTCTGTCACTGCTCCTCCCTTTTTTCCTTTACTGCTCTTGATGGTATAGTGGAAATGCACTTTTAAAACCTAATAAACTGATACAGTGGTAAAATGAACATATTTTGCTTACACTTGTTTAAAGTGAGTCTGCATAAAATGAAGAACATTCTGAAATAGATTTGATCAACTTGAAACTATTGCAAATAAAGCACAGAAAATGTCATATCTTAAATTCAATACACTTGTTAACCCAAATAAAATAACTATGAAAATTCATGTCAGTTTCTAATGCATAGACATCTCAAAAACAAAACAAAAAAAAAAAGAAAAAGAAAAAGAAAAAGAAAGAAGAAAAAAGAAAGAAAGAAAAAAGAAAAGTTGATGCACAAATGGTTTACCATTAATAAAGTCCTTGATTTACAAGAGTGGCTACTATTACACAGACTGGACCACCTCATAATACCCACCCAGGCACTGCCTAGTGAGAATTAACTCTTCCTTTCCCAGTATCTCCCAGGTAGCCAAACACCCGGTTAAATTTGCTCAGACAAACAAGTATCACAGTCGGGGCTAAGTCTGCAAATCCAGTTAATAAATCCGAGTTACTTTCTCTTGGGAAGAAACATCTAGAAGACATAGCTAAGCTGGAATATTCTTTTTTTCACCTGTTAAAACAAATTGTGTCAATTCCCTGCATACAATCAGCAAAAGGCTGAAGAGACAGAGGGGCTGCCTAGAGCAAAGCTTGCCTATGTGGTATCTGCTGGTCTTCAGCAATTTTTGCAAGTTATAAAGAAAGGACCAGGCAGGTAGAAAGAAATACACTCAAGTTAAAAACACCTTTGTTTGATTCACAAATGAATTAATGAAGTATGAAACTCACCTCCATATTTTGTTGTGGGTTTGCTGTCAGGAGCAGAGGTGCACAGTTCAGAACAGTGACAAAAAAGAGCAGCAGTGTACATTTGAAACGCTACTTCCCATGGGCCCCGTGCCTTTGATTTCTGCCTTTAATACTGATAAGAAGTGACAGTAGTTGGATAAAACAATCAAAATTGGAGTTGAAGAGCTTAGAAACCTCCTGACACTTCAATAAGCCAAAAGCCAATACAAACTTTAAAAAAATCATATCTCCATTTTGACTCTGCAAGGCCATATAAAGCAGAACTGAAACACACACAGAGGGCTAGAAGTTTACATCCTGATTTTTTTTACTCTCATTTCATTAATTTTAATTAAAAAAATAAATATTAAATTCTACATGGAGAAGTAAAATCTTTTATAATCTTTTAGACAGTTACTGCCAGTTCTCTGAAGAGCTTTATGCCTGCTGTTAAATATCTACAAATCAATATTTAATATTTTGAAAGATGAAGTCTTAATTATCTATCTCCCCTCTAAACATCAAACAAACTTTCAGTGAAAATACAACCATTCACTGGGTGATGGAATAACTGCTGCTCATTACCTCATTACTGCTGCTCACTACCTTTTCCTGTAGGTCAGAAGGGAAAGGCTTCCAAGCACATTTCTTGTTTGCCTGACTTTATTTTCACCTGATTTTACTCATCTGTCGATCTGAGTCGATCTCAGATGGTTTCTAAAACTCCTGCCATAGCCAATGGCACCTCCAAGCACATGAATCAGACTTAGCCCCTGCCCTCGTCAGAGCTGTCTGCTTCTCTCCATAGACAATGGGGAGCAGAGAGTAGGCAACTAGCCTGAATTATATAACCAACCTATAGACAGCAGAGACTGAGCAAGAGGCAAACAGCTAATATATCAAATCATGGCTGAATGAAAGTAAACATGAAAATTAGAGAATTATATTCTTTAAGTATTTTTTTTTATTTGCAGTCCAGACAAATCTTATTGCAGAATATATTTTTCTCATTTGCAAGTACGATGGTTAAATGGGTGCTAAATTTATGTAAGAAATTCTGAGGAAGCCAGAGTTTCAGATATCTGGGCAACTAAGAATTTTGATGCCTCAGCATTCAACCATCCTGTGATTTAAAACCCTGCTCTAAGCACTCTAGGAAGAGATTCACTTACCTTCTGTTTAGCAGAGGTTGCAAGAATAGAAAAAGCACAGAATCCAGCTCACTCTGGATCTGGATCCTTTGAAATTGAGTTACATATCAAGCTATTCTACTTTTGATACCCACTTTTCAGTTTAGTATCTCCAAACATTAAGATTTTTAGTGGAGCCAGAAATGAAGTCCACTGAAACTAATAGGAACCTTTCAGCTGATTTCAGTGGAATCTGGATAAGCCCCAGAAGCACAAAATCATTAGAAACTCAAATACATATACTCCAATTAAGTAGAGATTTTTGACATGGGAACTATCTGTTCAACTAGAGCTGAGAAAAACAGATTTTTCTAATAGATGTTTTTATTTCAGAAAGCCACTTACCTTCTACTTTGTTCCTTACGTTTGATTCTGCACTACAGTCCAGGACTGGATATGTGGCAATACATTTATTTCTCTGGCAACTGATTCTGAGGTCACAGACACAAGAACTGTAACTTCACTGCAGAAGATGAGTGTGAAATAAGACAGCTAAATTTCAAAATAAATGAAAAATATATTTCAAATGTCAATATAACACTGAAAACAAAATGTCCTTATAAATTTAAAGGTATGATGTAAATGCATTTTTTTTTACTGCTTTTGAAAGCCTAAGAAAGCATGCTGCATCCCTCCTCTGACAGTGGTCTATATTTGATGCTTACTGAAGAAATTTCAGGATTAAAAAAAAAATACAATTATACCAGTTTCTCCCTGCTGTTAAACACTCCATGGACTGGCAATCAGCACTTTCCCTTTGGAGTATATATTATAGCAATAATATCCATTTCCTACTGAATCAAGTAAAGGTCTCCTTGTGTCAGGGCATGTGTGTATGTGAATATGTACTCTTCTGAACCAACAATGATGGGCACAACTGTTTCTGGTTATGTGACATGAAGACTTACCAAAGAGTCTGGTACAAAAAAGGAAATCTCAGGTGCCAATACAAATCAGATTAGTGATGTGGGCAAATCTTAATCCTGTCACTGAATTTTACTCTTTGGGGTACCAAGAAGCACAATCACTTCTATTACTGCAATCTCACTTTGCCCACTGCACTGCCCAAGGAATATTCTGATACCATGGTTCTGTTTCATTTTGAGAAGTATATATTTATAATGGAAACTTCTTTTAGAAGATGACACAATATCCATCTGTATTGGATAAGAGTGTTGTTCCAGGTAACATTATGAATTGAGATTTGCTGTCAGACCCCAGTCCCCCCAAACTAGTAGTTAACCACACACTCATTCTTACATGTGCTTACATGACACTTCCCACAAAGCAATTCCCTGCAGATCACCCTTCTAAATGACCAAGGCTTTTGTACACAAATGTGGCCTTATGTGGTTAACATGTGTTAAAAAAGATCTTATTAAAATAGAAATAAAAATCCCAACTCAGGGCACCAGTTCAATCTTGCAACACAAAGGCAGAGAGGATGGGCTTTGTGGTGGCATGGCCATGACAGGCAGCCACCCCACAAGAAACACCCAGGTGCAGCTCCCAGCCAGCTCCCCCTACAAAGCAGAGCTGCTCCCTGGACTTACCTTTTGGCAACCTCAGATCCCACTGCCTGCTTCTCTGTGTCATGTGAAACAAGTTCCCTAGCTGTAAGGAGCTGCCTGCAGAAAATGCTGATGCTCTGCCACAAGTGGGAGGCCGTGAGATGGGATGGTGTCCACAGCACCTGGTAAGAACAGAGGCAGGCGGTTACTCCAGACCAGCTGGCGAGTGGCATCCTGGCTGCCTTTGAAACGATAACCCCTTGGCAAGGTCTTTCCATGATCAAAAAACATCTGAGACATCTCACAGGGAAGAAGAGGGGAGGATGGAGTCTTCAGGGCATCATGCCTTCAAAGAACCCAGCTGAGCAGCCTGGCAGTCTGCCTAGTGCAGGGACAGTTTCCCTGGCAGCTCTGTGATGTGCGTACCTTTAAGTCTCCAGCCAGCTATTTTTGCAGTAGCTTTAGACAAGCAGAGAGTATATCGAAGATGCAACTCTTTACCAATTGCCATTTCTTTGAACAGTTTTGGTGGAGCAGTAACAGCTTTTCACCCTTTCCTATCTCATACTTGTGTTTAGGCATTAAGAGAATTCCATTGCATAATTCAATGACAATCACAGGTGACAGCCATCAGTGCAGCTCTGCTGAATTCAAGAGCCCCATACTGACTTACTCAACTTTCTGGCCACAAGCTACTTCAGGGGATTTAATTTACTGCACAGAAAATTTCTTCAAAAGATTTTTTTTTCCCCTGGACGGAAGCTGTCCTCAATACCATGAGTGCACAGCAGCTGTATCAAACATTTGGTCCACTAATTAAGAGAACTAGAATAATCAGCTTTGAAGCTCTAATACCCATCTCTAAATACCCCTAAATGAATTCAAACTAATTTTTACACAAGAAGTAGAGTGTGCTACTTCCTATAGAGATGTGTCATATTGGTATAACCTGAAGCACTGTTACTTTTTCTGGTTTTATTTTTTGGGGGGCAATCATTAGTGATCTGATCCCGTCCACTTCAGGTTAAAAAGAAGACACTTTTCTGGCATGAGGAGAAGCAAGATCAAGCCCTAAATACACGCCTTCCCTAGAGGACCAGGATATGCTGATGTGAGAGATTGCTTCAGCAAGCAGAAAAATGAGCTGGAACTTCTACTTTTGCTTTGTCCTTTGCATTTTTCATACTCTGTATTGACAGCTTCTAGATGTGCAGCATTCTGTGGCTGGTGAACCTTCCCACGCCTATGTACTTTGCTGTCTACAACCCTATTAACCTCAGATTTATTAGCTAGTTTGTCAGCCACTTACACTGTCAACTTCCCAAAAGGCAAATACATCCCTATGTGAAGATGCACAAAAAAGACAGCAATGGAAAAAAGTACAATCCATCTCACCCCTTAAAACTTTAAAAACATTTAAACAAAAAGGCAATATTTTATATGTATTCAACAAAGCTTTTAAATTTAAGTCAAGCTTAAAACACACATAGCAAATGCCAGTGTTCCTCTTACCTTCAGAAAATGTAATTTTTTTACTATTCTGTATTGCTTGGGGAGGGAGAAATATGTTGACATACTGAAAAAGATCACAGTGGATATACGGTAGGAAAGTAAGACATTAATAATGAAAAGTACATAATAATGAAAATATAGTTTTGTGTGATTAAGGCTCAGCTACGAAATGTCTCGAAGGGGTGTTATTCTGATTGTTGTGCTTGAGACTCCATACGACAATGTGGTAAAATTTAAATGGAGGGTGCAGTATCTGGTGTATGGACACAGACTTGCTTTATCACCTACACAGGGAGAGGGCTGAGACACCAGTGCAACATGTAAGTTCTTGAACCTCACAAAAATCTGGCTCTAAGTGCTAACTGGAGATTGGAAATCAAACCAGCAAGGGTATACAGGAAAGCCTATAAAATATTTAGGTAGAAGCATGAAGGTAGTTTTGTTGGCTCACACACATGACAAGCAATGAAACTTTACTAATAGATAACCATCACTTTATAAATTTTATCTGTGTAAATCATTGAGCACTTATTTTTTTAGTCATGTTTCTCCAGTTAGGATACATTTGAAAAATAGTGAGTTCACCGGGCAACATAATAAAACATCAATTGCCTCAATGTGGCTGAGGCTATTTTTAACAAAACTCCCTCCTGTGTTTTCCCTGATGTGTATCTTGGATATTTAAGAGTGAGGAACTGTTTTTATATTACCTTGTGCAAAAAATTTGGGAATGCATGTAAACCTGTGAAAAAGGGAGGCAGTGTGGGGAAGGATATACTAGGAATTTCTGAAACTAGTGCTGAGTACCTAGCCATCCTATGTTTTATCTTCTTATGCCATCAAGGACTCAGGGGTATCTATTGCACTAAACTCAAGTTGCACTTGGGACAAACAAATCATTTGCAATAAGCTTAAATGAAAAAAAAGTCAGACAAAATGGATTTTTTAAGTGACATGATACAGAAAGCACAACGAAAAGTTTAGCCAAAATAAAATCCACGATGGATTACTGAAGCAGTCTATTTCACTTATTGAACAAGTCTATTATTTATTGAGAAAATAAAAGGAACAGAAAAGAGAAAGTAGAAATACTGGAAGTTTTACAGTTGTTTACAATGATTGCAGTTTAATTCTAATGAATCTTTTCTCAACCATATATTTTTATCTCAACACAGTTTTTCAAATAGAATGAAAAAATGCAAACATGCTTGTATGAAGTAACAATGAACCAAGTCTCATAAAATGCAGAACAGTACAAGCTTCAGAATGTGATAGTTGGTCAAGGGTACCTACGGTTATTACAGTGATGCCTATCAGTAAGTTACAGTATTTAAACATAGTCCTCAAAAGGAGTTAGTGCAGACCATCATGCCCCTTTAGAGGCTTAACTGGAGATTTTTTAACTGCAGGACTAATTTGTAGGAGCATATAATTTACCAAGAATGCTCGTTAACACTGTGGTAAGTGCTGCCAACAGCTTTGTGGTTGGGCCAAACAGGTCTGGTGAAGAACAAAAGGTGTAACTTCTTTTCTGCACTTGGTCAAGACATATTATACAATTAAACTCTGGCCCATCACAAAGGACTACTAGGGCTGTTGACAAGCAGGAATGGGAACATAATACTGCTGCCACACTGCCCTGGTCTGCCCCAGTGCTGCCAGGCTTCCCCCTAGGCTACACTAACGAAGTCCTCATAGACAAATTCAGCTAACACCGCAGTAAATGTGGTGGACAAACAAGCACAGCCCCAGAACAGAGTATTTTGATTTCACACCTCAAACTGCTTCACTGGAAACTGAAAAGCTGCTAGTTTGGGTCAGAATTACCACTGGATGAAAAGAGCTTCATCAGCTGTTTTGTTGAGAAAGCTATGGAGAAGGGACTAGCTGGGTAAATTTTTCTGATTTGGGGAATAAGGGTGAAAATATTTTCAGAGAGCATCTCCACAAACTCAAAGGTTAACAAAGGTTATCTCTGGATGATACACTAGAGCTTTGTTTCTACAAACGTATTTATATGTAAGGTTTTATGAAGTGTAGAAGACAGAAAACCTGTGCTGGATAATGCTGTTTCTGTAAAATAGCTTCTTAAGACAAGGTGGCACAAGTGTTCCACATAAGGATGTACACAGGCAGATATTTTTAGGTGTTACTTCTTAAAAGTGCCACAGGATTCTCCCTTTGTTTATAAGGTTTTTAAAATAAGATATTTAAAAGCTTTTAAATAATAAAGTCTGGCCCAGTGCTTTTCCTGCAAGGCAGACAGATGTCCCCTGGTCAGACCAGGGGATTTCTGTTACATATCACATCCATGCATTCCTTTTCCTTTCTTCTACCTATTCTACACAGGAATCTTTCTGATTATAATATGAGTAAAAGTAATTATTTTGATTGGTGCTGTTTCATTTATGAGCCTTTTTGTAAGATTTTCCCAGGCTGACTCCTTCATAATGAGGTTGTGATATAAAAGCATTCTTCATTTCAAAAATCAATCACACATTATTAATTCTTCATGTTAATTTGATGGTCAGTGGTGATAACTGTGCAAGTATATTCTACTAAAAAATAAACAAATGTATTAATCCCAGTTTTGTCAATGTATTTCTAAACACTTGCTGTATTTGACATTTGCAGCTACATACTTAAAACCATTTACACTTCACTATTGTGTTTATTGATTGAAATGCCATCCATTTTTGTGCAGATAAAAAGAAATGTGTCCTATCCTGTTTATTAAGATGTTGCAAGCAGAAATTTCACTTCATTTTAAAAAGCTCAGGTAACAGCTTCCTTGAATTTGCTTCATATATACAGTTTAAAATTCTGAAGAGAATTATTATATAATGCATTCATTTACCTTCTGTTTAGCAGAAACACTTCTATCAGCATAACGGCTTCTGCAACTCTCTTTGCTAGTAGTTACCCAGTTGTTTACACACTGTTTGCACATGTGCATAAACTGTAATATTAGCTTTAACACACCTAAAAGATTAATTCAAGAAGAGTGAAACACAAGGAACTCAGGAATGTTAGAAAATTGTAGAATGCAGCTCTTTATTCAAACCAGTTCATCAGGACATCTAACTTGAAACCAATCACAATCTCTTTAATTGCTAAGGCTAAATAGGATTCATTCCCCTCTAGTGATTGAGAGAGAGGATATAAGACTTCTACTGCTACTAGATAACAAAGCGGATTGAACTTCAGATTGCATGGCTCATACCCACTGATGACATGTAGTTAAGAGATCATTTAAAAAAATAATGTATTTTGAATGTTACAGCAGAACTTCCCCCAAGGAGAAAGTATCATAGTTGTGAATTAATAAAGAATTCTCCTGGAACATCTATATAGATACAGAAAAAGATGGGTTCGGATATGGTGAGGCAAAAGCAGAGGATCAGAGTCACAAAGGTCCCCAAAGCTGAAGAAAAAAAACTACAACTTGATACTGCAAAAAGCCCAGAAAAATATTGAAACCAGGAAATTATTAGTTCAAACCGATAAGGTTCTGTATTTTTCTACCATGGTAAGATTTTTATGTACGTTAAAATGATCAGAGGAAGAGAATTTCAGGAGTATAAACTGAGGGATGCCCACTGCCTCATAACCCAGAACTTCTGGTGCAGAAGCAGCAGCATCAGGGCTTCAAAATACTGCCCACAGCATGACCATCCTGTGCACAAACCTAACAAACCAAACTCTCACAGAAGTAAGCTACTGAAATCACTTTCCCATAACTACTAAGTTGAAAGGAGCTCTGGTGTTTCATGGGATAAATAATACTAAAACAAGAACTACTGGAAATGCTAATATTGCTTTAACTTCAGATGGATTAAGCAATATCCATAACTGAGTAGAAATGGATCATGCTGTTTATTTGTGTATATCAACAACATTAGCTGTTGAGTACCACTATAAAAGTTTCTTCTTAACCTGTTTTTTTGATGTTCAAGTTTAACCACAGTGAATGAGACAAATGATTGTCAAATCCTGATCTTTGGAAAGTTATTTAAGTTAGCATAAATCCCTTGAGATCCATCCATGATTTATTAGAAGTTTGGAAATGAGTGGTTGCACATCTCCTTCCTCCATTTGCTATCTTCTGCCAGCTGTGTAAGGACTCAATAAAAGAATCATCCATCCTCTTTTGTCAACCAATAGTTCTCTAGTCTCAAGCTTTAAATGAACAGCACAATAAATTAAATGTTTGACAGGGAAGATGTATGGCTTCACAATACTCTCTGATCTATGTTTTTAAGCAGAAAACATTGAAACCCAGAGCTCCAGTTATTCTATTGATTAGTGGGAAAAATGTGTTTAAATAAAGAATAAAGAACGTCTCTTCTTCACCCAAGCTTGGAAATTATTCCAATTCACAATCAAGAGAAACAATAAAAATAAGAGGAATTAATTTAAAACTATGGCAGCAAATCCAGTTTGGTGCTTCAAACAAAGACATTTCTTCATAATTAAAAGGAAGGGTATTGATAGCTGAAATTGAAAAGATACTTTTCGAAAACAGAGCAAAGGACAGAGCCTCCCTTGCCTTGCTGTCAAAAGTCACAAAATTAAGTCAGAAACAGTGGAGAAAAACAGTTACCTCCAGAGATGACTTAACCCCTTATCTCTGTTAGAAACCTCTCTTGACACAGGTACTGTTGAGCTGCTTATCTCTGATGACTAATTCAGAGACTGTGCTAGATGACTGGTTCAGATGAGATGTCTAATATTTAGGCAGCTAAATTTAGGGGAGATGAATCAGACAGAAGAGCTGCTGTTAAAAATTAATAGCAAGACAAGTTTTATTTGAGCAGTGCACTACAAATGGCAAACTGGCCATTTTAACAACTCAGTCATGCTACTGTCATGCTGTAACACGCCATACCAAAACCCGTAAGTACTGAGCTCTTTGAAACACTGCAGGATTCCTCTAATCCAGGTTAAGCACAGCTTTCTGCATTTATCATCTGGAATGAACTGCAGCCCAGGAAACCACCAATGTGGGCAGTTTCACTGGGTTGTTAGAATGTGTTTCAGTCAAGTAAAACCAGGAAAGTTTATGTTTAGTCATTAAAATCACTAAAGCTGTAGAGTCCAACCTGCATTTGGAGGAACCTTTATCCATGATGGATATGTGGACCTATTCCTGTGCAACTGGGGTGCCTTGCACCACAACTCTGTGGACAAAAAACAGCAATATACACAGCATTTGAGAGAGAGGTATCAATGGCTGCATTCAGGAATGAGCTGTAGTTCCAGGAAATCAGGAAAACCTGCACACTGTAGTACTCTGCCAGCCTTTAGGTGGACTTCAACACTGCTGGGAAAAAAATCCTGTTCTGCATTTCAATGTCTCAAGGAAGACAGACCCAGACTGAGTGTAATGTCCTTTTCAGTGAGCATCAGCAAGTCCAAATTAAGCCAAGGTCACAGGTGCACAAAAGATAACTACCCCCAGCAGGGCAGCACAGGGATGTCTTTTGTAGATTAAAAAGTCTGTTATTTCCATGTCCATCTTTTCTTGACATATGAACTTTCAGCATCCAGTGCTGTGTGAAATAACTGCAATTTTCCTTCAAGCACCTATTAACAGTGATGAGCTGACAGATGGGAAGCACATGATCAGCCCACTCATCTTTCTGCATACCTGCCAAAACAACGATGCTACAGAATGAAACCTGCCCTCATCTTTAGATATTTTTTGAGAAGCTGGAGTGAAAACTTTTGGAATATCTGTAAAGTAATAGGAGAATCAGTAGCAAACAATTTGTGAGGTGTCAGCCTGACATTTGTTTCAGATAGTACCTAAATAATAACAGAATAATAATATAATAATAAAAATAACAGAAAAGTAGTTGTTTTCTGCAATTTAAAGTTTATGCAAAGCATAATTTTTTAGAAACTTCCCTCTACCAACAATACACTAATCTGTCCGTAGGAGGCAATTTTCAAGTACTTCCCACACATAGACACAAAGATTACAGGCCTATCTCACTACTGGAAACCATAGGCTTTTTACTGAGCACGTTTTTCTTGTGAAAGGAACTACAAAAGACTGAGTAATCCTGTGTTTTTAAAACAGCTTTTTAATCAATTTAGTTATCTGACTGAAAATAGTAACAGAAAAAGAAAACATCTCAGCCTGAGTTAACTTCTCTACCAACCAAAATGTTTTTGAAAGTTCTCTCTGAAACAAGATTCAAGCTCCCACCTGACACTCCAAGAAAATACTGTACTCCTGCAAGAAAGCATGCCCAAGTGCATTGAGTCAGGATAACCTCAGCCTCATGTTCTGTACAATATTTGCAACCAAACCACTCACTATGAAATGCTGCCAGATTCAGATCCAGACATAGAATTTGATATCCTGGACACTACTGCAAGTGAGGAAGGAGTTACAAATATCATGGAAAGTAAACCACTTAGTTTTCTTCCTTCCAATGCAATTCCTAGTCCAGAGCCATGCATATACCCTGCTTGCACTACAGGTTTTAAAAAGGTCTAAATACTGTATTTCTGCATGCTCTCCTACGTGCAACTAAACTGTTTTTACAGTCAGAAACTCAGTGTTCAAGCCTCTACACAAACTTAAGTAGAGATATGCCATCCCACAGCCTTCATAGTGCTCCCCAAACTGGAGACCCACCGATCTGATGTATCTGAGAGTACTGTTGTGCTCTCTTGGGCCTGCTTGCTCCTACCCTCCTGCAAGAGCTGAGAAAAGACTGCAAGTGCTCCTCTTTTGCTGGTCTCAGCAGCACATGTCCTGTTCAGCTGGGTCAGACCGGTTTACCTGGGCACAGGAAGGTGCGCCACGTGAACAATGAAGGTCTTGCTTCTTTTTCGTACTAAATATGAATTAAAATATCTTAGTTAAGGTCAGTGCAGACTGTGCCACCAATAGGTCATGCCACATTTGCACAGTGGGATCAGGTGGTAGATACAATTCAGTTGCAGTGGACAAGAGCTCTGAGCAAGGTAATTGCCCTGGGCTAAGTTGCATGTTGCTCTTGCAGCTGAAGCAACCTGGTGAGTGCTCACCTGGATGTCTTGGTGCCACACTTCAGACTGAAGGGGGAAAGCCCTGAAGCTCGCCTCCTCCAGGTTCACCACTGCATCATTCTGTTCTCACCCTGCATTACTTAAAGAATTATTGGTTTAGAGCAGGGGTCCTCAAACTTTTTAAACAGGGGACCGGTTCATTGTCCCTCAGACACTGTTGGGGGCTGGACTATAGTTTGGAAAAAAATGAATGAATTCCTATGCAAACTGCACATATT
>JAWWLV010000005.1:17877658-17899338 GCA_035041135.1 Platyrinchus mystaceus | reverse complement strand
AGGGAGGGAGAGACAGGGGAGCCGCCCACCTCGCTGATGCTGCCGCCCCCCTCCTCAGCCCGGCCGCGCAGTCCGGAAAGGGCGGCCAGAAGGGACTGAAGGAACTTTGCCACCAGGGCTCTGGCGATTCGCCTGAGCTGGCGGGGGTGGGGGGGTGGGGGTGCAGGGGGGTTCTGTAAATACTGGTGGGCCAGATTGAGGATGCTGGGGGGCCATATCTGGCCCACGGTCTGTAGTTTGAGGACCCCTGGTTTAGAGTAATTTCAATCAGAAAGCACTGATGCATCAGCAGGAAAATACATTAATCCTCCAGAGCAGTCCTCTCAATGGTCCAAAGGGGTTTTTTATAATCAGTTAGCAACATCGGGGACACTCATCTCTGTTCCTACACTGCCCTGCAATTCATGCAATATAGTCCTTGTTCTGAATTCAGCAGAGATACAATAATGTGCCCCAGGCCCTACCCTCACAAAAGAAATCACAGGCCATAGATAATATACAGACCAGGTACCCATCCTGCAGTGCTTGCATGGCCTCAAATGTGTTTGCTGCTCAGTCTTCAGCATGTGGTGCATCTGATGGTCTCAAGACACAAGAGCCTAAAGTTAGAATGAGGTTCATCCAGTGTCTTCAGATAGTTGGCAATTAAAATGCATCAAATGCATTCCAGAAAACGCAGTGCCAATTGCTCCTATTTGTTATTGGAAATACTGGAGGTTTTTAAACAGTATCTGGCTACCTGTCTAGGTAAACCCTCTCCTGTTAACCTCCTAGAACATGCTGTTCATAACCCATGTATTTGTCAGACCAGGGGTTCATCTGAATGGCATCACTGGGCCTCAGGAGCTTCATTGGTGGCAAGATGACGAACAGTTGGTAGGATATATGTAACAAGAATGATGACAGTGAGATTCTTGGGGAAAAATGTAGAAGACAGTGTTTGCTGCAATCCAGGAGTCTTCTGCAAGCTGCTGTTGGTATCTCTGCCTGTACTACTGGGGTTAAGAGCCGGACAGATGTGCCACATGTAGATTGTCCCTGTACTGTAAAAAGGTACCATAGTCTTTCCAGAAGAATTGAGCACTGCTTAAAAGATGAAGTAACCACCATTAACCACCATCTCATGTCCTACAATAGTAACCAAGATATTTTTCCCTGTAGCAGAGCCTGGAAACCACAGTAGAGAGAAAAATCATGATTCAGAAATGGAACCCTAAAAGAGTGCTCCTTTGAAGAGAGCTCAGTAAACCTCTCTAAATTAGCTTCTGAATAGCTCTAAATTAACTTCCATTCAGGACTAGATTAAGCCAGTCTAGGTTCAAAGGTGCCTTATGAGAGAGAGCCACCAAATGATCCTGCAATCATCCAAACAATCCACCAGGGATAGACAGAATGACTGAAAGTATAGCTCAGGCCCTTTGTCCCTCTCAGGAGCACTGCCCAGGTCTGATCTCTTGTCTGAAGAATGGAAACCTTCATTACCACGAGGGTAGATTAGTTCTGATGGACACGTGGGTGAGACCTATGGCACTTCTCTGTCACTCTGCAGTCTCTCACTGGTATTCCAAGCTGGTGTATTGACTCTGGTAGGCACCATGATACTTGCTGCAGCTTCAGGCTCTGGGGAAGCAGAGGCAGCTCAAGCAATGTCAAGCACAGGTTACATTTCTGACATCTGCTTACTTACTGCTTGAGACATAGTGACATCATATGCCCTTGCACTGAAAGCAAATTTAAAAAAAAATATTTGCCTATAATATGGTAATTTCTTAATAGCTTGTTCAAGATTTCCAGAACATCAGTGCTATTTTTAAGCAGAATTAGTATCACCTACATCTGAACTCTCAAATAATTAGATTACTTTCACTCCAGAATATTCACACTGTGTTCAGCTTCCCAAGTTTTTTTGCTACGTCTTGCAGCTCTTATATTAGCCTGCAGTAAAACGGAGAGTTTTGCATACCTTACCATACCTCTTGCCCATTATTTGACCCTGTTTTCTCTGTCTCACCCTCCCACAAAATAAACAGCCTGCCTCCAATGACTTTTCCCCTCATTGGTGCCAGTTTTTCTGATTTCTGTGCCCTAGGCTGGTTTTCTGACATATTTTCGTAGGCAATCCCAGCCTGACGTGGTATGATTGACAGGGTTACCTAGCTGCTGTTGGCCTTGCCAGACTGTTCCCCAGCAGAGACAGTTTTCCAAGATGGGGCCTGATCCCACTTCCTTGCATCCAGTGACTAATTTCATTATTCAGAAGCAGTGATAAATATATTGAAAAGACATGATAACTGTCAGCTCTTTGAAACAAGATTCACTTTTAAATTGAAGTGGTAATTTCCAGTATCATATCACATGACTAAGGTTTGACTGAAGAAAACACTGACTAAACACCACACTCTACATTTGCTCCTTCTGCATAAGAAATGGACATCCGTACTATCTGTACTGCACAATTTAAATCATTGAGGTCTAACAACTGTGATTAATGACTGATATTAGAAAACTTTCAGCTTTAAAAAGGCATTAAGGCAACAGCTTACCCCCACAGAAAATTACCTTGGCATAAAAAGCATCCTGACTTGTTAATATTTATACATGGATGTGAAAACTTGAAGTGCTAAATACTATAGATGGTCAAAACCTGCAGAACTGCAACCTTTTCATAAATATGTGCTGTTCCAGAAAATTTTGGTTTGTCAAGTGACTTTTGCTAAAACCATTTCCTCTTTTGACTATGAAGAATAAACCTAAGTGCCTTTTGTCAAAACTCATAACTGTATTATTTACATCTTTCCTTTAAGTAGGAGTTTCCTGCTGAAAGGGTAGCAAAAAAGACAAGAAATGGAATTCATGTCTCATCAGGAACTCACAAATAAAGAGGTGGGCACCCACAGTTTTCCTCTTTTCACACCTTGTATACCTATACCCTTCATCAGATATTTAGGATGTTCAAGGGCTCCAACAAGACCCTAACTGCACAGCCTATACTCTTCCATTGTAAGATTAAGCATACATAGAGATTTTGTTCCTTATCTTAATATTTGGTCTCTGTTTTAATCCTACACATTTAAATAAAAGATATAAAATTGCAAATACTCCTCTTCCACTGCTGAATTTTCCATTACTCCCTGATGACTTCAGAAATGGTAATTCAGTTTGACTTTGAGTGTCTTAAACCAGTGACATTTGTAGAGCAGAGAATTATAGCACCTTATATAGTTATACTTTACCTCAGTCTTCGAAGAGTTTTAAAAGATATGTCTCTCATCACAAAGCACAATTGTATTACAGAGGAGTAGTGAACTCATGCTAATCACATTTAACCTCTTATTCTAAATAATGCACAGAATAGATGTGAGCAGGAAAACAGGGCAAGTAATCAACAGGTCTTAAGCTTGGCTTCTACGAAATAACCCAGTCATCAGCAGACCAATGTTAATTTAAAAGACACTAGACATGCATTATGTGACAGAAGAGGAAAAACTCAGCAAACTTTTAACCTGGGAGGTTCAGAAGGAAAAAGGTCTGCAGAATGGTATTTTCAATTAGCACCTTTTATGTTTCCCAGCCAATGACCTGCCTAAAAGTAATGACAACTTTCATGTACCATGTGCTGATTTATAGGAATCTTGGCCATAAGGAAGGAGTGAATAACTTCTTCCTTTTACCCTGACACCAGCTGTAAATATCTCAAAGCAAAAAATTTCCCAAGGGAAAGCATCATGCACTTGGAACCTGTGTTTCTCTCCTGCAAACACAGCGATCATCTGAGCCTCTGAATTTTCTGCTGTTTCTTGCTCTGCGTTTTTGTTTAATTTTGAACAATTCTTTCTGTGAACCTGAGTTCCATACCACTGCAGTTGATTATTCTTTTCAGATGGTTTCCTTCACTAACATCCTGAGACTTAATTCTTGTTACAGTCCTCTCCCTACCCTGAGGAGCAAATTTCCTATTGACCAATACTCAGCTCAATTCTGATTATAATTGTAAAGGCACTGCAGTGAGATTAAACTTCCTACTTCCACATCTCATGCACAGCAATCTGAGAGCGTTATTAAAACAGACTCCCTTCTGATCATCTCTGTAGACATTTTAATCTTACATTCAGTGTTTTTATAACCAAACCTTGCTCCTCACACACAGGGGGGAGGGAATTAATTGAATTGAGGGGGAGGTTGATTTTGTGGAGTCCATTGGAACTGAGCAAAAGTATCTCTCATCTATTGAAAAGTATTTACTCTGAATTCTAACAAAATAAGCCCATTTTTAAACTGCTCACTTCAAAGGGAAGAGTGGGAATTGTTTGTGCTCTGTCTTTCCCAGCTAGTGTTTCTATTATCATTTTTCTTAAAAGCAACACAGGCATCTGGGAAAGGATGATACAGCTGCAAAGTACGGAGTGGAGCGTGGTGGCTGTTTTTTTTCCCCTGCTAATGTTATTTCTAATACAGAAATGTGAAAGGCTTTTCAGTGGAGTCCTGGGGTGAGAATGGACTGAGGGAGACAGTGAGGTAGGCAGTTAACAATACTTCATTTTCTCTCTCTGCTCGCTGAATGAAAGCAAACAGCCTGGGTTCCCTTGCTGATTTTCTCACATCTTCTCATTTATATGTAAAGGACACAAAAAGCAGCGACAGCAGAAGAAAGAGACTGCCTAAAGCCCCCACTCAACACGTTAGGGCACAGTGCAAACTTGAGCTTCCTCCTGTTAGGATTGTGAAACTTCCCATAAACCCCAGCACTTCCCAGAACACACTGTGCTTTAAAGAGCAGACTACAGGGTTTGCTTTGGAAGAGAAGAGGATCATGAACTCTGAGCACATTGGGTGTGCTAGTAGGTTTACTCTCATGATCTGTCAGCATCTCTGGAGAGATGTGTTCATTAAGAATGAATCAGGATTTGCAAGAGTCAAGAAAATGAGAATGTGTAAGTGTCCCATATCCTCCCTCACACTGAGGATCTTCAGCAAGAAAGCAGAATGTTTGCTGTGAAGGTCAGGGAGAAGGACTAACACTAATATTAAACATAAGGGTACTCATGTGTCTGACCCCCAAGTTTTCAGCCAAGGCTCAGAAACAGATCCGTTAAATCCTAACATCCTTCTACCTCTTTCAATAACCTAAAACATGACACAATATTACAGTACTTTAACGTAACATGGACACAGTGAGCTCAAAATCTCCTCTGCTTTCCTGGGCCATGTTAGGACTAATTAAATACAAGCCTGTAAAGAAAGTCTGGGTACTTGCAATCCAACCAGAAATCCTGGGAGACAAGACCTTATTTTCTGCTAAGCTTCAGTGGTTAGTTCAGTTGAACAAGCATCAAAAACTGAAGCACAAAGAGGCCCCTCCAGGAGGAATCGAAGTTCTCTAGCAAGTAACAAGAAGTCACAACTTGTGTGTAACTTCAGGAACATCAGCAGTTCTGTAGCCTTTTGTTCTTATGTTAAAGCTCTCCTTACTTTTATTCAACCTCCTCACTATTTTCAATTAATTGCTTTTATTTACCAGATTTTACATCTGTTAATCTGATCAATATCAAATTAACCTCACCTTCAAGGTCGTTAGAGAACATGCTGAAAGAAACTGTTTTAAGAAAACCCTGGGAGCAGCACGTACATCTTCCCTGCTCAACACTAGCAATCACCCTCTCTCCTGTCAATTGATCCTTTCTCATTACTAGCCCTTTCTTCAGTGTATCAGTAGATTTTGCAATCTGAAAAACCCACCTAGCTAGCAATTCTACCATATCCCATCAGTACCTTGCCTGAAAAACAGGCCCAGACAGATGGGAAGGGAAAGGATCAGAACCCCCAAAAAAGGCCTCATTTGGCTTTGGATATCAATAAAATGGAAAGCTCTGGAGTGTGTTTTTTGAAGTGTTGCTATCAGCATTATAACACTATCCAGCAAGACTTGAAGTCTCATTTCATCCTGTATATACATCCATAAAAAACACATCCTCAAACATTCCCACCCCTCATTTCCACATGAAGATGGTCTGCATTACCTGGACTCCTTGCAGGTAGATCTTGCGATGTTCCGAACAGACAACAGGTCTTGCTCAAGTCCCCAGTGCACAATTTCCAAGGTACTTCTAGGTAAGGTCTCCTGAGGCCAGTACTCCACAAACAGGATGTGAAGGATGAAGATTGTACACCACGAGGCAGCATTCTCCGCGTTCAGCTTTAGATCCATGCAGTCCTCCCGAAGTCAGTTTTGGCTGCAGAAGACAAGCAGTTTCTGAAACTGCTTTAAAACCCCCGAGTTCCCAGTGTGCTGACACCTGCAGATGGCCAACAACAGCATTTGGATACTGGTCTGCCACAGCACCATTACGCCTTCACCAACAAGCAGAAGGAGCCCAAAGCAAGATCATGGGGATCATTCACAGGGAAAGATGGTGCACAGAGGACAAGGATGCAGCAAAATGAGGAGAATAAGGTACAGGGATGCAATGTTGGATGGAGAACAGATCAGGAGAGCAGCTTTCAAAAACAAACAGAATGTAAACAGTGTAAATGCTCCAAACTTGGGGCAGGTGGGGCAATGACAGGCAGGTGCTAAGGTAAAGAAAAATATTAATTTTATTTAAGGTTTGGTGCATCTAGCTGGATGAGCTTGGTGGGAAAAGGGAATAGAAGACAAGATAGAGCAAGGGGGAAAGAGGTGTGCAAAGTGTTGAAAAAGATGCAAACTGAGTCTAGCAGATTTTTTTTTAAAAACTTAACGTTCAGTCTGCTGCAACTCTAAAGAACAGAGCTATTAATACACTTCAGAAATTTAGTGCAAAAACTATTCTACAACTACCTTTGCAGCATGTAATCAGCTGTAAGTATGACACTTATATCACCTTTACTTTGTCATTAGCTATAAACAGAAATGTTGTCTATTTCTCAAGAACCTCCCTTATTAGAGCTTCTTAAAATATTCCCTTAGTAGTGAGTCAATTTGGTAAAACAGCTTTATTTTTGGCTCATTTTCTATGACATCCAGATCTGTGTTAATATACATGGCAATTATGTTCTAAGTAGAAATGCCACAATATTTTACTTTATTCATTACTACATAAATATGTAGATTTATGTGCATGGCTCATAAGTAGTAAATATTACTAATATCTGACACCAAAAAAGAGTAAAAGCCTGGCTCATGAAACACCATTTTTCTGCCTTTCTCCTCTTATACTACAGTGATGAGTCAAAAATCAGAAGTGTTTCTTTGAGAATCCTTATGGTCTTGTCTGACACCTCAAAGTAAAAGAGAACCTTTGCTTTAAGAAACTTAAGGTGTAAATGTCAGCCCAACTCCATAAAGTAAAAGCAAACATCATTCTTGGCATGATTAACAAGGAACTAACACATTGTTTCAAGAAAGCATGTCTGGAAAAAGAACAGAAAATTCCCACTGAGATAATAACCAGACTCGAAAAGAGCTGTGCCTGGAGAATCCTGCTCGGACATAGAGCAGCAGTAACAGAAACACAACAAAAGTGGTATGATAGGCTAAAGGTAAGGGAGAAAAACACAATCCCCCCAAAATCCCCATGCAAAATAAACAGCATCCCAGAGATCATCCTCATTAAACCACAAATTATGAGTATTTTTTCCTGCCTCACTGAAGGAAAAACACATTAGGAATTTAAATAACATTACTTAAGCAAAACATTCCACATAGTCCATGAAGCTGATGCAATCCACTGCTTTGGCAGTGTGGGGCAAACCATTTCATTAGATGTTCTTGTTAAGTGATGTGTTTACTATGTTATGGTACATCTCTGTATAATATACAGTATTTTAGTAATTATTAATATCTAGAAAATAAAAAGACTGATATGGGCTCTTAGGCTAATAAACATCACGATGTGTATTAGCTTAAGAATTTCCACCTGTATCTCAAATCCATGCCAGTTCCAGCCTTTAAGGTAAAGCCTTTAAGGCTGGAACAATTATATCAGCATAAAGTGTTTTAAAGATGAGATTTCATTTTAGCTAATATTTGACTTCTGTTGAAGCAGGCAGTATTGATTTCCTCCTCCTTCCAGGAGTATGCTCCATCCCCTTTAGCATTTCTCTAACCATTCAGTGACCAGGTGCAGTCCACTAAAGGGCAAAAAACTAATACCAAAAAGGGGAGAGGGTAGAAGACAAGTGAGAAGTTTGACTTTTTTGGTAGCGATGCTGTTAGTTCAGCAGGTTGAATCATGCAAATGAAGGGCAAGAAGATAACAGGCATCAGAGCAGGCAGAAGATCCCAGCCAAGAATGGCAGGAGCAGAACTAATCCCTTTAATAGCAGCAAGCCTTAAGAACAGCCCAACTGTAATTTGAAAGCACCTGCTGAACGATTCCTGGCTACTTCTTGCAGTGCAAGAAGAGCATTTGGAACACCTTCCTGTCCTTGAAAGCCACATTAATAAAGGGATAGGAGAGAAAAACAGGTTACATTGTTAGCACCAATATATTTAAAGTTATGTGTCTATTGTGTATAGCAAAGTCTTTCATATAACATTGCATTTGGTACAATGAATCAGGCAGCTGTATGTGGTAGACTTTAAAATCCAGTTACAATTTTACAAGCATTAAGTAGCTTACTTCTCACTTCTACTTATCAGCTCCTATAATCCCATCAGTTTTACTAGTACAAGATGCACAAACTGGCCATTTTTCAACATTACCGAACCAACATTTATGAGAACAATGTTTAGAAGTTTCAGGACATAGCAGTCTGTCACCCTCACATAGATAACTAAGGGAGAAAACAAGTACTACTTCACTGTATCAGTCTTCCTACAGATCAGTCATATCATACTACATACATGCACGAGGGGCCACTAATGTTTTAATTACAGATAACCTAACATAAGCCTCTAAATACTCAGAACGTGGATATAACACTGCAAGTCTAGGACTGTTACACATCTCTTGGAAATTTTATCAATTATTATTTCCAATGATAGAAGTTAAGTTTGATTAATATATGTCAAGCACAAAGAAATTCACTACAGCAGTGAGGCAATGTTAGGGATTATATTTTAAGTGCAAGCAGCAAAAATGAAATTTGGAACATCTAAATTTCACCTGAATTTTGACATCCAAAATATTTGAAACTTGCAACTGTTCCATCTTCATTACAGCTTAAAATGACTGAAAAAGGAGGTGCTTAAACATTAACAAGTACAAGACATTTTCAGACTTCTGAAATAGCCAAACAGAGGGGAAGAATAAGTTGGTAACAAACCTGGTAACTCATATAAACCAAGCACTTTAAAACGTCAGCTCTTAATCAGTGGAAGGAGTTGTTAATGTCTCTGAACAACAGAATGGTAGTAAACAGGCATGCTGTTACCTGACAAAGGTAACTTGATCTACAAGTACTTACTCAATATGGGATTTTGTACAATAGATTATGGCAGCCCAAAGATCAGAGTTCTATTTGTGACAATTATTACTCTGTCAAAGACTTTAATAAAATCAACAGTCTGTGAAGTTTCAGCTAAACTCAGTGTCTTAGATTATTTTCAGTTTTAAGTGAATCACAGCTGGCCTCACAGTGACACACAGCTCACCTCCACAGTGCTGGTTGAAAATTTTGAAACATCTTAAAACACTGCAACTTAAAAGACTAGCAAATTCATTTTGAAATTGAAAAAGGAAGAATAATTCTTCTAGAAAGGGGTGCAGGGACATAGGCTGAAAACAGCTGAGAAAGTGTACCAGGACCATGTGCCCTGCCACCTTTCACCCAGTATGTGCAGAGGAAGCTCTCAGCTACTGTCTCATCTCTGTAGAGCTCAAGTTCTTGCATAGCAATTCATTATTTACATAACATTTTCTCAGTTTCCTTTTCTTTGCGTACTCAGTCACTACATCTGGATGAACTTTTTCTTCTCCCTAGGAACATGGTTTTGGCAGGGCAGATGTCTGCAAAAGAATCTCTGCATTCAGTAGTGGTTGCCTAGATACCACCAACTAAATGCCAAAAGCCTACGCTCAGTTTTTCCAGCACAAAAAAACAATGCCTACTGTTCCAAGTGGTAATCCTACTGCAAGTTCACCAAGTTCTACATTGACTATTATTAAGTTCTACTAACATAAATGTAAATTACTGACTTACTGACAGACACACCAAAAAATATTACAAAGTAGGGGACAGACAAGTATAACATTCTTGTTTTAATTACAAAAGAATTATTCAGAGCATAACATTCAGTTCCTAAAACATTTCAAAAAACAAGAAGCATTTGAAGAGCTTCTGCCTTAGTGTAACAATGACGTTGGTTATTTAGGATTCAAGCAGGTTTCTAAATATTAAGTGAAGCTAAAATGAGTAGAAGATCCAAGGATTTCTGATGACAGAACTGTCTCAAAACAGACTGGAGTGCTCCCAGATTTTTCCAGGCCTACTCTTAATCCAAGAGCCTGAAGTGCACATAGCCCTGATTTCACTATACAGCACATACCCTAAAAGTTCCGAAATCATGGATGCAATTTGCTATGGTCATTGCAGGCTCTCAAAGGTGCTGAAGAGTCCTACAAGCCACTGAATCTGCAAGTCTTGAATTCCTAGAAACCATGCAGCTGCAGCATATAACCAGGTCCAGCTTAAAGTGTGATGTCTCTCTGAACCAAGTTTAGCGTTTATAATACTGTTCAAGTATACCAAGCACATTATATTTACTTTCCAGTAAATCTCTCTGGAAGCTTACCATGCAGTTCTAAGTGTAGAACACAGTTGGATAACTGTTCCCAACATAGGAAGGAGGATTTCTGTACCTTTCTTTAGCTATGAAGGACTATGTCATGTATGTTGTTTCAAATCACCTTGAAAAAAAGCTCTGTTTTACAGAATTCCCATCTTCAGAAACTGAGGAAGCCGCTGTGGACTGACAAAGGACAGGAATTGAGGGGTGTACCATTTCAGATCACCAAAAATCCAAGTTTTCAACTGGCTCAAAACTTGCAAAAGCTGGAATTAAAAATGAAATGTGGAATACCCTTCCTTAGGACAACCCACTCAGGAGGCCTATGTAAAGCTTATAGATCATAGCCTATAAAAACCAACAGTCTACGTTCATGTGAAAAAAGTTCTGATACTTTAAAATGTTTGCTTTGATAAGGGAAGTACTTTAACAAAATTTCTAGGTAGCTGTAAGAAAACGGCAAATAAAAGTTAATATTGATCTGTTAGCAGGAATACTTGCATTCTATAGACTTCAGTTTTACTGAGCAACTCCAGTCATTTGCTAATGATAATGGGTGGTGATGTGGCAATTCTTGCATTGCCACAACTGAGAGCACATCCCTTGGTGGGCCAAACTTGCTGCACACCTACACAAGGTATGCCACATGGAGGAAAAAAAGCTATTTAGAGTTGATCCACAGCAATGCACAAGTGTTTGGTATTATCATTCTCTAATCAAAAGAACAATTTATTCAAAGTATATTTGTTCAAAGAATTAAAAAAAAAAAATTATTCATACACCTCGTGTAACAAGAGGGCACCATGAACACCTCTGTTTTTAAAAACCATTTTGAGTGAAGAGCCATGACTTAGGTCATCTACTATTAACCATATATTCTGAAGTAACTACACTTGAAAGAAGATGAGGGTTAGTTCCATCTAACAGAAGAATTTGAAAATAACTATTCTAAAAACCAAAGTGGATTTAAATTGCAGCGAAAGATTTAGGTCAAGATTATTTTTTTCTCCCAAGTTCTATCAGTAAGCATGGCAATGCAGTGATACAGACTGACTAAAGAAGTCATGCAGCTCCTGTCATCAGTTTAAAGAGGTTAGATACACTTCTGACCAAAATGGTTAACAGAATTTGCTTAAGAACTGAAAAATTAGGGTGACCTGTACTTTATTTTCTATAAACATCAACAGGAAAATCTCTCTCTAAAAAGAGAGGAAAAAGAAAGAAAAAGGCCCCACACTTTGAAAGACAACCCTTGTTCACAAAAAATTTACTTAAATTACCTTAAATTCAATATTCAATTCAAAGGTTAACATTTAGGCATCAAAGCACAGCACACTGAAAAGCGTACTTTGTTGACACAGCACCATGACTATTTACTGGCTGAGAACTGTCAATGTTTTAAAGCAGCAGCAAGGCCGGTGCCCCACCGCAAATCACTGGTGTTTGTCAGATACAGCTGCCAAGAAACCTTCCTTGCTGCAGAAAAGAACAGACTAGTCCAGCATGATTTCAGCTGCACAACTGAAATCTTCAAAGGGCGTTGATGCTGTCAGAGGTAAGCCCAAGGCATTAAGGAACTAGAGGGGATAGGGTTAGCCCAAAGGATACTGGTCTACCCTTCCATGGAATACAGATGGTTAGAAATTTTACAGTATACATTTTTTATCAAAAAACGCCAGTGTCACTTGATGACTCTTCTAACAAATCTCCTTCTAGATCCCACTAGCTCACTTTATCTAGCTCTTTGGCAAGCCATCAGTGTCAATCATCCTAAACTACCCTGACATGTAGCCTATCCTAGGGCTAGAGGCTTCAGGCTTTCAGTCTCCCTGGCTTCCAGGAATGAGCAGTACTCATCCCCAGGAAACCAGCTTCCACAGCAGTCTGCATGCAATCACTAAGTTTTGACACCTCTGTACCTGTTGAACTGACATGAAAATATATTTACCTCACAACCTGGACAAATTTTGACCAGACTTGCTTGTGAAATAACCCTACAAAATAATTCAACCAATACCTTTCCCCTTTTCAACATTTTTAATGTCTATTCATGCATGACAATAACTGAAAGAAAGCTCCGGAAACTTCCTCAATGCTACTCTGTCCAATACTGCTCCTGCTGCAGAAAATCCCTTCCCTTCAGTTTCTCATGTCCTGTACCCAGTGTCCCCAGGCCCTGCCATGTTTGCTACCTCACAAGCTGCTGGTTGTTAAGAGAGGGAGAGAACTATGTCCATGCCTGCTTGATAATTCCAGGCAAAAGACAAGGCAGCAGATTTTTCCCTTCCCTTGCCCACAGCACTGAAAGTAAGGACTTTAACCTAGCAAGACAACTAATCGTAAGGACAGAAACAGTTAACACCTCAGTAGAGGAGACCTTCATCCCCTCTGACAGGAAACCAGCCAAAGGAGTGACAAGGAAGAGACAGAGGTTATCTAGGGAACAACACATTTACATGGAGACAGTGCAATTATGCATGCCTCATTTCCTTATGAAACTGGGATAAAACTCATAAAACATGCAAAACTCTTCAATAATAGGAATGCTATTTTGAGTTAATTTTTTGGAGACATTTAAGTCACTCTGCTTTTAATTCACATTTTTGCAAGGAAGAAAAGTTCTTTGCTTTTCCTTTGCTGCCTGCATGCAGAACTAATCAAGAAAAATATAGATTTTAAACATTACATGCTGTAAACTTTGAAAGGGAAAAACAAACCAACGTAATCCTCTTCCAAATTTAGTTTGTTGATCAGAGGAAATATCAGTAATTCAGAAAGTTACGAAGGTACAGCAAGCTGTAAAAATTATAAGGTGAAGCAGGAACTCACCAATCTCATTTGCTTAACCATTTGGAAGAGACCAAACACATGCACACATGTGCACAGATGCACTGAGAGAATTTCAAAGCTCAAGATATTCAGATTAGGGTATTCTAAATAAATTCTTAAAGGAAAAAAAAAACAAAGAAATTCTCTGAAACTTCACTACTGTGGCATGTAATTCCTCAGCGAGGCACTGGTTCTAGCAAGCCAATGGTGGACTAACAGAATAATTAATAACGGATTATCATTCTCTACATTTAGATTACTGCAGTCTACTGATTAACTTTACCAAGGCCCATTAAGTAGAAAATAGCATGCCAAATCCCATAATTTCAGAAAAATCGTTCTTTCTCCTTATCCTCTGTGTGGACAAGAGCCACACTAGCGGGCTCAGCTCCCCAAGAGACCAGGAAGGTAAGAAACGTTGCAGACGTTGCCATACATATTAGCCTTTTAACATACACCAGGACTAAAAGAGATGGGACATTCTACCTTATTATTTAACAGAAAAATTGTTGTTCACCTAAGCAAAACTCTGAACTTCAAGTCGTCTCAGTGTCTGGAACAGAATAAGAACTTCAGCCTCGTCCCTACCTTACACAAACCTTTTACAGAAGCCCTGCTCACTGTGAAACATTTAATACCAGGACAACCATTTCTTGAGATGCACTAGTGGATTTATACGCCTGTTTTCAGAGAAAAACACAATTTTTTTCTACTGTTTCAACAGAAGTACATATTCGCTAAGCAGAGAAATAGACAAATTATCTGAAGTAGACTAGAGTTTAAAATTGCAGTGCCTTAAATCCTGCAGATAGCTATCTGATTATTCCTGTCATGCTGTAACATACTATAAAACATAAGGAAACTTGCAATGAATCAAAGGAATTGTTTTTGTAAGATGCCTTATAAAGCTGAATATTAATGTAAAACTTTAAAAACAGCAATCTACAAATAGTCACATAAGCTGTTATTTCTGCAGGGGAAAAGGTGCCTTTCATATAACATGTTAAGTAACACTATACAGATATACTTTCAAGTGAATTCATTTAACTTCTAAGTTTTGTCACAATTTTCAGTCAGAATGCTACCAGGTTTTGGTTTTACTTCATTTATATACCGCATTCGTCAGTGGACATTATCTGATGAAAGAATAATTTTTGGACTTCTCCAACCAATTTCATTGCTTCATTAAACAGTTCACAAAGAAGAAATCAGCAACTATCTTCTGTCAAACTACCCAAATCATTTTAATAATCTGAAACTGAGGAAAATCATCATGCCTGCGGTAAAGTTCTACTAACATAAACTGAAAACTCACATTCCATTGAGTGTAAGAAGTTATTCATGAACCTTATTTTTAGTAAAGTTTTAATAGAAATGATGCTTTCCATTTTCAAATTCTGAAGAGCTAAAAACACAGAAACTTATTTACATTTTATAACAACAAAAATGTACAAATTACTATACAAAATGCAGTACCATCTCATTAAAAACAAATGTTTGAAAGTTCTAGCTGTAAGGATATTATTAAGCCTGTATTTTCTGAAGAGACAGCAATTTAAAGACTAAGTATCCATAAATGAACAGTAATTTTCTTCAGGTTAATAAAAAAATGCTTTAATGACAATTATGACTATCGGTAGTTTTAATTTTGGCTGATACAAATATAACTCATAATAAAAGCTCCTGAATTTATAACAAGTCAAAGTCAATATATAGTCTTTCCCTTGAGGCTTTTGCCACAGAAATTTTCACAAGAAAAGTATAGAAACTTCTTTTTAAGGAAATAAGCCTGGCAAGAAATTAGTAAGTTACAGGTTTACAAAACCCCTGTATCTGTACATACTCACTGCAGATGTTTACAGTTATTTCAAAATTATACATATGGCAATCACCGTATGGTATCTGATACAGATGTTTTAGAGTTGAAATGGTTCAGCACAAGCTGAATGCATGGAATGGCAAATTTCAATCCACATTTCTATTTGCAACATGTAAGCACATTCTGAGCCGCAAAAGGGAATCTGACACACTTTTGCTTTAAAAAACTACGGGCCATCATATTGCATAGACGAAGAATCTACAAGATCAGCTCAGTCAGACCCTTAACTACTGCTTAAATCAACTGGGAACTAGTCACATCTAGGCATTTGAGTGCTTGAGTTGTAAAAGGATGCTGATTCACAATCTTTGTGTATGGATGAATCTGATTCTAGCAGCATTTCAGACTGGGTGATCACTGCAATACCTGGAGTAGAACTTAACTCATATATTGGGTGTAATTCTGATAAAACAGGAAGAATCCAGTGGATTTTATTTAACATATTAAGACTAATACAAGCCCTACATTATACCATGACATTTTAAAAGCTGATAGCTATTTATTGACTTGAAAGTCAACCCAGAGAACAGACATCAGTTCACAAAGAATTCCAACATCAATGTATCTACAGTGGTTGTACTGGAGAAGTGACAGAAAAATGCTTTGATTTGAACACTGGCAGCTTTTACCAAATGCTCCAGGATCATACAGTTACTCTTAAATGGGGACTGTGTAAAATCCTATTTCCAACTGAAGAGAAAAAACCCACAACAATCAGTTCAAAGTAACGTAAAGAAACACTACTGAAGTGTCCAAACTCTTTTCACATTAATTTGAACCCATGGCTCTGAAAAGGTCAAATATCCTGGTCTCAAATATGTATGGTCCAGTAATCTCATGTTAAATGTTGTTACTTTCACCCATGAATATACCATATGATTAGTAGGAAATCTTTAGCAGACACAAAAAAAATGAAAGATGAAACTTGCAGCAAGAGAGCATGGCAAACCTGAGAGATCTATTAGTGCATAAATTTGCTTAAAAACTAAAAAGATAGAAAGAGAGAGCTAACAAACTACAATAAAAGTTATGTCTTTAAAGCAGTAAGTTATAACAGGGTGGGAAATGTTTAATGTGCACATATACCTGCAAAGGGGTCACTATCTTTCTGAAAATAGAGAGCTGATATTTTTCACAGCATCAAATTTATGGTAAAAAGCCATAAAGAGTAGTTTTTAATATTATGCTTTTCCCACCCTGGCAGAGAATAAACATGAATTTAGAAGCACAGTAGAAGTGAAAAACAAAGAAGAAGAGAGATAGAAAGCAGCAGAGAAAGACAGAAAAGGTGAATACAGAGCTACAGAAGTGTTTATTGAGCATGCTACAGAGGTAAGCAGAGTACACACAAAATGAAATTAAACAACCATCAAACCTCCCAACTTTGTTAGAAAATTAATTTTTAATTGTGCCACTTTCAAACTATACTGAATTTTACAATTCTAAAGATGTAAAAACTCAACTAATAGAAAATATACATGACCTTTTTTTCTCTACATAGGTAACAGAATCTATGAATCTTGAAACTAAGTACATCAATTTCAAAAAGTATTGGTCATTTAAACAGAATCAAGGTAACAGTTCAGACCGACAGAGAACTGCTTTCAAATTAACTGGATCTGCAGATTCTGAGCCATGTTTATAGTAAAGTCAGATCAATTTCTAAATACAAAATATTTTGAAGAGATTTATTAAAACTGAATATTACAATGCAAGGTAAATTAAGACTAAAGGCACATAAACTTTGGTCCCACCTGGTTGTCAGTTTTAGGAAACTGCCACAAAATTTTCTGCAAGCATTTGCAGCAATCTTTCTTCATCACTGAAAAATACATGCACCATTTCCTGAACTAGCCTGACCAGTCTGTACATGCTCAGAAATCCACAACCATATTCCATATCTTAATTACAAACTAAAGATGGCAATATATATTGAAATGCACATAAGTCATGTCAACTTCAAAAACATCTACGAAAAATATTCAGCCACAAACAAGACATTACTTAGTGCTGACATTTATATGATACATCCCACAAGAGTGTGTACAAAAAGGTTAAGATTCCACAATGCTTTTCACATAGGGCTCAAAGTCACAGAAGTCACTTTTTGTCCTTTGAGAAATTAATATTCTGTACCTTGTTAATTTTAACTAATGCCTACATTCATAACTGAATCTAGACCAGAACAATGTAATACAAAAGGCCTTTAAAAAAAAAAAACACAAAGCAAAAAGTAGCAAAAAATCAAATAATGTAATTTTACTCTTTCAGCATAATGCATCTAATCCAATTAAAAAGAAAAATAAGTGATAAGCCAGCAGATAAAGAAATCAAGCAGGAGAAACAAAAACTTAACCTTTTTACACACCCCTGCCTAAACATATTTAAATTATCATGTAACAATGTGCCCCAGACAACCAAATTTGCTTTTTACTAGCTATGCAATTCCAGCAGTACTAGTTTTCCTTTTTAAGGCACGTACGTCAACTAAGTTGAAAAATGTGGTATTATCTTGAAATCTTTTAAACAAAACAGTGGTTTATCTAAACAACAGTTGACTACAGCAGTTAATATCACTGCTTTTTATTTTTTTAAATTTTTTATTTTTTAAAACAATCAAGGAATGATAACAGCATGAAAAAAAATAAAAAAACAGAAGACAAACTCTGGTCCCCACTTTCCTGAACAGTCAATAGGTGACAACACCAAACAATGCAATACACCTTCATTCTCAATCTGCCTTTTTCAAATAGTTGACTTAGAGAAAGAAACTCTCAGATGGTGACTTTCTCCCAAATTGTAATTGTGAAGATCAATCAAAGCCTGAATAGCTTCTTCTACTGTTGACATCTGAAGAAGTGCCATCTTGTGATCTCTTCTGAAACAAAATAATGGAATTAGGAACGTGAACACTACAGGGGTTACTACTAATGTTTGCTATCTGATATGTGCTTTTTCTTAAGATGTGCTGCAAAAACTCTTCTCTTAGAGCTGTGTGCAGAAAAGCTACTTACTGAAAAAATTTAAACGCTTTCACAGTGCCTCCAGTGTTAGCAAACAATGTGCGTAGATCCTCTTCTGCTACTGACGGTCTACAGACAGAAAGAAAATAAGCATAAGCAGGAAATCATTAGTCAATTCAGTGTGTTGCGATGTACATTAATATTACTGGCTTACTGACAGTGAACACTTACGGAATATTGGACAGATGAAGTGTTGCAGAAGGAGGAAATATATTTTGAAAGTTCTTTGAACCAGGTTTCTTGAAGCGATGCAAAGGCGAATTACCAAAATCTTTAGTCAGCCCTTGGTCATCAAGTCCCTCTCGAGGTAGTTGTACTGTGTGATGTTTAGAAAGGGTAACCCGAATAATCTTTCCATACATTTTTTGTCCATTAAGATGGCTCATGGCTGAAAAAGACAAGTTTACTCAATTGAGTGTTACTTTTCAATAGCTTGTGGTACATCACACAAGCAAGAAAAACACCCAAGCAAATCAAAGGGTCTATGTGCTAAAAGACTGGAATCAAGAATTAGGTCTGCAGATGCTTCAAGAATATTCAATTTTATTTAAAGATAATCACATGTGATTCAGCTGTTGAATTCATTTAGGATACTGTGCAGACCTTCTGGAACACAAGTGTATGCAATAAGATTTTGGATCTGGTGGGTAATCAGGATAAAAGACAAACTGACAAATATAGACACACTTAGTTCACCTGATCTTAAACAGCCCAATTTCCAAACACTCAGACTAAAGAGAAAACAAACAGAAAACTAATCTTACCCAGCTGTGACTGGTTTCCATCAGCCATCTGTATAAGAGCACTATCTTTCTTATTGTATAAAATCTTCACACGCTGCACATCACCATAAACACCTTTTCAAAGTCAAAAGTAACCCAAAAGAAAAAGTTCATTTTAAAGCCAGTCACCTAAGTAACATATTTTGACATATCAATGGAACATTCAGACAGCAACAAGATCACTCACTCAAACTCAACACACTCACAAATGAATAAAGGAGATAAAGATTTTGAATAGTGAATTTTGAAAAGAATAATTTCTGAAAAACCCTCAAAGCTATGTGAATGATATTAAATTAAAGATCATGCAAAATATATTAGCATGCATTAAAAGAAAAACTGTGTCTATGGAGAGTTTTAAACAGCAAAAGAAAAATAGCAAAAGATTTACTATTCAACTTTAAGCCAAAGTGCTAGCTACAAATAAGAATTAAGGTGAAACAAAAAACCAACCAAACAAAAACCATAAAAACCAAAATCAAATCAATAATAAAAGTATAGTGCTAACAATAACATACCGAAGAGGGTAAACAGACTTTGGGGCGTAACCATCTTTAGAAGGAGAGAAGAGCAAGCAGCGTAAGACAAGAAGAGAGAAGAGTCGAGGAAGAGCGGAGATGAACAGATCATCCATAACGAAGGGTGGTTCCCGCAGAATGGTGAGGTGGTCATGGATCATGGTTTCAAGGCGGTTAATTGGGGCAAGTTGGTCCGAGGAACATTTTGTTCAAGCACAGAAGCATGAACATAGGGAATGAAGACAGGGAACGTAGACAAAGACGAGGAGAAGGGAAAGACAGGGAAGGGCATGGGGATTTGGGTAAAGACAAGGAATGGGAAGTTGAACACAAAGGGAAAAGGATGAAATGGGGGAGGGAATACAGCAATGCAGAAGAAAAAAAAATAAGGAAGTGGGGAACAAAAAAAAAATAAAATATAGGTCAGTACATAGGAAATGCAGGAATTTGGTCAGAAAATGGTTGGTTTATGTACTGTACAAGAAAAACTGAGTAAAATGTAGTCACCCAAGACAAATATGGGTAAAGTACATTCATATTAAGAGTAAACTACAGCATTTCATCTCAACATGAAAATAAATTAAAAAAAGCATGCAATAGAAATTTTAAAATTTAAACTTTAACTGCGTAAGCATGGCTGGTTATGAAATGCAGGCAAAAAATCTTTCAAAATGGCACTCTGATCGAAAACATTTTAACATGCAAGACTGTGGATGACGAAATAGTACCAGATGATAAATAAAGCTTCATGATTTACAGTGACAGAGGCCAGTTAAAAATGGAACAGCTAGACTGATACAAACTTCCCACATTTCATACCAGCTTTCACAGCCATCAAAATAAATGTAAAGGACAGTAAAAATGCAAAACTAAATTAATCCCTTTAGATTTCAGAGTTAGCAAGAAAGATACAGTTAAGGTGAAAATGCTTTGCCACCACTTTTTTTTTTTTAAAGACAAATGAGTAACTGCAAAGAAAAAAAAATTACTAAGAGAGACTGGAAGAGTGCCTCGTCAAGATCTTTGGAAGAACCTTCAAAGAAAAATGTGTTAGAGTAGTTTACATAAATTAAGACCTCAAAATGTGAGATAAAAGCATGAAATGAAACAGCAAACAATTAGAAACAAAACAGAAATTCTAGTTTACATGATTATAATTGCAAAAGAAAGCGTAGTTGCTGTTTTGTAAAATAAAGTTTTCAATTCAAATGTCAAACCTGCAGTGGAGTTACCACATTTTTTTCAGGAAAAAATAGGTAGCTGACTATGAAAGGATATTTTGTTAGCTACCCGGGAAAACAAATGTATTTAACAATAATGGATTTAAAATTAACTTTGGAGATTATTTAAAAAAACAGAACAAAAAATACTTTGAGCTTAAAATCCAAATGTAAGAGGCCAAATGCAAAGAAATTATAAAATACTGACAAATGAAGTATGACCAAAGAGTGGAAAAGAAAAGTAAAATTGTTTTACTGACCTCTTCATTTAAATTGCTAACCAGGAGGACTGTATTGCCACCAGCTGCAACTCCAGGCATTCCTACACGACCAGCAGCAGCAGCTGCAGCTGCAGCAGCAGCATTTGGAATAGCCAAAGGACTCAGAGCCCCTGGAACAGCTGCAACAGGAAGCCCTAATTTTAAAATAAAGCGTATTTTACGAAACACACACAAGTCGTTTAAAAAGAAGTTCCTATATCAACACAAGTGTTGCATCCACCCCTCTACACAGAAGACAACTCCACTGTTAAAGTAATCCAAATGGTTGTGGAATGGGTTGTTACATTAACATAAGAAAGAGAAATGCAGCTTTTTTTTTTTTTTTATTCAGATCAAGTCCACAAAGTTATGAGGTGTAAAAGTAAGGTAAATGGCCAGTCTTCGTGAACGAAGATCTGGGAAAGGTGTTCCCACCTTTCAAGCCTGCGCAATGGATTTTT
>JAWWLV010000005.1:17865583-17877558 GCA_035041135.1 Platyrinchus mystaceus | reverse complement strand
GGGGACTGGGATTCGAACCTGTGGCCTTGGCGCTGAGAGACCAGCATCTTAACCGCTAGGCCACCGGGGGTCCCCTAGTGTAAAAGTACTTTATTTTCAAATCAACATTATTGCCCACCAAAACTGTTTCCATTGCACTCCAAAATGCTTCAAGTATCTAGTTTATCAAAGTGATCTAAAGTAAATGTTGATTAAATCAGTGAGAATAAACACTAATTGTGCTCTCTGCATCATGACATCCTTCTTTTCCATCAGCCTTTGAGAGACTTTCCTCACTTCCATCTGATGCTTGACTAAATATGCAGCACTGGAGGTGACCACAAAAAAAAGTGTATGTATCTCTCATAGCCTTAGCATAAAGCTGAGGAGGAAACCACCTAAATTCAAGATTCAACACGCTCCATGGCTTTTGTATACCAATTCTCTGGAGAACCATTAGCTAAACCTTCAGTTGTGTTTTTATTTTTTATTTTTCCAAGGAAACTCAGACCCTGAGAGACATTGGTTTTGCCTGGTCAAGTCCCTGGAGTACCAGATGAGTGTGCCACTCCCAGGATACATGAAAGGTTGTGATAAATATGCACTACACATAGTTACATAGGAACAGCTTTATCATATTTGATCAACACTGTATTTGCACATTATATACAGTCCAGTAAAAGGGCACTGATTTAGCAAAGTGTTCCAGGACAGTAAGGCACAACACATGAACATCTGAAGGAAAACAACTGATTTTATACGAGGTCAGTAGCAGTCACTTAAGTTTTAGAAAATGTCAAGCTACTATGACTTATTAGAGCGTATCAAATCTTCTAGTATGTCTAGGCACCTCTCCCTAACCTTAGGAAGCTTTAGGCCAGTCCAGCATTTTTTGAAATAAAGGAATCTAAAGATGACTAGTAAGATTCTTATGGTTCTTTCCCTAGTTGGGCACAGCCTACCTAAGTAATTCATACTTTAAAAGGCAAAATTCTTCATGGAATTCAAATTCTTAATTTTCAGTTAAAATCAAAAATTAATTTAACACTATTCCTACACAAATATTTGGAATTATTATCCTTCAAAATCATTAGTAAGAATCTTAAAAAAGGGGCATTAGCAAAAAGTGTTAACATGGAAAGTCAGTGACAACAGTAAGGGATAAAGCTGAACCTTAAGCACAATAGCCTATTTCCAGCTGTAATACTAAACATATCTAAATTGGGTGTAAAGTATTATTTCTTATCAATATTTGTGATAAGTAGTTCTTACATAAAATATTTTCTTTGTTGTGGCTCACTATAATACAGCTGCTGTTTATCTAAAGTTTTTTCTGTAACATCTGTAACTTTTCTGGGGGGAATGAGGAGGGAGAGTATAGATACATTTTCATATGTGAGGTACAAAAACAGAAAACAAAAAAAACATTGCTTCTGATAATTCACTTGAAACCAGCTCATTTTGTCCACTAGTAGTTTTCTCCTTCTTTCAAAAGATAATAAGACTCATTGAAAAGATGTCCAATTTACAGTCTCAAAGATTTCTGACACCTTATTTCATCACAGCCGAGGATGTAGTAGATGAATGAGTAATGATGTGTGTGGGTTAGGATCATCTATTTGATTGATATGTTTCTAACTGATTACACAGCACACATAGATCTCATTTCTCGGAAAGGTCAGACAAATTACAAAGCCACAGTAAACAGAATTCTTGTTCTGTAGACTCCACTGCACTTTGATTTGCCGTTCTGATTTAAGCAAGTCAAAATTTTTAATAAATAAGAACAGCTTCTATGATTATTAGTCACAATGTAACACACTGTTTAAGGTTTGAGGACTTACCTGAAACTATTCAGAAATGTTAGCTACTTTGTCAACATGATCAACCAGTATTAGAAATCTTTGTCACTAGCTTTTATTTTAGCTTCCAACAACTATAGATTACAGGTTTTTGTTTTTTCAAGATATTAATGAAAACAAAAATATTATACACCTTTTTCCTAGCCTTTTGAGGTCTTTTTCCTCAATGAAGTTTAAATACAACATGTCACATTATTTATCCCCCCTCAGTTTACCCTTTTGCATGACTTCTGAAATGCAAATTAGTAATGGCATTTTAATAGTAGGCAAATTAAAGCTAAAGATATAGTGTGAACTTATGTGAAAACCACAGGCAGTGGTAATCATATTAATGCAGGTAAGCACAACCGTGACTAAGAACTGGATTTAGTCCCTGGTCCTGTTATGAACCCTTTTTGTGGCTCTATGTCAATTAATTACCATCTTTTTGTAATAGATACTGACCTGATTCTCATGCTTAGCCTGAATGGCTTTGAGGAAGATACCAGATTCTTTTAAAATCTCTGCATAACAGCTTACAAAGCCACAAGTATTACTACACTACATCCTAAAGTTACATGTACTGAAGAGTTAATTCCATCCAGAAGGAAATTGAGATATGTAATGGTTTAGTATTAATGCAGATTTAAACATCAAGTGTAACAAGATTCACATCCTGTCACTAAAACTCACAAAATTATGTTAAACCTAAATGTCACTTTTGACACGTGAATTACAGCATACTGTTAAAAAGCCAAAACCAAAAAGGCACCAAGTTTTGTACAAGTCTCCAGCATATAATAGCTTAATACAAGCAAAAGGCAGAAGTGAGTCCTTACCACAATTTTACCACATTTTCTGTTATTGATCTCATTATATACATAGAACAGCAATCATTTTTACACGAATGCCACAGGTTCAACTCATGGTATTCGTTTTGAGCACGCAAAAGAACCTGAAGAGCATCACACTGAGCTCAAAATAGAGCTCCACTCTTTCATGGGGAAACACGCCGTCTGGGAACCACATATGAATAGGGCATGGCAGACACTGAGTATACACTGAAGACATCTTTATCAGCATTACAGAAAGAAATTCAACATTAAGATAAAAAAAGAATGAGGAGGGTTGCTGCTATCTTTCAGCCATGTTTCACATATTATAATTCGCCAATCTCCATCTTATGACTCTTTTAAGTCTTCCCATCCTTCTCCTTTTGAGATTTGAATAAAAATGCAGCTACAAATTCTACGCACAAGCATACATTTTCGGGTTTTGAGTTTTTCTATCCTTTGTCCTCTTATTTACATCACTTACATTTTGTGCCTTTTTACACAGTGAGCAGCCCAGAATGAAAACCCTGTTCTTCCATATTCAAAATAGGACCATTCCCTTCTGACAGCTATCCTAATGACTAAGGCACCAACAGTATTGTGGAGTCTTTTGTGAAGTTTTTCAGCTGTAGAGCTCAAATTCTGTAAAACCAAAAAAAAAATGCCATCTAAAAAAAATCCCTCTAATAGCCATCCCCATTTGACAGAGGATGAAGAGTTAATACACCAAGCTCAGCCAGCTGGCAAGGAGCAGTTAGAAAATGTACCCAGTTCCCTTAAGTCTTTTTCAAAACAATGAATACTTTTATAGAAGAAAAAGCCAACCATGATATATAATCTCCACTACCTGTCAAAACAAACATGACTGACTTCACTGATGCTCTGAAAATGTTTCACAGCAAAAATGAAAGTTACTCATGTCAGGTACCTTTTATTTTCCTGCTGCTTGGAAAAACAGTACATTTAAGAAGGTCCAACCAGAGAGTGAGAAATAAAATATTTAATTAGTTATTATGACTGTCATTTTCATAATTTTACTAAAAACTACCTTTAATATACACAAAAGAATGAGTGATTAAAATCAAAAGGTTAGAAAACTTGTGTAGTTTTGCAGACAATCACAAAAGCATCTAGGTGACTTTCAGTCCCAAACCACTAAAAAATAAAGTCTGCTAAAGTCACTTGGATAACTGTATGTTAAACATATCCAGAGTAATGCAATGATCCAAGCGTCCTCAAGTGTGATTTCACTATGCCAAGCAAATTAAATCTGTTAATTTGATGCATACTGTAAGTATTATATACAAAGAAATATGTAAGTAAGCCTGAGGTTAGAAAGCAACTTCTCAGGATTCAAGAAAATGTCAGAATTAGAGTTACATAAGTAGTGCTGCATTTGGTACTGTTTTATAACCATGAATCTTTACTCTCTCCTCTCCTAAATCCTTGCCTTACAACACCTAGTATTATGGGTCTCATTTAATAAGCATCTTTATTTTGCTTTTGTCTTCTTACTACTCATACTGCAGCCCCATGCCTACGTTCTAGTCATTATGCGCTGACAAAAGAATTACTAACTGCCTCAAGGGTGTTGCTATAGCACTCATCTCCGTAGTGTCAAACTTCCTCACAAACACTCATCCACTTTCCCTATCAAACCATGAAATGAGAGATTTTAATATTTAAATCATACGAAGTTAAAAGAGAAAAAAAAAGAAAATAAACTTTAGCTACAGGGTTTTTTTGAGACTTTGGATTCTTATGATATTTTTTACTTTCCAGAACTTTTTCTGTAGCTGCAAGTGATACATTTTGCAAGTCATATTGGAGATGCGAACTCAAGCGCTCTGAAATTTGTGGGAAGTGGGTTTGTAGGTACTTTACAATTAGATATGAAAAGTATCCTTCAAGTAGTCTGTTTTCAGAAAAGGGAAAAATACAGCACAGCATTCAGTAGCCCTAATTATAATATTCATCCTCTTCCTGGGCTCACATCATTCACTAAGTGCCTTTCTACCTTTTGCAACATACCAAGAACAGAGGCCCTTCTTTTCTATATTAACTCACTTACTTCAATTTGGCCCAGCCTGTACAAAAAAACCATGAAATCTATGTTATTCTGATGTTTTCTTCAGAACAAAAATGTGAAATTACAAAAGAAAAAAAAAGACTAAGTGGGAAGAACAATGATCACAACACAATCAGCTTTTATGGAAGTAATGATTCTCTGAGTACTATTACATTTTCAAAAAGTGAAAGGTGTTCTCACCAAAAAACAGCAATTTGACAGGAGTAGGAGTATGCATTGATTATTTTGGTAAGAGTCAGAAGATATATCTGTGTCTTTCCTAGAGCATTTTACCAACTTATGATGAACTCAAAGGCTGACAGGATATTAGAACTCAAGTACCATAGCACTAGAAGTGCAACTGCAGATTTTTTTTCCTTTTATTCACAAAATCTACAGACTTAGCACCATAGAGTTTGGGTTTTTTAAGCAAAGAGCATAATCTTTCCTTATTGAAGGAAAACAACAAAATCTTTTTTTCGTAATCTGATATTACAAACAAACATTAGCATGAAGGAATCACACAAATCATGTTAAGTCTCTATAACAAATTTGGTGGTAGGGTGAGCAAGGTGGCCAGTAGCAGCTGAAAGGAACATACAAAAGAGGGAAGGACAGATTTTGGGACTGAAGTTGTACTAATTTGACTCTTCCTAATACTTTTTGCATTTCTCATTTTGTCATGCATTTTTCCATTCATTTTTTCAGTACTTCTAAGACAGTATAATTGTTACTATAATTCAGACGCAATATAGACTGAACCATGAGTGGGCCTTTGGACACTACTGCACTTTAAGATCTTCAGTTGTTAGAAGGATTAATAAACATTTTCATCAAGTGGCTTTGCAATACAGAAGAGCAATATCAGCATCGTACCTAGAAGAGAGGTCTCCTTTGCAAATGCTGCAGCAATAGCTGGGTCCAGCGTTGGCTGTCCGTCACCAGATGGAAGGTCAGGACGAGTGTAGTCCCTGCTTTTATCGTTGTTGTACTTGACGTTCAAATTCACCAATTTCGAAAAATCAATCCGTAGGGTACAGCAAGCATTATAAATATTTTGACCATCTAAGGCCTGTAAAAAGGATCACAATTTATTTAAAAGACACACAATACAGGTTGGTTGCACAACTTTTTTTCTCTCTTTTTTTTTTTTTTTTTTTTTTTTTTTTTTTTAAACAGGGTCAGCATATAGACATTTATCCATCTTGCTATCTAGTTTAAGACTGATTAAGATTAAAATGCATTAACCTCTCAAAATGATTCCAGGAAGCTCGATGTTTACCTCTTTTACCTAGAAACTGATTATGCATCAAAAAAAGAAACATTTGAATGCTGTCAAACCTAATTTTTTTTTCTGTTGAATACAGCTAATTAACCTGCATTCCACAGTACAGCTTAAATTCAGACAAAATGCCAAATAGATTTCTCAAAGAGGAGGTGGGGGGAGAATAAAAAAAAAAAAATCAAGAATCTCACAAGTACTCATTAACATGGAAAGTTGACCTGAGGAAAAAAAAATGAAATCTAGACTTAACTACCATCTTAGACAGCTATCTGTTAAAGCAGAATATACACTGTTCCTGCATCCTTTCCTTCTCTTCCTAAAGGTAATGAGCGCCAAAATGGAAAGACAAGCAACTTTAACTTCTAATCTGATGTTACTAATACTTCTTTTAAAAAATCCCATTTTCACAACTAATTGGTGCTTCTGAAAGAATGCCTATTAACAGTGAACATAACACCACTTAGAACACTATGAAAATAGCCTCTAAAAAGGCATATATATATATATATATTTTCTCCATCTTCATTATATACCACATAAATTGATATACCTGGATTTTAGTCCATTTACATTTTGGGCATACCTTCCTTTCAGTTGAAGCGCTAACATTAAATATTGGGGGATTTTAAAAAATGGAAACTTTTGTAACAAAGTTTAATTCTTAAAAAATGCTAGAACATGAAGATACAGCTCACCTTAAAAACTAGCATTCAATCAAGTCATTATGTTAGCTATAAGACAACCTTATATATACACACATGGTGAAAAAAACCAAATAAACCACATTTTCAAATACAAAAATCAGATCTTTTATTTCTGTACATTAATGCTGGACTGAAATATATCCCTTCTGGACGCAAGCTAGCTCTTGCACAGTTAGCTTGGTTACACCTGCGATGTACTTTCCAACACATTTAAGTTCTGGTATTTTGAGCTAAGCACTGCACAAACCTCATGTGCCTGCTGGCTATGGAAGCAACATAGCTGTTTTCATACAGCGATTCATATGGAAACTGAACATCTTGAAGACAACCCTCTGCTAGGTCTGGGCCAGCAAGGCTGTCCCACAAAATGTATTATCCCAGCTGACATCTCCAGGGCTCATGAAATCACTTAAAACAATTACTCCATTAGCAGTCAGTGGAAAAACAATATGTAAGTCCACATAATAAGAACTTCCAACTTATGGGAAAATAAAATAATATAGAAAAGTGTATAGAAACTGGACAATGTAGACATCATTTCAACAAATACCTAGCAATTAAAGAGAAACTCCTATGCTTGAAACTCAGCTTAAAAAATGCTTTATACAGTATTGAAAAAGGAAAATCTACTGTCCTTATTATAGAATACACAGTGAGGATTAATTCCATATTGTTGGGGTGGTGGTGGGCAATACCATTACAGCATAGAGAATTTGCTAGCTTTTATACATGGCAACAAAGCAGAAACCAAGCCTCCAAATGCTGGTGTTTGGGAAAACAATCTCACTTGAACACTTACATCTAAAGAAGTATATACTGAGAATCAGTCATCACTATTAGAAGACTTTTTACATTCTAAAATCCACTAAGATATGGATTAGAGGTGGGTCCAGTTTACACAGTCAGTGTTTATCTACTGTCAAAGACAATACCATTGCGATCAAGGACATACCCATTTCACATAATGAAGAAAACATGTACAAATGAGACCAAAAGGGAGTATCCTTTAGCTCTGTCCAAATCACAGGACTGTGACAGAAAGCTGCAAGCCTTTAAAACACAATCAAGATTCATACTAACCTCTGAGTGCAGTTTGCTGACTTATGGCTGGCAGAAGGCTATTAAATTGATGAAAATATTTTAGATTTAAAAAGTATCAAACCAAGATACCCCTGTGTTAGTAGTTTCCAAAGTAGTCAGTGTTTAAAAGGAGTTCCATAAGTAACTAAAACTTCTACTGAACCGGCAAAAACTTCTCTTTCAATACAAAGTGATCTGAGTACATACAAAAGGTAGTGCAGATGAGAAATGTCTTGTAGTTGGGACACGTATAGTCTGAAAGAACATCCTGAACCAGAAAAGAAGGAGATGCACTCTTAATGAACACTGTACTCACACTCCTGGAAAGGCTCCAAGCACCAGATCAAAACCAAGAAAACCTCATCCCACCCACCTCTACCAGCAGCATCACAAACCTCTAACAACATTGCTACCAACCAGCATTTTTTTCAAGACTAACTGTTCACTTGTAAATTCGCAATTGTGAATGTGTGTCCTGAGCTCCTTCTTGTATAACAATAAAACAGTGTGCAACAAATCCTCAAACTCTATTCCTCTCAGACAGTCATCCTGAAAAACATGAACCAGCCATACTGTTAGTGAATGTACATACAGACATCATCTCAAAGATCTCTAGTTATGCTAAAAAAATTCTCTTTCAGTATTTATACATACACTGACATGGGACACCATGCCACATCATACACATGCCAAGCCAAGGAGATCAAGTATCATGGGACCCTTCTACAAATCTGAGTATCATTTTTAATCTTGCCTGTGCCAGCAAACCTCAAACCAAAGCCTCAACAACAGAAGTATCAAAACTGTAATCATGCAATACTAGGAGTGCTATGATACCAAATAATTTCTAGGCCCCTGACTTTCCTTCCTCTCTGTTGTTACTAAAAGGTACCCTCCTATTGGACTTTCACAAAGGGGAAAATGATTCTGATGAGTTGCTCATCAAGAATCAATCAAGAATCGCCAACAGTTTGTCAGCAGACAATGGAAAGATTCATGGAAAAAAAATGCTGTAGTATTTAGGAGCACAGAAACCAAAAGGCTAGTAAGAATATGCAGAAAAACAATAGAAAACAGCAATTTGAGAACAAAAAAAAATCCCTTTCTCAATCAGACTGACATATAAACCAAAGAGAAAGGCACAGGCCTGAACTGACACAATGACCTCAACTCCATAGTGCAAGGGTCCTCAAACTTTGTAAACACGGGGCCTGGTTCACCGTCCCCCAGATACTGTCGGGGGCTGGACTATAATGTCCTGTGCCAACCAACAGGGGGCGCTGTTGGATCACTGGAGATGCCCATGTGCCATGGGGAAGGGGGTGGGGTCTCCCCAGGTGTGCTGGAGAAGCTGGAAAATGGAGGTCTTCTTCCCCCCCCTCAGTCCTCTCTGGTCGAGACGTGCAGAGCAGACTCCCCTCTCCTCAGATGTGCACACGGACTGCTGCCAAGGGGGAGAAGGAACGGGAACGGAGGAGGGAAGGAAAAAAAAAACCAACTCTCCCAAAAACAGTTTCTCTCCCAAAGAAGAAAAGAAAGCTGCTGCTCCCACTTAGGCTCCGTCACCCCTGGCCGCCGTTGAGCACTCCCTCATCCCTTTGGCTGCCGCCCAAAACTCCTCCCCCTGTCTCCCAGGAGATGAGAGGAAAAAAAAGTAAAAAAGGAACTTCTTAACCCCCCCCCCCCCAGCTTCGGCAACAGCCAATCTCCACCAACAGACAAAGTTTTGAGGACCATTTAACTCGGAATGCAGTTTTGCCCAGCTAGCCTATTGTGTTACCTAATCGCCCAAGGAAAAACCAACATCCCTTTCACACAATGGGCAGGGGCAAGGGAAAAATTCCTACTTAGTTTTAACTAACTTAAACCATGACATCCCCCCAACCCCTGGCGGGGGGGTTCTGTAAATACCTGTGGGCCACATTGGGGAGCCTGGCGGGCCGTATCCGGCCCGCAGTCCGTAGTTTGAGGACCCCTGCTTTAGAACATTCAAGTTACTTGGCAAATTTTAAAACATCCAGACAAAGTAAGGCACTTTGCAAACTTTAACTCAGCAAACTTTAACTTATCCAGACACAACAAGGCACTTACTGGAATTTTTTGGTCTGGTTTACAATGTATTTTGAGAAGAAGAAGGTAGGAGAAGAGAGAGAGAGAAAGAGAAAGAAAAGGGAGAGAGAAAGGTAGATAGTCACCACCCCAGGATCCAGCATAGTCTCAGCATCTTCTAAATCCCAGGCAGTGGAGCACCCTGCACAGCACAAGTGTTGCCATCCTTTTATCTGCTCCTGTCTTCTGGGGCCAACCCCCAGGCACACGCCTGCGCTTTAATGTTTCCTGCAGGCCCATGTGGTCAGCTGGTGCCAATTTGGGGCTTACAGCAGGTCATGCGATTGGCTACCATTTCAGTGTGGACCAGAGGCTGACTAAGTCTCAAGGGGGAGGGGGGAGGAGCAGTGCACTGTCCCACCTACACAGAGCTCACGCTGTTCCCCCTTCACTTCCCACCTGGTTGTTTTGAGCCAGTCAACCATTTCTCCGGTCTCCTATACTTGAGGGACTCCACTATCCAGATGAAGAAACAGTTGGATTTAAGATAAAATCCTAGGGATGTCAACAAATCAAATTAATTCTGAAATTTCTCCTACCACATAATATACAGAAAACCTGCTTCTATAGAATTTAAAACCAGCTCAAGAGCACTGGTGACACCCATATACAAGGGCTTTGATTCACAACCATGCCACAGATTTAATTGTATCATGGGTACAGTATGAGCAGTTCACAGCAGACTGTTATTCAAGGCAGCTCATCAGGACTGAATACAGTTCTTGATCCACATCAACATCCAAATCTAGTCAAGGAATTGTTTGGGAGAGACTTTCAGGTAGTCCAAGCCAAAAGCACCCCAGGAATCACATTACTAATTGAAGAGGACAAACATCTGAGGTGCAGCAGTTGAGAACACTTGACTTCCCAGTAGGGACTCACTTAAATAGTACTGCCTGCTTTTCTTTCTCACTCATCTAAACACAACAGCTACTTGTAAATACAGCTGTCTGATGACCATTTTTGTGGCACAGCAGCAGCATTAATGACGATTTTGCACATTATGTCAGTAGGGCACACTTCTACAACTACTTCTTCAACCACAGTCAATGTCAAAAAGAATGTGTCAAAAAACCCACACATACTTCCCCACTATCTGCATATCATTCCCACTGGATGCAAAAACCAGAATGAAGCCTGATAAATTTAACAGTTAAGATTAGCTTTCATTGCTCTTTATCAATAAATGTATGTGCTGGTTTAAATGTAAACCAGAAGGAGAAATGAACCCAACTCAAAAGAGATTATAAGCCAGAGTTACAATTTAATAAAAATAATACAATAAATACAATTATACAGACAAACAATTGGTTTTAACCCACAAAACCCAGATGTATAACCCGGCACCCTGGGGCACGAACAGAATGGTGTTCGTTGGCCCCCGTGCTGAGCCCCACGTGGTCCCCCTGAGTCCAAAGCAAAAGGAAAGGAAAACCTGTTGGTGAGAGTAATGGTCGCAGTCTGGTCGAGAGCGGTAGTCGCAGTCCAGTCCAGGTTCTGGTCCTTCTTTCTATCTGATGAGCGGTACCAGAAGTCCCAAGACTCCAAGATTATATACCCTCAGGTTTGGGTGGGAATGCCCAGTACCTCCTCCAGGGCAAGGAGTTCCACAATGGGTGATTGTGAATCATGAGATATTTTTGGAATCCTTGATGGCCCATTAGCAGACATGACCCCTCAGGCTGGGTGTGGAAGTGCTACTGGCTCCCTGGAGGGGAGTTATCACACCTGAGTCATTGGTATGAGGACAGGAACATCCTATCTCACAGGTTTCTTAACACCCAGCTTATAGCCTGAGGAGTCAGGTGTGCTCTGGGCAGCTGCTGCAGATGTTCTATTGTTAACAGTTCCTGGGAAATGACATAGAGGGTGTAGAATAAACAATTTGGGTTACACCCATACAGTGATGAACTGGTCCTGGCTGCTCTAACTAGGACAATGTATTATGAACATATAATGCTTACTGTTCATTCTTCAGGAGATAATACTGTCAAGAATAAAACAATGGTAACATTTTATCCAGCACATGGACTACTGTTCTCAGATATCTAGACTGGACAGATACACCCAAAGGAG
>JAWWLV010000005.1:17849329-17865483 GCA_035041135.1 Platyrinchus mystaceus | reverse complement strand
GGGGGGGGGGGGGGGGGGGGGGGGGGGAGGTTCTGTAAATACCTGCGGGCTGCACTGGGGAGCCTGGCGGGCTGTATGCAGCCCACGGGCCGTAGTTTGAGGACCCCTGCCATAGTGCATCATCCATACAAGTTTCTCTATGGACACTTAAGATTGTTTTTTTGGGGGGAGGGGGAAAAACACACCAATACAAAAACCTAACCCAAACAAACAAACAAAAAAACAAAACAAAACCCAACAAAAAACCCACACCAAAGATGACTCTTAAAAACTAAATATGCTCCATGGCTCTACCTCAGCCATAGCAGTTAGAAAAGTGAGCCAATTAGAAATAATGAAACTCACCTTCCCCAATACTAGTAAAAGTTCCAAAATTGTGGAATATTCCTAGTATTCCTATACAATTACTACAGTAGAAACATTCAAAATATTCAGAAAGGGTCTCAACAACTGGGGTTATACTCACAAAGAATCTATGATCTGCTCATGTCTCAAGGCAGCACTTTTTACTGAAGGCAAGAATAAGCAAACAAGACGTAATACAGAAAATAGCAGAAATAGCCTGTGGAAGTCTTAAGGATCCACAACAGAGTGCTATGACTGTCACAGACAGTAAAAAAGATTGTACAGGAAATGTCAATGAAATGGAGGTCTGCACCACAAAACACAATACGCTCCCAATTTCTTGAAAATAATGTCAAATCATCCTCTCTTTTTGCTCATAGCAATCAGAAGGATGAAGAGGTGAAAACTGCTGAGAAAAGAACCACAGACTAAGAGGTGAGACAAGAGACTGTTCCAACAGGAAAAAAAATTAAAGGAGTTCAATAACCAGCATTACAGAATTTTTTGATGCTGATGACTCAATCAACCACAAGAAAGCTTTTCTGCAAAAGGACAGTAATGAATTCTATGTAGCCAACCTGGACACATGACTCTAGGATCTCTTATTTCACAATGTGACTGTGGATGTTGAAAAAAGCGGTAATGACAGCAAAGGTGATCTCAGATGGCAAAAGCACTCTACAAAATTACAAAGTGTTGTAACACCCTGAATGAGTGATGCAGCTTCATGCAGGTAAGACTCAGATGTATCAGTAGGCTTTAAAGTTGAAGAACATTCCTAGAATAATTTCTTTGCTCAGGCTTTCCTCACCTAAACGAAAGAGTTTCTGATGCAATCAATAGAATTCACTGCCGCTCTTCACATGTTCAGGTTCAAGATGCCTGAAAATCCTTGTGAAAGAGGAGTCCCTTGAAAAGTGCTATATTCATAGGAACTATGCTTTGATGAGCTTCTCCTAAGGCCTTATAGACCATCAATCTGTGGAATAAAACTCCCCCACAGGAGATGGTCAAAGTAACCCTCTAAAAATCAAGAAGATATACTCTTTAGCTAATTCACACATGGTACCTATAAGACTGACAAGAACATAGTTTGGGAAACAGAAAATGATTTGACATATTGATATTCTCATTTCACAGTTCAGAAACTGAGCCCAGAGACTTAGCAGGTATATCTGGAAACACAAGTTTTTAAGCCACAACAAATATTGTATCTGCCCCTCATTTTGTCAAGCACTGTAGGTATCAGAGGTGATCATTCAAGACCTCTTTCAGAATGAGGGTAGCTTGAAAGTGTTTACCAAGGTCCAATAAAGAAAAATCTAATTAGAGTGGGGGAAAAAAAGTGGCAGAGAAGAGCAACACAACAAAACCATTGCCTTCTCTCCATAGTCATGAGAAAAAGAGAAAATTTAGTCCCTACTCTCTCTCTTCCCAAAGCAGAAAAAACGAAAAACAAGATCTTCAGAAGGATGTAACAGCTTAAGGCATAAAAAAAATAGGAAGCAATACTTACAAAACATACTCCAGCTCAAATGAGTACCTCCAAGTAACTGAAGGTCATGTGGTAAATATTTCTTCGGAGAAATGTGCCCCAAATGCATCCTACGGATGCATATCTGAATGAAATTAATTTCTTTTGAGACAAGTGTCTTGAATACAAGAATTTTCTGTGGCTGAAAAGTGTATGTAAACGCATTCCATTCTCAAAAATTAAGATATTTTTATGTGCAGTTCCTTGACCGAAGGACCTCTTACTGCACTTCCTGGGCTTTCTGATACAGCACTCCAGCACTTTTCTGTTTATCTGAACACTACTTATCATTTTTGAGCACAAATTGTCTGCCTCAGGATTAAAGATGTCTAAAGATGCTTAATACAATAGCAGGGGATAACAGCCCTGAAGTACCTGATCTAGAGATATCCATTCTTCCATTCTGCAATGACTACCTGAAGTTCCCATTATAGATTTTAGGGCAAGGTAGCCTAGGAGAGCTCTTTTGCAGACTGTTACCAGCGCAGAGCTACCTTGAAGCTGTAAGTCAAAACAACTGGAAAGATGACATCTTGAATGTACAGTCAAACCTCACTGGAATCTCTGCAGAGGTACTCAATCACCTATGGGCCAAGTAAGGTTCAACTGGCCAACTACAGCAGAAACTCTCAATTAGCCTAGTAATATTTTTAACCTGTGTTGGGTCAAGAGGACTGTCACGCACTACATAAGAGTTGCAGTTAATCATCTACAGTCAAGGCATTCATAACTGTTAATATCCATGATTTGGCAAGAATACTCTCGGTACATTTACACAAAGGCATCACTCTGAATTAGCCAGCTTTTCAAATGCCAGCACTTTAATCTTTCCATGGTATATCAAACTACTGGTATTCAAATATTTAAGTTTGCTGCTTATCCTGAGACTACTCACCATTTACAATGAAAATGAGCTATTTTTAATGCTACAATATCTCCTTACACATACAGACACCTCCAGGACAAAACCTTCTTTGCTAGGAGAAACAGCAGTTCAATGTGCTCTACTGCTGCACATTATGAGTTACCCCTGGCTACACTGCTGCATTACACCTGAAGTTTGCAGTCTTCACCCTTACTTGCAGTATAATGAACCTATAATGATCCAGTCTGAGGGTGATGATGCAACATGTATCAGTGTGGTCACTCTCTACTTTTACAGGAAATGAGTTTCTCACAAAACAAGTGGAGCAGGAATGCAATTTTTCACTAGTTGCTCATTCAAATAGCAAAAGACATCCCACAGGGCTGGAGGCTTCGTATTGCACATTCTTGTCAGTGTCACCTATCTTCTCAGAACCTTCAAATGCATAGCATCTCTCCTTGGTACTTACATCACTTGAGTTTTTCAAATTGCTCTTTAACTTCCTTAATAAGTCTTCAATTTCTATTAAGGCCACATTCTGATTTCCTGTGAAGAGTGCCAGTGGAAAATTAAATTTCCCCATTATCTTCTACAGTCAAAATGGATGGAAAACAAATTGAAAACTTTTTTACTCTTATACCATGCTTTTAATTTTGAACTCCATGCAACTTAGGTGTAGCTGCCATATCCTCTTACTTTTACTTTTATTGTATTTCCAGATGTATTTAAACTGAAGTCCTATCCTCTGGCTGCTTCTTTCCTTCAGGTATTTTTGTTCTGGTGGCACTTCACGTTTTATCACAGTAGCTCAACCATCAGAACTGTATTTTTTTTACTCTAGGGTGAGGGTAGTGGGGAAATCAAACCTTCCTTCAAATTTAGCATCCTTCAATAATTGCAGTTGGTATCACTCTTAGTGTTTTGTCTGTTTATGTATAGATTGGTTAAAATATGAAACTATAAACCCAAGACCATTTCAATTTGTCACTAAGGCTCAAAGATCACTCTGACAACGACTATACATGCAGGAGTCACTTATTCAATGAAGTTTAGTCATTCACACATGATCTACCACTAGTGATCAAAACATGCAAAACAGGAGAAACAAATACATGCTTTTTCTTTTTTAATTATGACCAATACAGTATCCCACGAGCTAGTATCAGTTTGTCAGAAGTCAACAACAGCAAGAGATTCTTAGGCTCCCTTCATACTTTTACATACCTCATCATTTAGTTATTTGTCATTTCTTTAGAATATTTTCCTAGAATTACACTGATAATTTTCAAATCACTACAGTCCATTCCACAGACGTCATGTTTCCATTAAGTCTTCTGATAATATATGTAAGACTCAAAAAACGAAGTCAAAAGATTTATCATCTTGCGTCAAAAATGCACTTTAAAAGCAGCAGTAACATCTACTACTGGAAACTAGCGTTCCAAATGTGAGCCAAAACTGAATTACAACCTTCTGCAAAAAACACATTTAACAGCCAACTGTTTATTGAATATTTCAAATATGAATCTAAATGTCTAGAACTGATTTCTGCAGCATTTACAAGTTAACATCTAGCTTCTGTACTACTATTCTAAACCTACTTAAAACATGCAAGGTGTATCCCACCCATAAAAATTCTTACGCAGCACAGTGACATATTTGCATCTCCCTCTACTCTGTGGCATAACCTAGTATTTGATACTACTTCAATTCCGAAAAGGACATCCCTAATTGTGCTCCAGATCTACAAGTATTTCCAGACTGCTTTTCAGGAGGAGATTATACTAAAATAGATCACCATAACCAAGCTGCAAATCACCTTGTCCCTTCTCTCTTCTTCTTCTGAAAACTTACACTCCGTTTTTTGAAAACATCTCATTTTTTGGGATTTGCTATCCTGACCAGCACACAGTTTTTTACTCAATGCCCAGTATTTCATTTGGTGATAAGGACAAAAATTATCATCCTCCACCACTTAATGAAGTCTTTATTTCAATATAGTCCTTATTCTTTACAACAGAAAATTAAGTCCATTTTTGTCTTTCCTCTACTAAGAGATATTAATTGCCAACTTAGCCTGAGGTATGAGCTTTTCGCTTTTGTGAAGTTCTCAGCTATTCTGTCATCTATGGGCAATAAGCACTTTCTATGCTGCCAAGCAACACTTAACCAGCACATCAATTTTAATCAGCCTTCCTCAAACCTAGACTGCATGTGAAGGTTTGAAAATATAAATTAATTCCCTTTATCCCTTGAAAATTATAGCAATAATAAAAAATCTAGCTTTTGCCTTTGGTTTGACTTTCCTATTGCCACAAACGTGAACATACCCCATTCAATTAATTAAAAACATCTGGTCTAGATGACATGCTGTTGATCTTTGTCATAATTTATCCATAGGCTCTCTCCTGCCATAATGAATAAAACCAGTTACTTGTTTCTTGCCTCTCCTACCCAGGCTAGGAGAGTTTCCTACAAAACAAAAGCATGACTGCTCATCAGTCACTGCTGCAAAGCTTCTTCACAGTCTGGTCACAGCCAAAACTGCACTCACTCTTCTGAGTATTTACGGTTATAACAGAGTCTAGATTATTTTTTTAGGATGCTATAACTAAATACTTTCACAAACCTATAACTAATCCACAAAGCACATCTTTGTTTTGATGCTTAGAAGGTATCTACCATCAACAACCCAATGGGCTTACTAAATTTGCTGTTTAGAGTGAATGAATTATGCATCACCGGCTAATTCTCACGTTTTTACTTCCGGTTGACATTTTTTTTCCACAATTGCAGTCTTGCATATTATTTCATCTCTGTGCAGTCTTATTATTTGTTCATACAGATGTATAAAATACTTTAGACACAGTATCTTTAAATCATCTATTTGTAAGTAAACTATTGTGTGAAAACACTGATTTCACACAATGTAACAACATTATATAGTAACTCCCAATTATTTTTTAATCTCAAAAAATTGAGGCATGTGGTGGAGGTGTATGACACATTGTTACTCTGCTAGATTAACATTTTACAAATGCTCAGAGTACAGGAATATCTCTAGACTTAAAAGAAAACTGTACTTACTTGTTTTGCTTGCTGTGCATTTACTGGATCACCAAACTGCAGTAAAGCTTGAAACTGGTTGTTCTTTGTGAATGTGATTATCTTCAATACAGCACCAAATTTAGAGAATATCTGCCAAAAACCATCATAAAGTTTTACACATGCATTCCTCCCAGTCATAGCTTAAGTTAAAATGAAATTTGACCTACCTGATGAAGAACATCCAGGGTTACTGGATAGTACATATTATCAATAATTATTCTAAGTACTGGACTCTGAGCTGGAGTCACTGCACTCTCACTAACAGTGGTCCCACTAATGGGAGCATTTGTTGCCTGCACAGCCGTCACTGCCTGAAGAACAGCTTGGGCCCGCTTTAAAAAAAAAAAAAAAGACAGAAAAGAGATTTTCTTAATATTTCAAGATAATAGCTTGAAATTAATTAGTAATATTAATATAGTTAACTCCAGAAACATAGAATACTCCACTGATTTAAAACTCAGAGCTACAGACATAACACAACGTAAGTGCAATGCAGTCTGACTCTGTGAGAAGAGACAACGAAAATGAAAACATCCATTAATCCTTATGTCACAGTAAGGAGGGGCTTCAAATGGCACCAATATCAATCTTTCTAGTAGCAAGCTTATTGTTCTACTAGTAAGGATAAAGGAAGTGAGGATTTTGTAGGTTTCAAGACTCTTTCCTTTAAAGGAAATAAAACCAAACAAACCCATAAACCAACAAACAAAAAAACCCAACTGTACAGAAACCAGAATTATCTTATTTTTCAGAAGACTGTATCACAGTTAACATTTTACTGCCATTTTAATTATGTAGAAGGCTCTGATAGAAAGAGAAAATGCTAAACTGACACTTCCAAACTTCTCAGTTTTAACACAATGAAATAATACACAAGACTGACAAATGTCAGAAAGTAGTATCCAAGAGGTAAACAAACTGGTGTCTGTTATCCACCCTCTTTTGTAAAAAGAAAAACAAAATCCTCTCCATGTGTTGGGATTTTTTGGTTTTTAAACACAAGCAGGATTTTAGAAATTCAAAGGTAACCACAGGATGATATCACAAGAACACACATCTATGTAACTACTTCCACTGCCAAAGCTGGCAGTATCAGAAAGATTAGATGTCTTTTTCTGAGAAAGAAAAAGTGCAGAAAAAAGGATTCCATTTAATACTTTCATTACAGTAGCCTTACGAAGCAAAACAATACAAAACAAGAGAGACAAGTGAGCATGCCAGGTAAAAATAATAACCACCATATTAACGCATACTGCATATTTTAAAGGTATTAGAGCTACTACACAATTTCATGTCTCACAACTTACATGGTACTCCTCATACTGAAACGAATCAATGAATAAGGAAAGTGGGGGGAAAGATAAAAAAGAAGACCTAGTGAACACCAGTTGGGAAAACAAACTTTACCTCTACATTTAACATTAATTACTGTAACTCTGCGAAAACACCTTTTGATAACAACACTTATTTTCCCTAACGTATGAAACACACAACTTTCAAGCTTCTGAGATATTTGGCTGAGTTGCATAATTACTTCCTACTCTTTCTATAAGCACAGAAGCACATATGAAACAAAACACACTCTTAAAATGACTAGAAAAGTTTAGACTGTATAACCCAAGGAACTTGTGAAGTCAATTTTAACATAAGACCCTTGTTAGCACTATCTATGCTTATACACCACATTTCATTCCACTACAATCAATGTGAATACATGAAGGAATAGAGGACTTAACAGTGGTAAATTATGAGTATTTTGTCAAACAAGTTAAAAATAGCAACAAAAATAACATAATATATAAATAGCCTATTTGAAGACATACAAGTAGTATGAAAAGCTTTTTTTTATTTTTGCAAAATTTAATATAATTTTAAAAGATTAGATATACCACTTGAAGTATAACATTTATTTCTAAATGTTGCAATGTCTATGCATAAGGACTAAACCCATGCATTTATGACAGGAGGATGATTAAAGAGATCTACAGTTACAGAGGCCATTCTATTCTCATTTCTCCTGAGTCTAGAAACTGCACAAAATAAAGTAAGAGATATTTGATTTATATCTGAGTTTAAATGCTCCTCTTGGTGTTTTGATGTCTCACAGGAAAAGGATTTTCATAGAATTACAAACTGAAATGAAAACTTCAATGGTCCCTTTTGAATCTGTTTATTCAGAACCAACTCATTCTGAGCATATAAGTAAAAATAATCTCCAAAGCTACTATTACCGAGAAGTTCAGAATAGCACAGCTTAGTACCTTTCCAGCCAAGGCCTGGCTGTTTAAAGTACCCCTTGGTTAAACAGGTTTTTTCTATCTTCTTTATAAATAAGATACTTGCATCTTTCTCCAATTTTTTATCCTATCTTTCCAGTTACACATACTAACAGTCTTCTTCACATTTCCCTGCTTGAACATCCAGAAAAAGATAATTTCAAAATGAATCTGAGTTGATGAGAAAGCCTTCAAATACAGATTAAAAATTTTTAGTTTTGAGTATCCAAAAGAACACCAGACTACAAGTAATACCTGTACCACCTATATTTTTTCTTACAGAAAAAAGAATATCCAACCATCTTATACTTAATAGAATGCCTCGTGAGATACTAGAATACTTTCTGCCAAGTACCTATTTACATTATTTAGTTCTATATTAAACTCAGTTTTAAGTTCCCAAAGACTTAGAATATATGTTAAGACTGGGTATTGATATGTATGGTAGCATAAAAGCTGCTGAAAAGTCAGCACATCCTATAGGTTGGAAAGGTGAATATGTGAAGTACAAAACCAGTATCAGGAAAGAAACCAGAGGACAATGTAAGAGAACACTGCTTAGGGAATATGTCCATCCACTGTATCTGCAGACAGAATTCATCCTCTACTCTACTTTTTCAAAAGTAAATGAGGGTATTTACTTTGTAACTGACAGTTGCTGGGGTGAGGAATCTCAATTTTTAAAAAGCACTTTTAGCAGATAATCAAAAGAGTCTAAGGAACAGGAATGTTTAGAAAGATCAACAGGAAAATCAACACTATACTTGATCTGAAACAAGAGGTCTTTCAACAGATTACCCTGAAATTGTTTTCAAAGGCAACAACTATAACTTTACTATTTCTGTATCCTAAGAGAAAACACACTTAACAGAAACTGTAACTTGGTACTTACACTGTTTTCGTATAACCAAAAATGCAACACAAAAATTAATCTTAAAATAACAATCTGATTTGTGGTAAGTTGAGTGCCTTTTATTCCTCTACAGTTTGTACAAAATGGTCACTATGTTACTTTTTCTAATTCTCACGTTCTATGAAAACCAGACATATGTATCTATATTTATTGTGAAATTGGTCCTGTAGAGGCAAGAGCAAATTTTTTTTGGTTATTAAGTATATCTGTCTCTGGAGCAATTATTATGGTATTCTTCTCCTGGGGCAGCAGATCACATAAGCTGAGGTTACCAGTGCTACTGGAGTGATCATTCAAAGCACTGGAATGCAGGCATTGGCATTAGCCATTACCGCTAGAGAAACGGGAATCTCAGGTGTCAGAACTAGAAAGTTAATTTTATTATCCTATAGTCTCTAAACTAAGACAATAAAGTTATTTAAAGGTAAAACACACCTCAGAATCTTTTTACTTCAAGGAAAAATTAAGAAAATTCATCATAATGGAAAGATCACAGAGAAAGCAAAACCCCTTCAGTGTCACAAAATGGAATGATCACAGGTAAGACTACAGTAGTGTTAGAATGTGAGCAAAACCCAATGATTTAAACATATGTCGCATGAGCCAAGAACACATGCCATGCCTCATCCTCTACTGTGTGCATTTGTAATACTACTGAACAGTAAACGTACCTGGTTCAGTGTGTTATCAGTCTTTAATTCTTTATGATTGGAATACTGGATATAAATAGGCTGGTTACGAAGATGAGGTGTCACAGCAGAGTAGTAATTAACCATAGTGATAGCTGCCTCTTCTGTAGCAAGTTCCAAAAATGCCTGTAATTAAAACAGTTAACTTTCAGTATTTACAAAGCAGATAATCTTCACATTAGCAGCATATAAAAAAACAGAGGGTTTGATAACACATTTCAACAAATATCAGTCTTCAGAAAATGTTATTCTCTGTATACCAATGTTATTTGCTAAGCTACTTGACCGCCAAAAATTCATCTGTGAAGATGCAGGAATAAGTACTTACAGCTAACCTTTTGTTTTAGGTAACTGCCAACCCTTCCCTCATTCCCCCCAAAATTTACTAAAAGATGGTGTAAATTCATTAAAAAACTGAAAGGAACAAAAGCTCATTTTTTTCTTTAATGCTTATTGTTATATGACTTATTTCAACAGCATTTTAACAATACATTTTGAAATCAGATGTATTAAATAACGGAAAGCAAAAAATTACCTGATTTTTCCCTTTCAGCATCAGGATGTTCGTTACTTTACCAAATGGTAAACCTAAAGCAATAACTTCTGTTTCTGTCACTTCCCCAGGCAATTTCCTGATATGAAGAACACGAGAAGGAGCCCCATCCATTTTATCATCACCTTTGAATTTCTTGTTGTCATTACCATTAGCTGAAAGACATATTCAGACTGTATTTGAAAAGTTTACTGATATTATTATTCTTGATAAAAAAATGCTTTTAATTATAAACATGAAATTATAAGTAAGCCATCTCTTTATTTGGTCTAAATACAATTCAGGAGTTCAGAACAAATTCTGTAGAGATAAAAAATAATTTCATGAAAGGTGGACTGTGCGAGACTAACTTAATAGCCCTCTGTAATAACTCATTTTCCAAATACAAAAACCACAGCAAAACCTTCACTTTCACTGAAGCAACCCATACAATACCATGTAAGAATACTGTGACTCAAAATGGCTCACGTAAGAACTCTGAAGTACATTAAAAAAAACAACCAGTTAGTGGTTACCCAGAATTATTTAAAAGACAAAAAATGGTGGTGAATAGCTGATAGAAGACATGCTGAAGTTTTTTTAAGAATGCTTGCACTAAGGAACTGGATAGAAAAAGTAGAAGAGGATCAAAGCAAGACAGTAAGCCATTATTAACACTGGGAAGGATCACACTGAAGAAAGATGATGACCCAGAGGACTGACATTGCAAAAATCTGATGAAATCCACAATTTAAGGACAAACCAGAAAAATGCCCATTAAGACCTACTAGCTTACTCATAGAAAAACCAATGAACACGATGCTGCCAACACAGATGGTCGGTGGAGGAAGAGCAAGACAAGATTTTTCTACCAGAATCAGGGAAGCATTAATACCAGTGTACAAAGCACCAGAAAGACACTATTCAGAATATTGTCCAGAGTTCTTGCATAGAATTCCAGCAAAATTCCACCTTGAGTTCCTTTTCCTTGAACGTATCTAATATATAGCTAGCCAGTTGGATGGAAGAAGTCTTACTTCTGAAGGCAGGCCAGAAAAAAATTTACTTTGGTTAAAAACATGCTAGTGGAGTAAGCAACAGAGAGTCAAGAGGTAAAGAACAGTGTCATAAGATATACAGATATTAATGAATTAATCAATGCTGGAAATCAGTCACATTTAGATGTGAGCAAAGCAAGTGCTAAGACTTCCTTTTCTCTACTTTTGGATATAAAAAATGCAATATATTTAGATTTATCTAAATATAAAAGTCAAGATTACTCTCTTAGTTAAAAATATTATGCCTTAGAGGCATGGTCATGCTTAACTTGCATACCTGCACTCTGTATCACTACCCCCTTCTCCCCACCCAAAAAAATTTCCAAAACTGAGCTTTTTAAAAAGTTCTGGCACTGCAGAACACTAAGCATTTTCCAACTTACTATAGCAGGAAAAAAACAACAAAAACTCAGTGACATTTGAAACTGGTCAAAATTCAGTTATCGTTATCTCCAACTGACAGTGCTAGAAGGGGTCAAATCCATGTAACAGTATGTATTTTGTTTTGGTCTGCTGCACAGAAAGACAAATTTTGATGGAACATAGAAGAGTAAAATTTCAAAAATACACACTGAACTAGGATATCAAGTCTATCCTTAGTCTGCACAAGGCTCTAACCTATATCATTTTGGAAAACATGGTGAGATTGAGCTTCCAGGTAGTCAGATTTTAACTCTTCAAAATTATACAATATAACGCTTTATCTCAAAGGGACAGGTAGGAAAAGTTTGTGAAAATTACTTTTATTTTTCACCTGAGGCCCACCATGCAACAGTCCTCCCTAGTTATCAATTTAAATTTCTATTAAAAAAAAAAAGAAGAAACAAGGTGCGGTGTGATAGGCTGGACAATGCACTACCAACAAACATGCAAAGAGTAAAAGAATTACAGTGATACTAAAACTGCATGTCCAATGCCCTTCATACTTAAGCTTTCTGAATAACTTCAACTCATTACAAGTTTCAAAAATTAAATATGATGCATTAACAATGAGAAATGAGAAAATGAAAATAAAGTTTTTTAAATGAAAGCATTTTTTGAAACTGATTAAGAAACCTCTGGTTTTATTACACCACCAGAAAAATATACACCATGAATGCTCAGATCACTGCTTAAGCAGAGAGCTGTTTTGTCTTTTTTGTGGTTTTCAACGCACAACTTTGACATATTAACTTTTCCACAGCAATAATAATTGCAAGAATTATTTTTTAGATGAAAGTTTTTATTTGAATTAGGTTTTAGGTAGTCCCAGCATTTTTAGTAAAAGTATCACTGGCCAATATATAAACACTTACATGTATGTATATGAAAAGAAACGTTCCATTAAGAATTATTTAACACAATGATTTAATAATTATATTATCCAAATTGATTGATTTTCTATCTCTTAGCATTGCTATCTAATATTGGCATTTTAGAGCTATTCAACTTTTGTTGCAGTAGGTTTAAAGTTTTGTTGCACTAAATACATATCTATATCTTTTCCTAAGGAGTAATTAACAGCTTTAATTTAACTCATGTATACAAATCTCATACAATTTTATCTTTTCAACGGTCTTAAACATCTACTAAACTATTCTCTAAACTTTTTTTACTTACTGTAAAAAACCCCATGTAGATAAGTGCCTGCGCAAAAGTGTCTATGTGAAAAAGCACATAAACATATTAAAGTAGCACATACAAAAAGATACAGAATTAGGTACTAAGGAATGTATGGCAATGAGATAAATGGGGTGTGGAAGGGAAAGGATGGGGGGACTGGCAACAAGCATTCTCCATGCTGTGTAATTGCCCAAAGAAAGTTTTCAGCAGCTGGGCAAGTAACCATGACAAAAGCTGGTTATTACTTTTTGGCAGGAGCATATCTTGTACAATGAAAGCTGAACAGGTAACGTGGAGGAAAAAAAATGAAGCCCACCATCTTAAAGTAAAATTTATGCCAAATTTAACAGTGGATTTTGGAAGCCAAAAGAAATGAACACATCGGTTGTTGAAAGCAAAGAGAACATATACTTTTCCTACTTTTGATGATTCATTCTACGTAGCCTAAAACTAATGTACTGTTTCAGTAATGGCAGTAATAAAGTGTGTGTTGTATACTAAATATGCATGCATGTACACAAGTGAATTTTTCAAAACATTCATGGAACAAACTAAATTTAGCTTTTAGAAGAGTTATTGAGAGTTTCTGGCACTGTATGAAACCTTTCTCCTTAACTGTAGTCTCTTATTTATCATTATAAATGGTACTTCTCAGCTGAAGACACATCATTAAACTGCACTTGGGAACAGAAAACCACGTTTCCAACATGGGAACACAACCTGTTTAGAGCCACTGAAAGGTGGATTCAACTACTGTTAAAACAACAGTTTCATTCCTCCAACAGTTGTATTGGCAAAATCAGTGTCCATAAAGGTTAAAAGGTAAGTCAAGAGGAACAAGGTACTCGAGGAATAACATGGTCTTTTGGTAGAAATGGAGTCTATGGCTAAACAAGCAACCTGGAAGACTTTTCCCTATACATCAGTTAAAACAAAATTGCTGAAAACTATGGGGAGGTCAAGGGATGTTGTCAGAGGAAACCTCAGAAGCTGACTAATAACTACAGCTGAGAAACTGTTATTAAACTGGAAGCTTATTGGCAAGTAGTTATTTCATCATGCAGTTTGGCAATTCATACATCTTGTGCTAACACTTTAACAAATATAAAGATGCACTGAAAAGCACGATGCTGCAATATTTGGGGAAAAAAAGTTTTAAAAAATCACAGTAGGAATGCCTAAAATGCAGTGTTAGTATTAGTTCATTTACAAATCAAGTTACAGCATTAAATATATAGTTTAAAAAAAAAATTCAAAAATCAGAACCATAATCCTGAATCATAGAAACATTTTGGTTAGAGAAGACCTTTAAGATTGAGTCCAATCATTAATACGGCACTGCCAAGTTGTACTGAACCATGTCCTCAAGCACCACATCTACATATCTTTTAAATACCTTCAGGGATGGTTATAATTCAACTACCAAAACCCCCCATTTTCTGTAACAACCTTTGTACTGATCAAGTCCTCTTCAGCTCTCCACCAAGGAGAAGAAAAATGCAGTTTTCAGGTGACATCAGGTGTCTACTTCTACACAAAATCTTATCTCTACTAATGGCATTCAAAGCATTATTCGCCCATATAAACAGGATACTACAGTTTAAATATAATTGATATACAAGCCACATCCCTGCTGCACACAGTTCTTTCAATTCAGCATAAATCAACCCGTTGAAATTGAATGCTTACGAGCTTACAAAGCCTATAAATGGCTACGATCTGAGCAAGTTGGGTCCTGGCATTTTCAGTTAGAAACTCCTATTTTATTTAACACAGAAATGGGAACCTATATAAAAAAGCAACAGAATGAACTGCAATATAAACAAGGCATATTGTAAGTCCAAGTCATTGATTCAAGCTATGAAGATTCAATGCAACCAAGCAGTTTTTGCAGAAAAATTCAGCATAACTGCTAGCAAAGACTGAACAGTTTACTTCCTGATGACAACTATTTAAAAAAATATATTTTTCATGAAATTTCATCCTAGAGGAGTTTCTCTGCACGCATTTCTTTCATTTTTTGAGAAATATGTAAATAACACCTAAGAGTTCTGAGATCTTTATTTTAGGTGCTTTATTTAGGTGCTTTATTTTAGGCCTTCCTGGAACAGTTATTTTGTTGTCCAGTACAATCAGTTTGTATGTACTAAAGACTAGAAGCTTACTAACAGCAGTATTCATTGCTGTTGCTAATGTAGAAAGTACTTCTTGTTGCACCTTGGCTAAATATATGAAATTTAATGTTAGCACCAAGTAGAACAACATAGGACACATACCATGACAGGAAATAAGTGACTAAGAGAAAGGCAACGGAATTATTAGATATAGAAGATATCTAGTTTACAGTTGTGGGTTATGACCAGACAGAAATATTAAAAGTTGCAGTGGATACCAAACACAATCATCTGCCTCAAACAACCAGCTATGGAAACTGTAGATTATTACAAATTGAGAGAATATAATAGAGACCATGTGCTTTCATTTCTGGAAGGTTCTTTCCTTAAATATATGTGCCTGGCCCTGATGTAACTGATAAAATGTAGGAAAAGGAGACCTGTTGTCTGATCCAGTGACAAACTTCTCCAAAAGTGCCAACAGGTTCCCAAAACAAAGAAAATAGGATCTTTTAGTACACAAATCTTCAAAACCTCAAAATAAAGACAAAATCTGGAATTTAAAATGCTTGAAAGAACATTAGGAGATACTATGCTCAAAAATAAGGTAGAGACACATAGAACATGCAATTTTCTGGTCTGCATTTGTTAAAGATTACATGTTCAGTGTTCTTTATGCTTGTTTGGTTGGAGGGCTTTTTTGTTGTTTACCAGGGACATGTGCCATTTACAAATGAAAATCTTGACCAATAAACATAAAACCATCTTCTAGTACAAAGAATATTGCTTAACAGGAACATGAGCTTAAAGAAGTAAAAAAGGTGAAACAATCAAAAAATGTAACTACACAGCTTTTATCTGGCATATCTGCACATAGGCTGCACCTCTATTTCAAAATTCACTGAGCACTGTGTTTCCTAAGTAACTATTATAACACATTTACAATATGATATAGTGGCTGTTCAATGTTGCACCATCTAAAACTAATACAGTTCACATTAGCCCTTAAAAATATATAAAAATACTACAGCTAGAAAATAATGCCATTGTCCAAGCCTGCTTGGCCCGGCAGATGAGCCTTAGGATTAAAGGGTGGGCTCAGTTCAGCGCAGGCTGTG
>JAWWLV010000005.1:17824090-17849229 GCA_035041135.1 Platyrinchus mystaceus | reverse complement strand
CACCTAAAAAATCCATTGCGCAGGCTTGAAAGGTAAAAGACCTTTCCCAGATCTTCGTTCGCGAAGACTGGCCACATACGTTATACATACTACAGCTAGAGTAAAATCCAACTTAAGTGGAACAACAATGAATCACCATGGCATAGTGATGCAGACAAAAGTTACCTAAATTAATAATAATAGCCACATTTAATTTCTCCCATTCCGAGGTTTTTTTATTTTTTGTAAGTTTCTTAATTTACAAAAAGATTATACTGTTCAGACATTCAGAGCATTAAAATGTAGCTCATCCACATGCATATCTGTAGAAAAATGTAAATTATATTATTAAATTATTATACTTTCCAATCACATGTGCTGTACTTCAAATCTTTCCAATTATTATTAACTGTAATCAATTTACAAACTTCAGAAGTAAATTATCTATGTTTAGGCATCATTAATGTTAACTAATAACCAATTTTACTTAATGCGCTATCAAAAAATGGCACATCTATGTTTATTCCCCAAGTTAAACACAGCACTTGAAATATTATTAGCTTGTATGCCTCAGTGCTAAGTATTCTGTTAATACAATGAATTACCTACCAAAGTCACTGCTAACATTCCCTGCTAATTAAGTAAAAACAAGATCAAGATTAATAGTATCATTTAAAGCTCCAGGAGTTTGGTGAGCTCAGCTGCAAAAGGATTTTTTGAATGTTTTTACTGACTTACCTTAAACACACAAGCGTGAACAATGAAATTGGTGGCAGCTCTAACAAGAAAACCTGCCAATTCTTCTACTTCAATCCCTTGTCTTTGACAAGCCAATTTTCACAGAACTGTCATTAACATCATTTACTTTATCTACATCCCTTAAAAACGTTACATTTACAGTTCATGGCATGAGCAGCTTCATACAGGTAACTATTCCTAGAACTTCCATTAAGCACTACTCCATCTGAACAGCAAAAGCCTCGCAAGAAGTTCAGCATAAAAGCTACCCATTACAGAGGAAACATCTTTCCTAGTTCTTAAAGAGGAGGGACTTTTTTCTTCAATTTAAAAGCTGCAGAATAAACAACTGCAGTTATGTATTTACTGAACATACAGCACTGAAAGATAAAACAAAGTTATTTATATACAATCATTTGTGCATTACTAATGTCTTCAAAAACGTCTAGAGTCAAAAATATTTTGTAAATATCCTGGTTACAGCTCCCGTTTCTCAGAATCCTGTTACCAAATCATTTTGTAACATGTTTACCTAAACAGCCTTTCCAGTCATTGTGCACCTACATGAAAAAATTTACGAGAAGGTTATGCTCCACAAAGAGATCAGAATCAAGCAAGATTATGATAGAAAATACAAATAAACTTTAAAAATATTTTTCAGGAAAGCTAAAGGAAAACACTAGTAGTAGTTCAAACAGTTGTAGAAGGCCTGTGGTTTCTACAACACAACTTCAATATATTAGTGTCAGATGGTGTCAAAAAGGTCAGAAACTTCAACATCTAACATAAAAAAAGAACTTCTTAGAAAAGCTTAGATATTTGCTGACCTGGAACTTTACAGGCTGTCCTCCCTTGCTACAAATTCTAATCTAGTAGATGGGATCCTTCCCTCAATGTTTACAGACTGCTGTTCTGCCATACTGTTCAAACTAGTTTAGGAAAAAAATAAATTTCGTATATTTAAATATAAATGCTTATCTGAAATTTCACAACTCCACAATGACAGGAATCAAATGTTCAGGAGATACAACGGTTCTGAATTAACTGGTAAAAGAACTCACACAGGAGTCACTTTCACAGCAGTCTAACTCTCTTTTAAGGCTGCTCTATACAAAAGACACAGAAGGTACCTAAGAGAGTAACTTCAGGTGTAGTGAATGTTAATACAACATATCGTCAATCTCCTCGCACCTGCACAGTCTTGAAGGTGGATACCAATGACACAACTGCTTAGGAAATGCCCAAGGATCAGGCCTTGGATTTTGAGCCATGTCCAACATGGTAGGCTTTTCCTTTATTTCATATTGTTTATAAAATTATGAGTGCTTCAAATAATCAATAAGAAAGCAAATCAAATGTTTGTCCACCAATTTCACAAATTTCTTTCACAAAAAAATATGACAGGATTCATACGTAGTGCTCCCTATAGGGCAGAGAAACCATTCCTCTTTCATGCCTTTCACTAAGAGAAAATTAGAGTAAGAGTATTCATAAAAGCATTAAAGTACTACAGTATTCCGACTGAATGGTAGCTGAATACAAAAAACCACTAATAGAACAGTTAACATGATAAAAGGGTAGGAAGTTGATTTTTAAAAACTCATCTTCAGTCTCACCCATAATGACAAAGCCCTCAGTTCTACCAAAAACACACACTTCCATGAAAAGTAATTTTGTTTTATAACTTAAGCATTTCAGTTTAGTGTAATGTTTCTATAGCACACATTTAGAAAGAAATGAGGCTGTGATTTACAAGATTTTGCTCCGGGTTCAGGCCTGCTAGGGCACTATTAGTGACAACTGTTTTTTTGATTGTGTATACTCTTACCAGTGAGGCTCAGAGGATTACAAAGAAAAACTATCTCTTTCTTCTGTTGATCTCTGTATCTGCTTGGAAAAATATCATGGGATCAGATATTGGAAATATAAAGGTCAAAACCTGAATAGGTTTCTATATATGCCAGAAAACAATGGCCGGGTCTGATAAAATCATGACACTTCCCAGCTCTAAGAATGAAAGGGTATTAGCCCTGAAGGGCATATCAGTTTTAAGAGCTACAGAATAGGCCGATTTCCACAATGTGTCTCATTTACACAGAACTTAATAAGTGATCATAGATCTCTCAGGCCCTAGAAAATCTGAGAAAGACTCATTACTACTATGCCTTGGCTACAGCAAAATAAACTCTATTCACACAAGTTTTAAATTCTTCTAAAGAGAACAGTAATAGCAGAACTGAAGCAAAAGGAGGACATCAATTCAGACATAAAGAACACTTGAACTCACTTGGTTTCAAGAGGTGGTGACAGAAAAATTAACACATGAGTTTCCATTTCAGATCTAATTACTTCTGAGTTTACAATCTGAACTTGTAAACTGTGCAAGTCTGGAAAAAGTAATTCCAGGTTCACAATAAGCAAGACAGCTATTGGAGGATATATTCAGAAATAATACTGAACTGTGGATTTATCCTACTCTACATGGGTTTTTATGTTATTTAAAAAAGGCAGGCAGAAATGAAATTTGAATACAATAACAAGAAACTGTTTTTAAAAAAAAAAAATCTCCAAACAAACTAGCCCCCTTTCCACTGACTCCTATGGAGAATGATTTGAATTACAGGACTCCATTCAGAGTGTGGGTTTTTGTTTGTTTGGGATTACTTTTCCACCAACCTCCTTTATGTATTACTCTACTTATATGAAACCTTTTACAACAGGCAACTGCCACTACAGGAGCCAAGTCACTGCTCTGACCATTCCTGCTTGCTAATGAGATCGTTTCTTGAGAAGTCACTTATGGTTCTGGATGCAAAAACAAAAAAACCCAAACAAATAAAACCAAACAAACAAAGCACACACAACAAAAAAGTAACACAAACAAAAACCCAAAACACCCATACAACAAAGAAACTCCCAAGAATAAAACCCGAACCCTAAATCAGCTTGAAATGGGTGGAAATAAAAACAAGATGGGAATGAACATCTGTATTTTTTAAATACATCAGACTCCAAGTTAACCTCATGGGATCAAAACAGCCTTTCCCATTTTAAGAACTTTTCATGAAGAGAAGAATTTCTACGTAAAGGCTGCTTAGACAAGCTTCTGTACTTTTTCTTCTGAAAACTCAAAATTATAACAATTCTTATTTCAATTATTTTCTTTTACCCTTTTTTCCTTTGATAAATTAACTCACATTTAGTTTTCCTCAACCAAAAGTTTTTCTGAAAATATACATGGAAAATTTCATAACATTTAGAACCTTGTCCTGGTAACAGTGCTCTCCCTCCCCCTCCCACTGCCCAAATCCAAACTCTCAAATACACAACTTGAACTCCTTTTCATCCTAGTTTCTCATTTAAGTTAAGAAAATTGCTGAAGCACTAATTAATATCCAGGACTGCAGAGGACAGCAAGAAAATGAAAACAAGAGGGACCTCTTTCAGAGAAGAAAAACAACTGTTCTGGTGTTTCGAAATGGCTGTGAATGCACTACACTGCACTTTCGATCTATTCCAAAGTGTCATAATTTCTGATCTATTCCGAAGTATCATCACCTTTTCACCTCTGGTTACAGAACTGCCAATGGAAGTGGTTCTCTTCCTCCTCCCAGCACTGCACTGTGTTTAGCAACTGTGCAATCCCATGACTGATCAGTAAACTGCTCCAAGCGAAACGTTATTTTGTTAGTATAGTTAAATGCTGGATAAGCTTATTCTACAATTGTATGAGCACACCAACAGAAGAGAATGCAGCAGAAACGTGAAGTTGGGTGGGGGTTTTTTCTGTTTGTGCTAAGGATGTAGGATGAGAAAGCACAGAGCTACCCATTCTGGCAACAGCTGCCACCACAGCACCCTAAGTATAACAGGAAATTGCACCCTGAATCCCAATCTCTTACTAATAGATTAAATGGAAAGAGTCTGCTACTAAAATCAGTGATTATAGTGCTCAGCACATAAATACAGAAAATCAGGCACAGTAAAGAAGTGAACCAGGCAACTAATTGGAAAGCTCAGCAACTCTCTGATGCCATGAATCAATTCCTCCACATCTCTAAGGAAAAAAACCCAACAAACCAAACACAAGAAAATGACTGACAAGATGAAAAAAAAAAAAAGGCAAGACCTCTAAAATGAGCTTTCCAAGAGAACTCAATGCACATTCAACATACAGGAGCATCAACTGCAAAAGAAGACATTTTAGTAAGTGCCAATTAATGAAAAACCTATCCTGCATCACCAGAAATTTGATTAAAGAATAACCACACTCACTTTGCACTGACATTCTACCACTGCAATCTCAAACTGTAGGAGCAAAGTGAAGCTTCCTGCTTTAGCAGTCAACCAGAACAGAGGAAAACTCTGTTCTCCTGAATCCATACTGTATTATGAAACCGGCACAGTGTTCTTCCCTGTAATGCCCAGACTTGCAGATGTCTAAGTATGAAAAAGCTGATGTCACAGAGGAGTTATGCTGTTTTTACCTTCACTTGGCAGTTGTGATCTCTTACTTTAAAAGCAGCTGTACAAGACAAGTGTAATTTTTCATCCCGTCACCCACAAACAATTTAGTATGCAGACATCTCAAAGTTGCCTCCTGTTTTATGGGATTATTCTTCTCAGATACCCAAGATTTGTGAATATATATAAGGTCACTATAGTCTAATACATGCCAACAGTTTATCCCTCTATAGCACAACAGATTCTTGTTTCAGTGTTCTCCCCTTGTAAAAAGGAAATGAGTCCAAGTATAAATTATAGATTTCTCCTTTGAAAGGGCATCACTTACCAGTAACTACCATGCTGCTCATGTTAGAGTTCGGGCTATTGAGTACACTGCCTGAAAGAAGTTCGTCAGATCCTCTCTAAAAAGAAAGAGACAGTAAGAGATTTTTTTTCCTCTATTTTGTGATTTTTAAAGATGATACTTCCTCTTTTCAGATAAGTGCAACAACTTGAAATCTAAGTAAAACGGTATATTTACATGGCAATCTGAAATGAGAGCAGCTTAAGCACAGTTGTTTAACCCACCGCTGAAATGAAGCCATCTCTGGACACAATGAGAACTGCTGAACAATAATTTTGTCCAGCATTTCAAACTAAAATATTATTACGATTAAATATAGTCTATTTTAATAACATTTAAATTAGCTTATAGTTTTATACTTTAATACACATATATATTAAATTATTATATCTAGCTGAAACTACAAGGGAAATCTATACAAATAGAAATATGGAGTTTAGCTCAATTCTGACACCCCTATTTAAAAAAAAAAAAAGACTTGTCTTCACAGGAAATGATCAATTTTCATTTTGGGGACATCCATTTGTTCTGCAAAACACAATTTAGGGCAGTGAATTACATCTTCATTGTAATTCTTAAAACACAATAAACATCAATTAATGAATAACTTGAAAGTGGGCTGCAAAAATCAGAGGAGGGTTTATACTGAAAATGTACAAGATAATCCTTTCTTCTCAAATAATTTGTAAGATGGGCATTTGACGTTAACTGAAGAGACTTAAGCTTTTCAAATCTTTTTCTTTCCTTTTTTTTTTCTTTTACCACCCAGCCCCCTTCATCCCTCAAGACTTAACCTCCCAAAACACCTACAAAATATTTACATTATCTTCCAATAAAAAAAAATAAATTAAAGCATCTTTTGAATATTATCTTTAATTTCTTATAGGTTCTATCCCCACTTCAAAAGTATTTCCACAGCACCCTTAGGACTAATCCAGGTCACAGCTAAAATGGAAATGACAAAAGAAAACAGTTACTACCCATCTTTATAAAAATAAATATTTTGACCTCTGTTGTGGACACTACGACAGCATCATGACTAGTTACTGAATACGTTTTCCAGAGCGTCTCAATAATGCATAATAAATTAAACTGAGGCTATCACCTTTCTAGACAGCACAACTGAAAGACTTATAAAAAACACAAATCTTTACCATTTTATCATATTGCACTGTGTGTCCACACACAGAACTGTATGTTAAAGTTTAAACAGGTGTATGCACACACAGAGCTATTAAAGTTTATTTAGTTTTCAACATCAGAATCTTTATACAATTTATTGAATGCTCTAAGCTTTTAAGGGTACATAGCAAGCAACAAATCTGTACCTATCAGAACAGCAACGGAGTTCCTTTAAAATTGCATCATGCCTAATTCCAAGATTAGGTAGGACCATGAGAAGGACTAAGACTTTTCAATATAAGGATGCATTTGAAATCAGATTTAACCAAGGAGAAATTTAGCTAGACAAAGCTGAGGAACAAGACACAGAAGTTATGGAAACTCTGTTATTCAAACCACATTCCTTTCTACTATAAATACAATAACAGAGGCACCCAGTGTGAGCTGAAACATAAACATTCTTTCTTTCTCTTTAACGTTCTATTTTTCTAACATAATACTGATGAAGGTAGAATGTTGCAGAGTTCAAGATTACTAGCAGCACTAGCTTACTCAGTGATAACAGCAGTTTTTTTCTACTTGCAGCTACTGACCTAGCCTTGCCTGCGAGCCCCTGTCTGCAGCCTGGACAGCTCAACTGAAGAGGCAGAAGTAGCAGCAGAGACTGAATCAATCTGTTCACAGTCAGGCTGTTTAACATAATTCAGCAGCATTTTTTTCCCCTCAATATGACAAACATTAATTTGCAATGGTACAGCAGTTACTATATAAACAGCTGAAGCAACCCCAGTACCAAATGAATGCTCTTCCCAGAACATGCAGGAACTTTACAATTCTGAACTATCTCAAATTTGAGTTGTCTTCAGCTTCAGAAAGTTACTTACAAGAGCAACTGCTGAATGAAAGAACACAAGTGTGATTACATAAACTTCTGGTTCCTCATAAATCAGGCTTTCAAAAGCACAAATTACTCAATAGAGTGGATATTCAGTTACTGTATGTGTTTCATGAACAGTTGTCTCTTCATTTTGAAACGTATCATTTTACATTTCATGAATACCTTCACAGTCAATCCCAACATCTTATCATTGCACTTGGAAGTTTTAACACTTCTGCTTCAGAAGAATAAATAAATATGAATTTCTTACATTGGCCTGTATCATAATTCTACACTTGTCTTATTCACATAAATTAGTGTTCAGAAGTCTGATTCACAAAATCAGTAGGTTCAAATGTGGAATGTTCTTCCAGTTCCCCATAAAATCACAAATGTATAGCAACCCTCTGCTAACTCACTCCCATACATACTTCCCAAGCTTTTAGTCAAAGATCTCTCTTACCATGTGAGTAATCGCCTTTACTAGACATACATGCCTGTTTTTCTTAACTGGTTCTTAAGCAGCCTAGACACCTCTATACTTCAGTCAATGTGTAACTTTAAAACCAGCTACGCAGCAAAAGACATATGATGTACTTGGACATAGAATGATTAAATTACAAAATCAAAAGCAGTAACTGCCTGGTAATTGTGACTTACTTCAAAAGGGTTATCTGAAGATGCTGGTTGCCTAGTAAAGCAATTTAATATAAGCATTCCAAGTAAGTCTATGTGTGCTCTTAGACTGGCACTACAACAAGACACAAGCATTTCCTTAATTACATAGACATAAATACTTACTTTACTTACATTTATTCAGCAGAGACGAGACTTTATTCTATTTGTTGTTTGGGATGCTTGGGTTTGGTTTTACGGGCATCTTCTCTCAGAGGGTGCTAAGCCAAAAAGGACTGGCATCTTACTCAAAGAGCAAAGCTTGTCATAACTTGCTATGTCACAGACATAACTCTGCTATGAATTTCAAGAACTATAACCAATTTTCCAAGCATCCTGAATATTTAATTAGTCTTATTTTCAAGACAGCAGTTCTGCTAGTTAAATCATGCAGAACAAAGAAACCTTTAAACTAAATTAGGTAATTTTATAGAGTGTTTCAGAGGTAAGGAAACTAAAGTCAGATCTTTGAAGAGCATAGTGAATCAGATTCAAGAAGAATGGAAGATTCAAGAGCAATGTTCACTTAATTTTTTTTCCCCCATCTGTGCAAACTGCTGTGTTTAAAGAATCAAAGCAAATTTGAGATTGTGTAACAATACTGAAGATCACAAACACATAGATGGCAGAAACATTCACATCCAAGTTAGAATAACAAACAAACAAAAACCACCACAATGATTTTATTTCATCACAGACTGCAAAGGAAAGTTACTGTAATAGCAACATGGTAGAGACTAACTGAATATCCATTTTAGCATGAGGCAAGGAGATTATAAAGGACAAAATAAGAAGTACAAACTGCTATTATACTATTCTTCTATCTTCTGACATGTAGTCCTCAACAGCACAAGTCTTCACTGCCTTGTTTCTATTCCTACCAATGTCAAGAAGATTAATCTACATTAATCTTCCATAAAAGCTAACCACTAACTACTCATATCAGAGACATTTAGAACATTTCTTTATCAAACTGGCATCTGCAAAAATACTGGTACAAAAACTAAACAAGGGAATTTCCAAACTAACATCTTGCAGTGAGTGAACCTTGAATTTATTGCAGTCAATAATGTCCTTTCACCAAAGCTCATGTTATCACACCCTTGCCCCCATGAAAGCATTTCCATCCATGGTGTGAAAACATCATGTTAATGTATGGCTTCAATCAATGGAATTATATAAAAGTGACATGGAGGACCCACTTTCAAAAAAGGTAAAAAAATATACCAGCTCAGACTTTTAATACATAAGTAAAATAAAATTCAAAATTACATATACAAAAATTTTATATACTGTAAATTGAAGATACCACTTTGACATTTTAGTTGATTTCCCTAAATGAATAGTTATTGTATACGCTGTCACTTCTAGAATTTACAAAATCAACTATACAAAGAAAAAGAAGGCCCTAGCTTAGCAAATTAATCTCCTAGCTCCTTGCTTTAATAGCCATAGCTAACTCAAAATCCCCCACTACACCAGCTGGATTTACATAGAAGGATTTCAGATTTCCCCCCCCAGAACAGACCACTATAAAGGTTCATGCTATCACAGGTTATATTAAGTAGCTGTGTAATTTCAGGAAGTCATTACAGGCATACTATCCTTCCAGGCTAATCAAAACTATACTATATAGAAGTCTTTGCCAACTATTTTCCTCACATGCCAGATAGAGCTTTAAATATTTCAAACATTCCCCAAATTTTATTACATCCAAGGTACAACCAGAAAGTAATAACTTTGGCTTGAGAGTTACTAAAGTGATTTAGTCTTTTATGCATGCAAGTACTTTCTGACAACTGTTTATGTCCAAGAAACATGAGATATTTTCCCAATAATTCAGGGCTATGGAGACTGATCAGAAGTTATGGCTGAACCTAACATAGCAGTGTATTACAGAAGGCATATTAGAAATGTGTGTAGAAGCACGACAATACTACAAGAACACTAAGCCAATACTACTAGAAACAGTAAACAAGTGACAAAATTGCACTTTGTTAAAAAGTCAACAGTATCATCTAAAATAATTTCTTAAATTCCCACTGGAAAATATAAGACGACACTCAAAGATATTGAGGAATGCATTTCCTGATAAATCCTCTCATTTGTGGTATTTGAATTTGTTGATATTAAAAACCTCTCTCAAAAAACATGATGCTTCTGCCCTCCCCATTTCCCTCTCTCCCCCTTTTCCCCCAGCTGAAAGAAAAATAGAAGAACTTGAGCTGCACAGCACAGTTACCACAGTCATTCTCAGCCTACAGGCACGAATTTCCCAAGGGGTATGACAAGCCAGGAGATTTAAGGAAATCCAACAGCATTGTAAAAAACTTCATTTCTAACAACATCTGGGAACAATTTAAAAGAGAGAGCCAGAAACCTGATAGTACAGGAAAGGAATAAAAGGACATGACAATTTCAATCCAGACATTAAGCATTCCTCTCTAACAGACACACCTGCAAACACACTACTTTAGTATCTGAACTGACTTCAGGGACTGGATGTTGGAAACAACAGAACAACACATTTTAAACCCCACAACACAACATTCATAAACTTTGTTGAGTGTACATGTGTGATGGATCAGAATTCAATGACTGCTTTATTTTTAACATGATACATTTTTAATGAATCCCTGCATAATACCCTCACATACTCTTTTCTGAAGAAGAAACAACTGATCTGTCTTATGCTCTGACTACATGCACTACTGTCAAAACATATAATATAGATTACCCTAATGAATTTGTTACACCTCTCATATGTACAGGATCACAGAAGACCTATTCAGGACAAGCCAAGCCAAGTCCAAATGTACAATCCAAAAGAAACTCCATTCAGGTTCATAAATACTTTACAAAGCATACAGTTTGAACTATAAGGTTATCACTTCACCAGAAGCTTACATGCAAGGAGTACACCTACTTGATTTTTTTTTAAAGATTACACTATTTAAATATATTAGCATGAACTGTTATCAAATAAGGTCATGCACTCCATGTGTTTTTAATAACTCACCTGTAACTTAATACTGAATGAAAAGCAAGTGATGTTAATTGGATACAATATTACCACCTACTTACTACTCTCCATATGTTTTCTTTTTTACCCTACTTTAATTCTTTTTCATACTGTCCTCAGCCAAGCACATATTGTTTACACAGACAAACAACTAACCTTGCCATTTTAACACTCTCAGTTTTTTAGTAAGAAAGGATCTAGGAAAAAATTAAGGTTTTATTATTTTTTCTTGCAACTATTCACATAGTATACACCACATATCTCATTTATAAAAACATACAAAGTCTGTAGGAATTGAGAGAAAGCAATCAAAGGAATCTGAAAAGTCTTTAAGACTGAGACAATTCTCAATTCCACTGAAAAGAGCCAAATTTCTCAAAGCACCAGAAGATCAAGATGGACTATTAAACCAAAAAGCCAAAGAGCAAAGAATTAAATCTCCACTTGCACCACATCACACAGACCCATCTGGAAACTTCCAAACTTTCAACTGTAATGAAAGACTGCAGGCAAGAACCTTGTTTAAAATGAATCAACGCTTCAAAGATCAAGGAGAAACCACAGTAACAAGATCATTTATTCCAGCACTTCAGACTTTCTTTTCCACTTTTACCAGGAAAGAAAGTATTACTCTCAAACAGCTGTACGTTACTGGTAGTAAATTAGAATAGGAGAGAACAACTAACTAGCTCTACCATCTGGATGTGTTCTTTGCCTTCCAGATAGAGAATCATGGCACCTGGATGTACCAATTTGGTCCTTCAGTAGCAGTTTCTACACCTCGAAGTGTGATCCACATGGAAGGCAGTTTCTACTAAATTATCTGCTATTTCCAATAATAAATTAAAAGCACTAGTGCTAATTTGTCTATAACTCATGTTACACATTTATAGAAAAACTGACTTTATGAAAAGCTAAATGCAGCTGCATGTACTTGCAGCTATAAAAAAATAACCAAACCCCTAAATCAAACATCACCGTCCCATTAACAGCTTGTGAAACCATAGCCTCATTTGAACCAACTACCATCAAATGCAGCAATCCTACCTTCTCCCTGGCCCCAGCAACTTGTTCGTATTCCATCCTTCCCAATTCTATATTACTACAAGCACTTATGGAACCGCTCACTTTGGTACAAGTCTGAGTAAAAAGATGTAACTCACTGTTGTGTCAGCTTAGGTTTATCCTGGTTAAGTTCCCAAGAGAGGTCTGTGAATTGGCTACCTAAACATCTGTTGCACAAGTATTACAGTGACAGAAAAAATTGGAATGAAGCTTGATTTGCTTGTTAAAACATGGCTCAAAGCTTTAAGAAATGGGAAAGGTATTTTCATAGTGGTATTAGCTCATATTTTTCATATCATAGAACCACAGAATATGCCAAGTTGGAAGGACCCACAAGGATCATGGAGTCCGACTCCTAGTCCTGCACAGGACCATCCCAAAGCATTTCTCTTTGTGCAACTCCCCCATTAAGATGCAAATGTGTTCTGTTAAAAATGAAAAATAGGTGATTTCCAATTAGTTACAGAACATCAAAAAACATCAAAGAGATATACTAAACCTTCCTTACATTGATGCATACTTACTACAGAGCACAAAGTAATTTTCAACATTCTTCCTTTCTTTCCACTTTCAGCTCTCCTTATTTTTTCACATATATTGCAGTGGCAGAATGAACCAAAGAATTGGAGGAAACTGTTCTGAGAATAAATACAAAAGCCACTTCAAACAAGGTTAATTTACAAAAGTTACTGTTACAAAAAGAGCAGATGTCTTTCATTGTAGGAAGTTATTTTTTGTCACCAAGGACATGTTCCTCATGCCACTCTTAAAAAGACAAATCCAGATGCCAGTTCTGAACTTCTAAACATGGTCACACCATTCTTACTTCACTGCTATAATGTTCCACACATTTTTTTGCTGTCTATTGCCATCACAACTAAGTATCATTGAACACAAAGTTGTTTAAAAACATTGTCCTAGCTAACACAAAACTAAGACAGTTCCTCCAATTCACAAACAGCCCATTTTTCTCAAATCACTGTCTCTTTGTCTAATCTACCAGCAGTCTACCAGTAATTATATTAGACATGCAAATATAGCTCAAGACTATAATTCTAACATATAATTCTAATACCCCTAACATAACCAACTAAATACTTTCCTTAAGTGCACTGCATAGGCTGATGACATGACTTTGGGAAAAAAAAGGCCATCCCGACATCTTTAAACATTACAAAATTATGTTTATTGGAATATGAGTTTTCCATCCTAGCTATAATTGGGGCTGCCTGTGCTTGGTAGCTGAAGCTCTGTTTTTGGCCAGTATAGCCCAAAATACTCTCAACAATGTCAAAAATTTCCAAATGCTGAAACCGAACAATGCATCCATGAAGAAATGACTGCTTCCTTTCTCCTCTCAGGTAGAAGTACACCTCAGCCATTCTGAAACATGCAGTCCATATATACAAAATGAGTCACTCGATTGTTCAAGCCCCATTTACTGCACAGCTACACGTCATCCAGAAGAAAGATGACACATTAGACTGAAGTGACACATGCTGAAATACAATAGAAGAGATCATCCTCAACATGCACCCAAAACTCACTTATGTTATTCCCTGCACCTGTGTGACATATATTCTTTACACCATGTTTTACACCCCTCCAGAGTCTTTTAATTACTCCAGAGAAGAGATACATTATATACTTCATACATGGCTCTATCAGTGCAAGCACCTAATCACTTTACTTACAAGATTAAAGCATTGTAACTGCAAAGAGAACACAGGAAACCAATTCAAAGTACAGCTATTAGATGCTGATTATTAAATAATGAAATCTATATAGCCAGTGCGCAATGAGAAGATTGAGACTAGTAGCTAACTAGCAAGCCATTTTATTTTTAGTAACTAAGAACCTCATGTAATAAGAGCAGAGCAACTGTGATGTACCTTTTTTGAACAAAAAAGCAAACATTTTACATAATATGGCAATATTTAAAACTGTGCATGAAGAAATCCATAAAACATACAGGATTTCTTCAAGAAACAGAAAGTTTTTGAAAAAAATTGAACTATGTAAATACTACCATTACTGGAATTCTTAGCTCTCTTCTATTCAAGCACACTTAACACAGACTGCTTATATACAGTGTGAGTTCACAAACTAAGAGACACAGAGCTAAAGTTCATTCATTCTGCATTACTTTGTAAATTGTAAAGTAAGGGGTGAACTGTGTGCAGTGACATTTCTTTGCCTCCATGAATTCTAGGTAAGCAAAACAAGACATTACGGACCAAATCAAATGTGAGTTATTTCACATGTACTTACAAGATGACTGGGTTTCGCTATGTTCTAACGCTTTCAGAAATTAAAGCACACTGCTCCTCTGACAGATTTTAGCTAGGAAGTGTGCTGCTGCCATTGCATATTTTGAGTTGCACAAATCCTCACGTTTACTTTACGCAAACCAAGTTTTCAAATAGTATTTGTCATTTTTTCCATCTCCATTCTGAGTTTTATGTTTTCATCGGCTTTTGGTGTTATTTTCTGGTGACTCAACATGTAAATAAAATGAACTGAACATCAAATGAACAAAAATGTCTTAAATCAAGTGTACAGCACAAATAAGTGACAATAGCTTCAAATTTATCAGCCTCACTTGCAGGTAACTCAGACTATAAAACTCCTAATAAAACATTATAAGCAAGCATTCTTTCTACTTTATACCTGCCTTGCCCACATGAACTCCTCAAAGCTCAAAAGCCCTCTTTAAATTGAAAAACAATACCCAGACTACAGTAGTTAACTCTTGTTACTCTTTTACAAATAGGTTTAAAAATATAAGTAACATGCTCACTTTTCTGTTTGAGAGAGAAACCAGCCAGACAATAGTTAATATAACTTTCAAATTTGTATTATGACTGATGATAAAATAAAGCAAATTTTCCAAACAGAAGAGTCTTATATCACAAGTCATTTCTCTAAGTATAACTGAATATATCACAACATGCTGTATAAATGACCAGCATATATACTGTAGGTGAAAAATCTCAAGAAAGCATTGGTTGAAACTAATATCTTGGATAAGTTGATTTCACACAGGTAAATCCCTGCCCACCTCCAATGGCTATCCAGTCACAATAAAAGCAGTACTGGAATAGCATTAAAAGTGCTGATGCAATTCCTTGGATTCAAAACTTAATCCCTATACATTTCCATAGCACCCCAAAGAAAAGATAACAGCCAAGGAAAGGCCAGATGAATGATCCCAGTTGTTTATATACACCTATAGTAAAGCATTCCTCAACTTCAAAACATCAGTGCATCAAGAGCAGTGAACAGTCACTAGAGAACAAAAAGGAAAAATGTTTCACGTGGCCTTCCACAAAACATGAATGAAGCTGCCATTAACACTGCTACCCCCACTGCATACATCATTAGAAATTCCATTTTCCATTATAAGCATCTTGAGATAATTACAGAAGCTCCAGAATACAATCCAGTTTACTCCTCCCATATTTAACAGCTTTTTTCAGAAAATCATCATCCTTATTTACTCCTGCTACTTCCATGCACAGATTATTTTCTTTTAAAATCTGAACAGCAAGACTATTGTTACAAGGCAAAGAGCATAACTTTTTGACACTTCTGTGCCTTTCCTTGTATTTATTTTAATTACTACCTTCAATACACCTGGCTTGCCTTTTTTCTTATATTCATAATATAACTTCTATAATCTCATAATATAACTTCTTTATTCTCATTATATTAACTTCTGTAATCTCATTAACTTCTATAATCAACAGAAAGAAGCAGTTATGTCCTCTGGAGTGTGTTCATTTCATTGTCTGGCTAGTGTCTGAAAATATGGTTCCAAAATTGCAACATATTTCATAACACTCAAATTCTCATAAACCCTCAAGTTGCTCATAGTAAAGAATGAAAGGGATACTGAATCCATTTACTTCTCCTGAAGTGAGAATGTCAGAATCCAAGGTTTAAGTAATACATGGTTTACCTGAAACTGCTTCTTCACTAGACACGACTGAGGGCCATTTATGGTTTGTTTGGGTTTTTTTGCCTCAAAGCAAATGATCAGTTTACTTCAGAAAAATTGGAACTCTTGAAACTTCCTTAGGTATTCCTCCAAACCACTAAATACATTCTTAAATTTTAAAGAGTCGTCCCAAGCAACAAAGAAACAATCATGCCAGTTCATATTCCTATTGTGATTAGCTCCCACGGAAGAGCTTTAATAACTACAGTTGACTCACGACTCAGAGAGTGATTTTAAGCCTCTCTCCAACACTGCATGAACATATGGAGTCAGATGGGTCCAGAATCCATATAACTGACTTCTTATAGCTCTTCCTAGAAGCAAGCCTGCTCAGGAACATAATACAGGTATGTCTGACAGAACAGCTGCTGTTATCTATAGGCTGGCTGTATTATGTGAGAACCAGTCCAAATCCAGCAGGACCGATACTGAATCCGAGCAACTGAGCTTTACTAAACAAAGCCTGCCTTAGCAAGCAGTTAACACAGGTCAGCTTCAGGTGAAAAGGCAGGTATGTAGCACAAGCTAAAAAGTCCCTGACCACATGTGAAGAGTTAACTGTAGGCACTAGAAAACTTTTATATTCCTATCACTGAAAGAATTGCTCACAAGCATTCATTAAAGTTCCCTTGTCCCATATATCTTTGCTTTCTTGTTATTTTTCAGTCTGCTACTATGAAGTACAGATCTAATTCCTGAGATAGATTTGAATAAAAAAGTGAAACAAGTAGTACATTAACAACCCTTTGGAAGCCTTTTCCTTGCTGTTAAAAAAAAAAAGATAAGTCCATAACCAAACTTGGGAAATAAAAAGTAAAGCAAAGCAAACAGCTACTTCTGTGTCTACCTCCCATATTTTTGAGTCCTATTACACGCAGTCACTTCTTTTTTAACTTTAGCAGTAACTGTTTTGAAAAAAGGAGGGGGAGGGAAAGAAGAACACACAACTTTTTACAGGCACCACGGAACAATGAGAAAGTGTTGTTTGAAAAAAAATATACAAAACTAAACTTTAAAATAAGAAGCTGACACCACTACATTAATCTAGAATCACTGTTTACAGTTTAGTGCCCAAAAAGGTTTTTTATGTAGAGCCTCCAATTTACCTCTGGGGATTTTTGGTTAATAAAGCATATACTACTGACTAGATATCAGCTCACAATGACTAGCTAAAATCTTCCAATTTGCAATTACTGATGCTCAAAGTAGTTAATTTTGTATCAACAGTTTGCCCCCTTATTTGTTAAGTGTATATCCTACCTTCACACCAACTGCAACATCAGTGACAATGCTGTAAGAAAAAAAAACAAACAAGAACACAAGTTAACCAATTTATCCTCAAATTCAACTTTTCAATGTATTGCAATGACACAATAATGAGGAAACAGAGCCAACAACTTTCCCGATCAAGAAACTATGTTCCAAGAACACTGCAGGACTGAGGGGAAATACAAAGGAAACCTACAAAACCCACTGAGCTCCCCCAGATTACAGGCTTCTCCAAAAGAGTACAAAGTTTCAAGTAAACGTCACTCCCATGCAGCACAGTTAGGAAATTAAGTCTTTAGGAAACTCGGGTCTCTGGACTACACATGGACCAGAGGGTGAAAATAAAATAATTTAAAAGCAAGTACAGAACTTTTCTCAAACATCTCTGCTAACCAGACAGCTAATTCAGCAACACAGCCTGCCCTAGAAATCTTCTTAAAGCAGAAGGAAACAAAAACATTTTTTTTTAAATTAGCTTGGAAAAAAAAGGAACGCATTGGCAGCTACACTTATATGAAATTTAATGAGGTACACCTATACAAAACTCTGCAACAGGTATTTGAAGGTCCACCTTTTTCTTAGAGGTTATGACATCATCACTCAGTGTGTAATACAATCCCAAAAGAAAGGTAAGTCCACACAAAAAAAAAAAAAAGAAAAAGAAAACATGAATATGTGAGAGCATTCCATCATGTAGTACTCATTAGTGACAAGACCTCTCAAACAGGATTTGTAAAACCTAACATTATAACCACAATTAACCATAAAAAGCCTTTAGAACTCTCACAGTTGAAAGGTTATATGCTTTAAGCATACCAAAGAGATGGCTTCTCTGTTTGAAGTAGAGTAAACAACTTAATAGGAAATGCAGGAGCTGGAAGCTGTTGTATTTACACTGACGAGGGCTACAACCAGCAGCCCCATTTTCCAAATCCAACAAAAAGCAGGCCTTGTGTGTGGTGCCTGCTCATCCCAGCCCTCGCTGTCCCGCATGGTCGACTCCTTCCAACTTTCCCTTCTTTGGCTTTTACAGCCAGTCCGCAGCATATACAAAGACATCTTTCTACCTGGGGAGGGGGGAAGCCAAAGGGCTTATTAGGCAGTTTCTGAAAACAAAAGAGCTCGACATCTGGCTCCTGCTGGTATCGCTCCTCCCCTCCAGCCAGCTCCAAAACAAACCCGAGCCCGCAGCGTGCCCCTCCTCACCCCCCGGCCGGGGGAGACACGGCACCGGCGGGGGAGCAGGAGGGAGCGAGAGGCTCCGGGGGGGCGGATGGGGGTAGATCGCGCTGCCTCTTCACGTCGAGACGCGCCGTATACTGCACTGAGCCAGGGGCGGCCCAAATCCCCCGGCGACTCGAACGGGGGATCCTACCGGGGGGTTACGGAAAGGCTGCGCCCCGTCCTGCCCCGCTTCCAGCCTGCACGGGGGCCTCCGGCTCCAGCCGTCCCGCGGCGGGCAGCCCGCCGCTCCCCACACCCTCCGAGACGCCCGCCGTCAGCCAGCGAGGCACCGGGACAGGTCCCACCACCGACCGGCAGCAGCAGCGCGGCGGCCCTTCGCCCCCAGCGCCCCGGCCCCCACTCACCCGTCCATCGCCGAGTAGGGCAGAGCGCGGGCAGCGGGACAGGAGCCGCGCACCGGGAGGCTGCGAGAAAATGGCGGCCTGGCCTGCACGGGAACCGCCGAGCGTTGCCGAGTGCCGGGCTCCGCTCCGCGTCCGCCGCCGCCACCGCGCACGCGTCGATCGCTCGCGCATGCGCCTTGCGCACCGGTGAAGCTTTTGCCCTCAGCTGCCCGGCCTGAGCCGGCGCGTGGGGCGGCGCGAGCCTGCCCCGCCCAAGGCGGGACCGGGCGGGGCGTCCTTCACACACCCCGCGGGTCCGGCGCGCCCGGCCCGGGTCCCGACGGGCGGCTGCCGCTCCTCCCGCCCCGGCGCCCCACTTCGGGACTGCGGGGTGGGGGGACACACGACAGCGCCCAGGCTGCTGGGGGCGGCGGGGGCAGACCCGCCCCGGGCGCTCCTCAGCCCGTGGCCGTTCGTGGCCGCCCCTCCCGGGGCCGCGGCTGAGCCGTCGGGTCCCACTTGTTGCGTGGGGAGAGTTCCCGCGCTTGTTGCCAGCTTTTCCCAGCGCCGGGATCTGGTCCCGTGTCCTCAGGGAAAACGCGCCCTGTCCCCATCGCTCGGTGCCCTCGGCTACGCAGTCACTGACAGAGAAACAGCCTGTTGACTATATGGCTGATCACTAATACTATTTAAAAAATAATTAAGATGAACGTACAAATCAACCGTTGGAGTGAGTTGGGTTGTTTCCTCACAGAAATCCGTGTCGTGGTTTTCTGTAAACTATCACGTCAGGGTACAAACTATTTGCTCCGCCTGGCCATCAGGAAATACACTATTTCTGCCCCTTACTTTTTGGCAAATCTCAATGTTTCATCACAAACCTCAAAATGTTTGATACAGAGTTTCTAGAAAGAGCTGTGAGTGAGACAGTCCTGGATTGCATTCAAACTTTAAAAAGTCGAACTAAATGTTTTATACCTATGAAAGAAAATTTGAAAATGTGATCCAAATGTTCCCATAAGATCCCAAAAACAGAAGAATACCAAAAAGTATTCAAAACGTCTTCTGTGACTTTTATGGTTTGATCTGGCAATACTGGTTTCAAAAATATGTTTTGAGGAGGTAGTCCCTTACTTGATTGCACTTTAATTTTTTCAGGTTACTGTAAGCCCCTTGGAGTCTGTCACTGAAACTACTGCAATGAAGCTGATAAAGAATTTAGGAACCAAAACACTATGCATACCTCCATAACTAGAATATTTTCAGTATGCTTTAATACCCCTGTATCCTTCTTCTCTACACTGACTTCATGGATAGCTTAATAACTGACTTAACAATTAGGAGTACATACAAATTCTCGTTCTACTCTGTGACTTTTTGTTGTTCTGTTCTGGAAAAGTCACTTGTTCTCTGCAGCAATCAGTTTACTAGGTGGAAAATAGCTCAGTTTTATATTGGTAAAAGTACTAATCCTTCTACTTCTTAGTAATTAGTAGAAAAGGTGTCTTCCCATTTGACTTCTCTGTCTCACTGCCTGACTTGCCTTTATAGTAATGCCATCTTCAAACCTGATCTTCTCTTCTGTTACATTTCTGTTTTCTTCTTCTTTCAAGACACCTTCCAGAATCTATCTAATTAAGTGAGCTAATTCTCATTCAGTTTATCCTCTGAGTTAGATGCTCTTCCGTATAAGGGAGACTGAGGAGTTCCTGTTCAGTGTTTATAGCATAAAAGACACTGGAACTGAGTTTGCAAATTTGATTTTGAAATAATGGATGTGACTTTATAGAGGAAAAACTCTGCCCCTCCCCTCCCAAACAATCAATAAAGTGATAATTAATCAATCAGGATTTTTCCTTAACCATAACCCTAATCTAGAGCATTTAATTTTAGAAGGAAAAAAAAGATACTAACATTCAGTGTGTTACTAATAAAATACCATAACACTCTATTGCTCAGTTGTTTGTGCATTGTGGTATTCCACTTTCCTCTTCAAGTAGCTTTGTATTTTTACACTATTAGATCCTTTTTAGTATGCTTTTGGGTGCCTGGTGAAATGTCTGCCTTATTTGGGACATTGTGATAGCACAAATAATGACTTGGTCATCTGTTTTCTCTGTTGCTTGAGTATGCCTCTGCTTTGTGTTTCTAATGTTTTAGAAGGTCGAAAAAAAATTGCTGCCAAAAAACACTCCCTTATCCTTAGGACCTGTCAACTTTCTGCTGAAGTCCTGCATCAGATATTTCAGAAGACAGCTGAAATGTCCAATAAGAGACAATCATTCAGTAAAACATCTCAAGCAAAACCCTCCACATTCAGTTGTTACATTACAAAGCACAAAGGCATAAATCCCCATTTTATTCTAACCAAAATTTAAGCGTAGATACTTCTTTAGGCTGTACAAAAGTTCCAAAAGTTTTCTTTTGAAATCCTAGTAATCTTACTGCTGCAATAATATTTTGTTTTCCAAAATAGTTTCCTTTGATGATTGATACACTTAGATGTTTCACTTTGATTGGTTGTTTCCTTTTTATTTCAAGAACAGCTAATAGCTGTGTAGTTCAGTAGTATTATGAGTAGTTAATGATGAATGCTTATTGAAAGATTTTGGGAACTAGAAAGCACACAAAGATATTTTCTGCTATATGTTGTCCCAAATTGGATCTCTGGAGCAACTGGGGAAAAAAACCAAGCATCCACAGTCTGAGAGAATATCTTGTCCAAGAATGTGCCTGAGTACCTTTTGACATCTGCAGCATTCTAAGGCAACAAATTATGCAATTTTGAAAATCTCTGTGTGAAAAATATTTTCTTTTGTTTGTGTGAGGCCCACTGCCTAATAATTTCCTTTGATGTCCACTTTCTTTTCTTCTATAGATAGATAATTTTCCCTGTTTACCTAAACATGCCATTCATGAATGCATATACCTTTATCATATACCTTCAGCTCATTCATTCAGTTCTATTTCCAGAGTCCTAGTAAATTTAATGTCTTCCCTATTAGAAGTCATTCCATGTTTTCAATAACTTGTTTTGCTTTTTTATAAACCTTTCCTAATTCTATTCTAGAAGACCATAATGGTCCTCATTATTCAAGTTACAAATCCAATGGCTTTATAGAGGTGCATAATAAGTGCTTTCTGGTTTTATATTCTTTTTCTTTTCTGATAATACCAATCTCATTTGCATGTTTGAATGCTACACAGCCATGAGCTGATGTTTTCACACACACCCCCAACTCAAGCACTCTTTGCTGTGTGGAAGCCATTCATTTAGATTCCAGGACTTTGCATATATATTTTGGCTTGTTTTATCCCTTGAATATTACTTCCATTTTTTAGCACAGAATTCAACTTGCCATTTCATCATTCAGTCACACAGTATCATGAGAGCTTTCCACAATTCTTCACGGTCAGCTTTTGTTTTTATTACCATGAATAATTCAGCGTCATCAGCAAACTTGGTTGCCTCAATAATCACTCTTTTTCCAGATCATTTAAGAATATGCTGAACAGCACAGGTCCCTGTGGTACTCTACCACTGACCTCCCTCTACTGTGAAAAAATAGACCATTTTTCTTGTCCTTCATTTAATATCTCTTAATAATGTAGTATTAATAACTAATAATTAACAATGTATTAATATATCAAATAATATACCTGTTAATGCTGTATCACCTTAGTTTCTCTTGAGAGCCTTGGGCAGAGAATTTTAACAAATTCTTTTTTTTTTTAATTGTTTCAATCAGACTATGCGAAAACTCAAACTTCAGCGACTCCTTCAATGAATATGATACTTCTTGCTGTTAGATGCACTTACACAGTATCCATTTTTCCCTATCGCCAAACTAAATAGCCCTGTCTATTTAGTTTCCCCATATTGATAACAGTAGTGTCATTAAATGGCGTTGCTTAGAACAACAGATCGTCTGGATATTATGGGAAAGGCTGATCATTCAGATTACCAGTCTTTGTTATATTAAACCACATTATTCTGTCTTAAGCCAGTCCTTATCATCTTCATAAATTCCCCAGATGCCTTTGAGCAAAATCCCAACATTTATTAGCAGCTATTCATCTTTTTGTGCTCCTGTAAACAATGTCCTTAATCAACATTTCTTCTCAGCAGTCTATATTGATTTACTTTGTTTTCTTAATCAAAGTTTTGAAGCTACTGTGTAGTTCTTACATGCACAGTGCCCTAAATAAATGTCTCTTTTTCAAGTTCAGGTCAGAATTCATCTTGCTGGTCTGAATCCCACAGGCTGCTCTCCAGCATTTTATTTCTAGCATCCTTGCTAGAAAGACAGCTTATCTTGGGCAGGCTGGGAGTGCAACTGCTCTCTACCGTATCAAACACTGAAACGTGACATAGCTCATACTGTACTTCAGTGAATGTTCGTATGGGTTCAAAGGCCTATTTTTGACACCGAGATTAGTATCTGTCTGCCTACTTTCCCTCTCTTGCTTGTACCATATCCACCTTGAAATTTATTTTCCATAGCAAATTCACTTTTTTCTATCACTGTGATTAAATATATGTACATTTACTTTCTTCAGGACTGGAGATCAGTTTTACTTTTTATTACAAACATTACATGCCACTGGTGATTGCAAACATCTTTCATTCTATAGGGTTTTCTTGGTTTTTGTCTTAGCTGATTGGTGGTGGATTGAAGATCATGATGTGGGTCGTGTACAGCCATGGCTGCAGCTCTGGGAAGAGTGCTCTTTTCTGTTAGGGAAAAGAAGTGAAATGATTTTTTTTTTTCTGAATGTAAAGGTGTTTGTTGAGGTTATAAAACAAAGGGTGGAAGTACTCTGCTTCTTGACCTAAAAAAAGGTAAGGATCTTTCTGTTGTCACAAACAGATGTCTAAGTGCTGGTCTGGTGCTCTACAAGACACAGGTGAAATATTCCAACACCAAATCCATGATTGCTCTCCAAGTACATAGTAATGTAATGGGTAGTGAGAACCTAGTTGTTCCCTGGCCACAGTATGGTTGACCAATATTGCTGAGGACTGCTTCCTAATGATGGTGCTTTTACCAGCCTGGATCTTTACATTGCAGACAGCATAGCTTTCCCACCTACTAGGCTGTCACAAAATCCACTGAAAAAATCTCTAAGCACTGTACTTTTAAAATCATGTGTGGGTTACCTGAAAGACCCACAATGAGAAAAGATTTAATTCTTAGAGACTCCTTCATTACTACAATAACTTTTGCCAACCAGTATTGCAGGTAACAAAAGTTCTCCATTTGAGGGACTTCCAAGATGATTTTTATTTTTAAGCTGAAGTGATGCTGCCTAAATTTTAGCAAATGATACTCATATAAGGGCATGGCTAACTTAACCGAGCACAAGCATTTAGTCCAGCAATGCCCTGGTAAGCTGTTCGTGCAAATTGGTGCCCAGTCTGGCATGATGTCTCAGCAGGTAGGTGGTGACTAGTAGCTGAGAGGTGGCAAACATTAACCCCTCATCTGATATGCCAGCTTTTGCAGGGGGGACTTTTCTTCCGTTCCAGGGCAAAATCAAGTAGATCCACTGCTGCAGGTGATCTAAACTCATCTGGTTTGACTTTGCACTGAAGCAATCTAGTCAGACTCACAATCATTTTTACCAGAGAAGACCTCCCAAGCACCCAGCCCTCCTGCCTCCAGCTGCTCATTTGCAGTCTGAGAGCCTTTCTTGCTCTATGCCCTGCAGACAGAAGCAAGCACAGGCCAGAGGTTTCAGCTACAGCCCGAGTCAATATCCCAAAACTGGACTTAGATGCAAACTGAAGGGTGTACTAAGGTGTATTTTGACTTGCCCTCCATCTAACTCACAGACCAACATCAGACAGAATACTTTATGTAACATACACAGTGAGCCCAGTCTTGAACAAAGTCTGAGGTTATCTAGTTTTACAAACAGGATAATTATGATTACTAAGATTGATGAAGAAATAGATAACAGGTTAGCAAAGGCATATAGAGCCTTTGGTAAACTCCATAAAAGAGTTTGGC
>JAWWLV010000005.1:17717223-17823990 GCA_035041135.1 Platyrinchus mystaceus | reverse complement strand
CACCCAGGGATTCTTTCTGCTGTGCCTTTTGCAACAGGACTTGTCCATCTCACATTGGCCTTTTCAGCCATCAGTGCACTTGTAGCAAGCGTGGGTAGAGCCCTTCTCAAATCTTTGTTCGCGAAGCCCAGCCATGATGATGAAAAAGGTGACAAAAAAAGTAATGGACAACACAACTCTTTTGAAAAAACTCAACACCAGCAAGGAAAAGATTCCAAATCCCCAATAACATAGTAGTAAATTAAAGCAATCCATTCTCAAACAAATAAAGAAAACCCATAGCAATTTCAAAGAATGTTCTTTGCACAGCTGGACTGAAATGAGACTTTTGCTATTGGTTTCAGGAATACCAGAACTTGAACTCTGAACTAAAATGACTTAAAAGGAGTAAAAAATGTCTCACAGTAATTTTAAAAAGACCATATAAGTGACAGATGAGCTCACCTTTCCACTTTACTCTTTGATGTTATAAAATAGAAATTTTTTTTCTGCAATTTTCCAAAACTGGGCTCTTGCAACATCCCATCCTACAGAAGTTCTTCCAAATGCTTTTGCACCTTATGTAGGAACAGCATTGTGTTCCTGGGCTTTTTTGATAGGGATTATTTTATGGGCTCCTACAAGACTGTGTAAATTATCAAAAAGAATATCATAGAGGAAAAATATTTCCAAGCAGATACTGTCCATGGTGCCAAAAGATATTTAAAATGGAAACCTTTTAACTGTTACAGAAAAATATCTTCAAAGAGGACACCCCAGAAATGTTACTGTTTTTTAGGAAATGAAAATCTCCAAAGCAGACACCTCTTTCTGTGAGGAAATCCTCAAAGGGGCATTCCTGCAAAGTGAGAATCTTTGAAAATGAAATCTCTTAACTGATCTGAAAACTTTGAAAGCAATAAACCATTCCTAAACCCAAAATCAACTTTAGCAGAACACTTTAGCAGTGTTCTCAAAGAGAGAAATAACTGCACCATCATTAACTATAGAGGTGATCAATGCCTACTTCTCTTACAAGAAGGAATAAGTATTATTTAAAATCCTTACCATCATCACAAAGTTATTAAAATATATTTTTACAATATTTTTAACAATAAAAAGTATTGGTGGCAGCATACCCTGAGCAGGCAGTTGCTGACTTAAAAATAGTTTCTTCATTTTTAAAGATATAAGTAAGAAAGTCCATGGAGTGGAGCTTGTAGGAAATAAAATATTTCTGTGAATTATATTGAGTATTTGAGTAATGGAGTAATTGGAGCCATGGAGTAATACCTTTTTTTTTTTTTTTTTTTTTTTTTAATTAAGAAAGAAAATGGCAGCTTTGCAGTATAATTTTCCAGTTCAGAATAGTATAATTTTTGGAATCTGGACTATTTTTCCAGGATTGAAATCCATTTCCCAATGTTTTCTAGCTGGCACAATCCATGGAGTGCTTTCTGCTCAAAAGCTTTACAGGGAAGTGATGTAGAAGCATGAATGTGACAACAAAGCAAAGTAAATAGCCTATATATAACTTAGAAAGGAAACAATGAAAAGGCAGTTTGTTCATTTTGCCATGTTGAAACATCATGGTCTTTAATATGACTGCTGTTGAAGCATTTCTTTGAGCAATGTAAGAAGATGGAGTATCATTTAAAGAAGCTGACTGCTGTGGCACTAGACAAGCTATTGGACTGTGAGTGAACTGCAGCAGACCCAAAGCCAAGGGCAAGGCAGAATTATTTGCAGGGTAAGACACTGGAGTTTAAAGCATCCTGGAGAGACACAATCTTTTTTGAATTAAGAAATTAATAAATTAGCAAATAAAATATCTATTTGCTTGCCCGAGTGGCCACTTTCTCTCTTACTCAGAAGTCTCATGGAAGCAACATTCTATTCATCTTTGATTCCTGGCTGTGTGAACCTACAATGGTACCAACCACCCTCTCAGTTCCTACACTCAAAAGTATTAAACAACATAATGTTTCCTCCACTCTCCCTTGTTATCTTTTCATGCTGTCCTCACACACCCCTCACTTCAGGATTTGGGTATCATAAACACCCTTAGGAAAATGTAGTTAAGGTGATGCATTGTGGCATTCTGGTTTTTAATTGCTTTACTGTACATACTTTTCCCACTGGTCTGTTTGTCTAGCAGCAAATTTAACTAGGATCACTTAGGCATCTTTCTGTATTAAATATTTTAGATAAAATTATTCTTTCAGATCTACTCAGCTGAAATACTTTTTAGCATCTCAATTTCACAGAACTGTGATTTCTGTATTGTGCAGTACTGAGAGGTTCAATATGTATACATATGAGACAAATTTGACCCAATCGGCGTAGCCTATATGAGAGAGTTCTTCAGTAACAGCTTATAATTGGGATGTGGATTTGAGTTTTAGGAAAAAAAAAAACCAAACTACAAAAAGTAGAAGTTGTTTGCATGCTAAAAGGTAGTGTGAATAGTGGTTTTGCTAATAGCAGAAAAATAATCCAGATTGCAAGGACCAATTTCAGTGCTCAGTTGCTATTACAGTCTTTTCAGTTACTGAATGCAGGCAGTCAATGCAGCTGGCAATGCTTGGAGAATTCAAGTAAAAGCTACAAATACCTTGTGAGACCGTTTGAAGACAATCTGCCCAAATAGCTGCACATAAAAACCTTTCTGTAGCACAGCCTCTCAAAGCACCAAAACTCCTGAACTAGGCTGCAGGCTTCCCTTGCCCACCCTCCTGGCTACTGAAGCAGAGAGCAGTCCACGCGTAGACAGTGGACACGTTCTCCAACTCTCTGCAGCCAACACGCAGCTCCCACAGCTGCCTTAGGCTGGGACTTTGACTGCAGGCACTGTTGAGCTTTTCTGCATCTAAAATTCTCTCAGCATTGTAGCCAGTGCTTCATATCAATCCATGAGACAATAAAAGAGCCCCTTCCCAGGCTCTTGCTCAAGTCCAGACTGGTAAATTTACTCCCACCCTCCAAACAAGTTTTTTTGGGGGTAGTGTACCCCTGCAGCTGTGATATGGCACAGCTGCTCTGGTGAGCATGGAGTTGTGGTGTCATGGCATGAATGCTTGAATAAAATGAGACTTCACTGTCACAAGTAGAATTAGTGATTTCTGCTGTGCCTTAGGCTACAAGGCTAAAAAAGTACCAGAAAGCAATCCATAAACTAATGTTTGTGTTTTTTTCTATTTTTCATGCTCCACAGGAATTTCATGGTATGTTAGCTGTAATTTAAAGTTGACGTGCTACAGCAAACAAAAATCTCACTTATGGCAAAGTACAGGCAAAAGATCGAGCCGCCTCAGTAATTTCCCTTGTCAAACCTAACTCTTCTTTTTAATTTGGAAATAATAGAAAAAAATTCAAATGTTTCTGAGTTCGCAAATATTCCTCTCTAGACTAAATGATATTTTGTGGTATCAAATGATATTTGAAAATTTTAATTTGCTCTATTGACCATACAAAGCAGATACAGTTTCCATTCTTACGTAGCATAAACCGTTTCACAAAGATTAAGTGGTAAAAGGCACATCAACTCACTGGAAATTTGAAAATGGGTGCCGAGTAGAAGAGTTAAAGATTAGATATAGAAGTCAGAAATAATCCTGTTCTTAAATTCATTATGTATCTAGAATTGAAATTATTTTTTTTAAAATTTCAGTTTGCCATCTCCCAAATTAATTAACTTTATAATTTTGAGAGTAATCTTTTGTGCAGTCTGCTGTCCTTTAGGAGTGCTGATGTAGCTGGAGAACAAGAGAAGCTTGTCACACTGCATTACTGTCTGTTTGCAAACTTCAGAGAATTTCTGGCCATGGGTGACATAATATCTTATTAACCTTTTGCAGTATCTGAACCCAACAAAGATACCTGCATTTTCAGAATAAATAACTATCATCTCAACTCCTCCTACGAACAGAAGCAACTTTTAAGAAATACATCAGCAGTATCAGATGTAGTCCAGTGATATGTTGACTCTTCAAGGCTTAGACCACAGCAATAATCATTATGTCAAATTTATGTCTGTATTCCTTTACTAATTTCTTAGTTCAGCTACCAGTCCAATATTGTGCTTGTTGTCTAATGTGATACTTAGCAGAAGAAAAATATGATTTTAAAAGGGCAAAATTGACAATTCACAACCAGTGTAGTCACAGAGCACGTAAAGTAGAAGTCATCATCCTGTAATAAGTAATCAAAATACTGTATTGCTGCAGTCCTAGTGCAGGTTTTCAAAGGGATTGGAGTCAGGGTAGTCCCATCTCTCCTGTTTTCTGCACTAGGGCAGGCAGAGTTAAGCCTTGGCCTCAGGGCACAGGAACTCACTGGCATAAGTGAGAAGGGATCAAGGCCACTGACACATACAAGTACTTGTCAGGGTGAACAGGGTATTTGGAGGCACAAAAGATCTCATGGCTCCAACCCAACCTGAGGCAAAGCAGCTTGCTCCGATTAAAGGCATGCACTGCTGAACAAAATATGGCTCTGCACAAACATTGTCCTAAAAACTGTAGAGGCTCTGTTTACAAATCTCTAGATTCCTTTTTACAGTTCAGTCTTATTATTTTAGTTCAGACAGAAATTGCCCTGCACTGATTCATTCTTCATTGCATTCAAAATGTTGCTGAGATCATCTCAGACTTAAAGCTTAGGGACCATCTTAAGGGCCACCTTAAGCTTAAGGGCCTAAACCTTCAAAACTCTGGATTTTGGTTGTCTAACAGTGCTAAAGGTATGTTCTTAATGGTAGAGAAGCAGTAGGCCCACATGCTCAGTTGAAAAAGAAAGTTTTAGTACACAGTATATTCTTATTCAGACACCACATATTTTTATTACCAGTAAAGAGTAGAATAAAACACCAGGCTATAATTATAGTATCCAAGGTATATCTGCTCCTCAGCTTGCTTCTTACCTGCAGCATGCTTCCTTAGTCTGCCACTTTTGGAATTAGATGTGATCTATTCAGTGCCCTGTTGAAACCATACTCATCTGGACAATGGATTAATTGTGCCGGTTGAGAGTAACAAAAATGCAAAGCCAACAAAACTTCATGACTAATTTTCACAGTCTCCTGTCTTCACTTTCAGTTGGCTTTGCTTTATTTTTTTCTTTAATGACACAAGGAAAACAAAGCAGGCTTGACTGAAGCACTGTTCTGGAGAGGTTTGCAGTAAGATGTGAAGTTTTAATAACACATAATCACCTTTCATCCAAAGATCAGAAATGCTATACCAGCATAAATTGTCTCACAAGTCCTCTTTAAGACATATAATAATCATTATTATCATATATTTTCATTGTTGGAAAAACTGATTCATTTCAAGTCACAAAAGCAGCAGCACAGTAGCAGAGGAAGAAAAGGAGCTTTAGGGTTGAGTCCAAGACTCCCATTGTAATGGTACCTTCAAAACTGTAATACATACAGACAGATGCTTTGGTAAGAGGACAGTCATGCCTTTGAATTTCATATCTGCAACGATAAAATACTCCATTCAAGAAACAAATTAAAATGTAAATTTTATGGGACTTACAAAAATTGTATTTTGAACTCCCCAAGTATTCAAGAATGCCCAAGGATTCAAGGAGATTCTGATCGGCTACTAGCTCCCTCCTCTGTGGTGGTATTATACTCAGCTTTCAGTGAAAAATATAATTATTCCAATGGTCATAGTCAGAAAGATAATTTTAAAACCATTTCACTCCTGGAGGTTCAGCCAGCCTGACAAATTAAGCTGTCTGAAGTGTGTGAGCTGCCTTTCTAAACTAAGCTGGAACATCAACTCAGCAATACAAGTGTCAAGATTTTTAACTGGTTTAGAGACTATCAGAGTATGTCTAAAACATAGGACATGAAGTCAAACACCTCTAAAACATAGGACATGAAGTCAAACACCTCAAACCTATTATCATCCTAAAATGATGCTAAAATCAACTTATCATGCATGGGGTCTATCAAGATCCAATAATAAGCCAAGAGCATTAATCTCCATAGGATTTATAAAGTATGACACATCTACAGATTCAGTGCAGATTTTGACATTACCAAGAAAGTATGTTGCTTCTCAATGGCCAATGATTTTTAAGTAGTCTCATTAAGTACAGGAGATTTTGGTGCCAAGTCTTCCAAAGGGAAATAAGCACCTCCGAAAAAGTAGGGGCCCCTTAATCACGCAGAACAACTTTGAAATTGCCTCCTAAATTAGCTAAGAATCAATAACACATGGGGCAAAGCAGAGGGAGAGAAGATGTGATTTTGAGTGATCCACTAAGCAATGCACAAGACAGGGAAGAGGGAAGAAAAGGAAGCTGGCTGGCGGGCATCAGTTGGTGGCTCTCTGCAGCCCGGGGTCTGAGGGAAGGCATGTGCCTTACCACACGGAATTGTCAGCCACCCACAGCCCGTCAGCTGCATGAAGAGAAGAGAGGATAAGAAAGACAAGCTATTAAATTTTATTTTCAGATAAGTGTACTTCTCTTTCTGTATTTGCCATTGTAACTTAGTCTATTTTGGATTTTGAAAAGAAATGCTTCACTTTAACATGGTTTCCGCTAAGAGCAAGATTTCAAGGTTGGTGGATAAATTCACACCATTCCATCTCTGTAGCTGTAATGATCCATAAATCCAGCTTACTGGAACCCTTTTGGAGTGCCCAGTCTCCATTTCTCTAGGTATTGAAAGCATTAAGCATCTGGTATTGTATTAACTGCACAATCTAGGCAATGATGAGGTGAGAAGTTCCCTTGGATGACCTGCATGGGCCATGCAGGCAGCAAAACATGGAGAAAGGAGAGAGAAGAGTGCCAGAAAATAACTACATTCTGGTCTAGTCTCTACATTTGCAATTGTCAATTAATAAAAGCAGGCAGATTTTAATTAAGCTGAAAGTGTTGTAGAAGCTCCAGTGAAGCAGCAGTGACTCCACAGATCTGGCTGCAGAATTTAAGTTGTTCTTAATTCTGGATATATATTCTTTATTAAATGTCACACGAGTGAATGTAGTTTGAAGGCAGGGAGAGCTGCTCCTACGTCCAGGTTTTTACTTAATGTCAGTGTAATTGAACTAAAAGAAATTCTACATGCCTTCTAACTGAAAAACATTATACACTATATTAATTTACCCTTCACTAAAATTCTAACAAAAACTAGAAAACTGCACTCCTGAAAAGACCAAGAAGTAAAGTGACTACAGAAGCCCCTCTGTGAAAATCTTGTGCTTATGCAATGGAACTTCTGATCCAATGAGAGGGAAAGCTGAGGAACAGAAACTTTCCACAATATTTCTTTCACAACCTGGTAGAGCTGCCAGAAGAAATTCCTGGCGGGTGTAATGCTGACCATAGCTGTGATGCAGCAAGCTTTTAGTTACATACTTGTTCCCTGAGTCACACTCCATGGCAGTCTGGCTGCTGTGCCTCAGCCTACATCCTTATAAAGAAAGAAGCAGAAGTTAAGCACATCATCAATAGCAGCATGACATTAAGAGAGTCAGTCCCTTGCTTGTTGTGCATCACATTCCTCCCAAACCAGCAAAGGACTTTTTTTTTCTCTGAGCACCATTCATTTAATGTGATATAAATAGAAGAAAATAGCTTGTATAAATACGGTATCAGAGTTATGAGAATGAGTATGCATGAAAGTGAACATAAGCAAATGGATAAACATTTATTTTGCTTTTTTAATATGTCTTCTTAAACCCACTAGTGCTGATAACCTAATAGCCAGGATATTAGAAGCCAGGGTCTAGAATATAACTTCTATGTGAGGAAGAAATAAAAGAAAAATATTATTTCCAATACAAACAGGACAGTTAGTGACCTGCAAAAAAATTAAAATTTACAAATAAGTGTAGGTCAAGAGTGTGTATTACCCATCTTTGCATAGAGAGAGAAACTGAAACTGCAGTGCAAGTACTGGCCAGTCCAGGCTCTAGGTCAAGAAGGGGTCCTTCCAGAGTCCTTGGCATGTGAAAGAACCAGTCAGGGTTCAAGAGTTGAAGTGACTCATCCAGCAAGGGGTAACAGAGCCAAGACTGGAGCCCAGCTGTGGTGACACTCAGCTCTGAGGAGAGGCTCCCTGGCTAGAAGTAAACAAGCTACTTAATTAGTATCTGAGTGTTCCCGAATAGTGGAGAGAGAACCTGCGAGGAGCAGGTGTGTGACCCAACCCAGGCCTGGGAGACACTGTCTTCCCTACAACTGCTGCCCCTGCTCTGCAAGCGAGGATTTGTATACTGAGCCATCTTTATTTTAGGTTTATATTGATGTTCTGGCAGAAGAGATTTTCGTATCTCTCAACAGGCTGGAACAGTGTGTATTACAAGTTTTAAAAGTGCAAGAAGCATGATTTATTGGTAGCATATGCCAGGCCATGGTGTATTTCTTTAAGCATTGTTTATTCTAGCCTCCTAAGTACATAAAAATAAACAATTAGGTTTTTCCCATTAACCAAATTAAAGGATGGCAAAATTTTAGTGAATGTTGAGATGGGCACTTCATTACCAAACCTACAGCCTACATTGAGGACATAGTTTTGTTTGAAACAGCAGCTTGCTGGAGCTATGCTGCAGTGCTTGCTTTTAGAGATGGAGCTTGCTCCTTCCTTTAAGTAGCAGTAACTTTCTCATCTGCCTCAAGCAATTCTTTGGGATGTCACACATCAAAACACAGCTTTTGTTTGTTCATCCTAATAGGTAGCAAGGAGTTCAGAGTTTTTAGGTTCAGAAGATGATGTAGTCTTGTTTTGACCTTTCTCAACATGCTGAATGCCCTCCAGTGCTCTGCAGTGGAGTGTGGCAAGCACAGCAGAATACCCATCAATCTCATGAAGGGAAGCAGTACGGCTGAGCTAAACCACAGTTTGAGAGCACTGCCCCTATATATTAAAATCTGATGTTGCAGCCCATATGCTACAACGGTGCGTGGCTCAATAGCAGCAGTTAACCTTGCTGAATATTCAGCAGCAGCTCTGTGTTCCTCAGCTCTATCAATTCACTGACAGCATTTAATATCTTTTAATTAGGAGTGAGTGGCGATAACCCTATACCTTAACTAAATGTTGTAAATAAAAAACGCTTTTATTTTCTTTTTTGTTTGGACTGAGAATGCCATTACCATCCCTATGGCACAAAGCATCCTTTCTAGCTTTTGTATTCTCTGGTTAGGATGTAGATATAGTGTTACACTTACAAACCTGCGTAGCCAACAGCTCCTCACTTCCCTGGGATTAGAAACTTCAACTAATGCCAGGTGCTAAATCTACATAGTAGATCATTGCAAAGCTTTGTTTTTATTTATAATGCTATTGTTCTCCTAGCACTTGAGAGAGGTACACATCACTAACATCATTTGATAGCTCAAGGAGTTAAGACAGGGTAAGCTACTGTGACTGGCCCAGCAAAGGGATTTGAAGAAACAGCTTTTCTCATACCATCTCAAGCTTCTTAGAGCCAAAATCAAAATCAAGACAAAACATGTCATACTTCCAATTCACTGGGAGATTTTTCAGTGGCCCACCACTTTGAGGTATGACAAACCTCAGACAGAAGAAAGTGTGAGAAGGCAAATAAAGAGTAAATGAAGTAAAGCAAAATGTGACCACACTGGGCGGACTGAACAGCTGGATGATTCTGGAACCAGGGCTCAGGTATCACAGCCACAGACAATACTGCTAAACAGTCAACAAAACACAATTTGCAGAGCAAAGTAGCTGATAGTTAGTACTGCAGAGCTTTATATTGTTGCATGGAGAGAAGCTAAAATTTCTCTTTATGATAAAGTTAATGGTGTATGGTGTGTAAGTTAGTTATATCAACACCTCAAGCACTTCTACAAAACTTAATTTAATATTCCAACTCATTAAAAATCTTATTATAGAAACCACTTACAGGCTTTATAAACATATTTTTATATTATTAGGAAAAGATCTTGGTAAAGAACAATTTGAATGCAAAATGCACCTGTAGAATAAATTGCTTATAGTAAAACTAGCTAAATGAAGTTTGCTGTCAGCAAACCTCCCGACTAGTTTCTTTGTCTGAATTATAAACAGACTATGTTTTTGTGTACTTGAACCTTTTTCTAATAGAAAGAATGGGCCAGAGAATTCAAGCACTTGAGATAATAGTGCAAGCATTGGCCATAATGCCCCCTCTGAGGACCAAAACATCCCAGAGCCTGCAATCACAAGCATGTGCAGTTGATTATAACAAGTGAGGGAACTCACATCTGTATAAATTTCTCTCTCAAGCTATAATAATTTTTAACAGTGAAAATGAGAAACTATATTGACTCTTAAAGCAAGGCTCTACTATAGCTCTGGTGGAAATGATGGTTTGATCTAAATAGAACAATATTTGTTATGTTTAGTAATCTAGAGGTTTATTATTTTAATTGATTACCATACTGTGACATTGTATGGTGATATACCAGTGAAATTGCTCATTAAAAGAATTACCTAAAAGTGAGCATATTTCAACTATGTAACTGATTTTTAAATGAGGCAATAGACTAACAGCGATTAATGAATGATTTATCATCAGAATAGAAACCAATAAAAGTTTACTTCACCTGTATTCTTCACTAACATTATCTGTAGTTGCTATTCATAGCATGTGCATTTTAGAAGCCTATAATATTTGAATCTTATATGACATTTTTATACTCGTGTTTTAAATTATGTGCACTAACAGGTTCAAGTAGGTAGAATTTTAAATCTTTATAAATAACAAAATTTGTTGTTTTCAATAACACTTAAAACATTAATCTGCATATCCCTGTTTTAATGAATTTGTAGTGTTTTCTATGTACAAAATAAATGCAGAAGGTCAGCTTATTATCCTCAAAATCTGCTGTGAAGTCATCAGAGAATTAATTTTGTTATTCTGCTGAAGCTGCATGCAATCAACCAAGGTTCATACGGGTGAAGTATTATTAAGTTCTGCTCACTGACACATACTGCAATACACAAAATAAGAGCTAAGAAGTGCAGACCACTGAAATTACTCCTATGTACAATCAGATTGTTTTTTAAAACAAGCTTTTCAAATACTCTGGCAGCAGACCTGTAGGTGCAGCTAATCCTCCATTGCTGCTCCCTGTTTTTTCGAGCACTCCTCTCCAGCAGTGCCCCTGTGAGAGCAGTGGAGCCACACAAGATCCCGGGCGGCAGTGGGAATCACCTTGGTGTTTTACACTGAGTTGTGAACAGGCCATCTGGCCTGAGAGAAGGAAGGAATACCTGCTCCATCTTCCATGGTAGCAGGACGGGGTGGGAAAGGATGGGGAGAGGTGGGGATCCAGGGCTTCAGGTCCCAGAGAAGGGCAGGCTAGGAGACATACAGTTAGTGATACACTGCTGATTATGAAAATACAATCCCAGACATCTAGACCTGCAAAAGCTGCCCAGGACAGTGAGGTGTGCACCCTTTCCCTTGGTAAACCCTGGGCAAAGGCAGACTGGGCTGGACAGACTGCCCTGATTTTAAACAAACTCTGGAAAGTCAGTACTGTATTTCATACACCTGTGCTATTTCATCATCCTCTAGTGCATTTGTTCATGACCCTTTCATTTATCACAGCAATAGGTCTCACATTTACAAGTATGGAGGACTTAAAAAGAAACAGGGTTTTTTTGTTCTTTTCAATATCCGTTCCATTGATGCTGCCCTTGTGGGCTTTCTGCTGCTGTACCTCACTCCCAATGCAAATGTCATCATCAGGTAAAAATAAACTTTAAGACTACCTAGCAAAGTAGCTTTGTTTGCCTTTAGCAATTTAATATAGCTTCAGCATAAAAGTTTGCCCACATGTGGATGAAAAAGCATCAGTACATCTGTGTGCACTCCGGAGATGACTTTTCTCTCCTCTGGGCCCGTGGGCTGAACTGATTTAAAGGTGCCAGATCATCTTTTAAGTACATAGCCACAAAGTTCAGCCAAGGCTTTGTGGTTAAATCTCAGCTCAAAAGCCAGAAATCTGAAGTGGCAGCACTAAGCCTACAACCAAAACGCCTTTAAAAGTTCTTTTGTATGGAGACTGTTGACACAGAGTCCAAGAAAAGATGACAGAAAAATGTAGTTATGATGTAAATATGACCATGCTCCCTTGCTTTTTGTAAATGCCTGATATTTAAGCAAAATAACAAATATGCATTCATTACCAGGACTTACTAATATAAGCCAAAGGCAGATTGAAATGTTGGGTTTTTTTCAAGCCACAGATGTTAGGTTATCTCAGGAAAACAACAGCAGGTTCTGAGGCAGAGTGCTGAACTTTTTCACCATATCTGCTGTGCTATCAAATAGGCTGTCATGATCCCAGCTCTTACTACGATGTGCCAAAAAAGCTGGTTTTATATCACTTCTAAGAGTTCCATAACAGGATGTTATTCACTGCTAATGCATTTTGGTTCATATAAATGCAGAAAGAATTTGTGGTAGGTCATAGTGTATCACCCTGTTATTTTTAGTCCATGTACATAATTTACCTTATTCATTGCTACAGGGGCTCCACAACTGATAGACAGAGACTCAAATGAAGTTAGAAAAAGAGCATTGGCATTACAATCTGTACAAAGTACAAACCAGAAAACTCAGAATCAATTTAGGGGATGAGAATTAGGCTGGAGATGCTTCACCTGCTTCTAATGATGTCATGAGTGCTATGCAACCAAATACGTTAGATAAGGATTTCCTTGTTTAATGGTGAGCATAAATAAAGAGGAAGAGTGCTCTGATGATTCAAAATTACATACCTTTCTTGAAATAATGGAGCTACAATGATCTAGAGCAGTGCCTGGAGACAGTTTAAAGTTACTGTTTTCACGTAACTTGGCAGGATCACTCAAATCAGTGAGATGAGAAAGAACTGGCAAATAATCAGAAAATATTTTGCCTGTCAAAATTCAAATCTTCCATTTCCGGGTTTTTTGAAAAACAAAGGGTGGGCAGATGGGTTCTGTTTGCTCCTCCTCTAATTCTATCAGTTAAAAAGCCAACCAGTGGACTTACAGTTACTGCATCTTGACATGACAGTTAATCTTTACTTCTTTTATGACACTCATATATTAAATATTGGGGATCAGGTTTTATTTACTGCTCTCACTTTCTGTAATCCAATAAAATGAGCCTTCCCAGCTGCCCTCAAAGCAAAGTAAATCTTCTTTTCTAAACCATTCACAAACAAATCCCCAGTGTTCATTGTCAGATCTAAGCTAGGAGGTATTTTGTGTGACCACAAGCAGATCACTGTCAACAGAAAAAATCAGATGTTACATCTCATAATATTTTCAAGCATTTTTCCACAGACTAGCATACATGAACATCATATTTTTCAAAACAGAGAAATCTCAGTATAGAGTCCTACCATCCAGTCCATGTAGTGTATTCAATTATGTACTAGGGAAGCTACAATATGTAATTAATAATTACCATATTTCTCTCCACCTGAAACCATGTTCCTTCCCATGAAATCAGGCCTATTTCCTGATTAAGGTACTGTTCTGCTTGGAAAAAAAAGATGCAAAATATCATGAACAGTAATGAATAACTTAAAGTCTTTCTTTGCATATCTGTAATGCTCTGACTCCAAGGATATCAGATCATGCTTCAATAAACTTCAATTGAGCTGCCTATATCACGGCTATGACATAGGAAAAGATTACTCCTTGTGTTTATAGATAAATGATAGCAAGACAAATACAGAGACAAATCTTGCCCACAAGCAAATGGTCATAGAACCTCCTTACTGCCTTACCAACAAAATACTACTATGCAAGCAGTACTCTGAATTTATTTTATAGATAAGGAACAAGAGGAATATACTCTAACTTTCAATACTAAAGAGCCAGGATCTTCTCCAAGGCACCCAGGAGAAGCAAATAGGAGCATGGTAAAGGAGGAAGCAGAGGTTTGCAGCTGCAAACTCTACTGCACTGCCAGCAGGCAGCACACAAGCATGGTGCCTCTCTCAGCAACTCCACAGACTGAAGCACAGGATTTCCCCCCCTGCTTCTCCATGCGCATTAACAGACATCATGTTAGTGGCTACAAATGCATCTCTGGTATTAAGTAACTTAAAATTTCCCATTTCTATATTTTTAAAGTTCTCCCCAACAAAAGTGAAATAAGGCATATACATGGAAGCTAAGTCTACTCTCTTGAAATTAAGATTTCTGGGGTGACTCCTACTCCACAGCCCTCTGTCATTCTGCATGTGCAGTAGACACTCAGGTGAAATACAGCCACTGCAAATGGAGAGGTCATTTACATAAAACAAGAAGTAGGTAGCACAATTAGCTACTGGCAGGGGTGACCTTTTCAAAAGCACATGAAGTAGAAACCCACTGTTGGTAAGTGTAAGCCAGGTTCTCTCAGTGGTCACCCTCCTCTCTGCTGCCGAAGACATTGTTATCAAACAAGCCCTACTTCCACTTCGTGAATACTCTTGTCATTGCCAGGAGGACAGGACAAGGCTGTAAATGAAACAGGATGCCCAAGTCATCCCTTATTATTCAATTGCAGTACCACATAAGCCAATATGAGCAACGTACAAACAAAAGAATGATCTTGCACCACAGGATGGCATTAAGTGGTCTTAAAAAACAAGTAACAGCTTCACTGAGACAACAGCATTGTTCTATTTAAGTCAAAGCGTAAGTCTCATACAGGTATAATCAAGAGTAACAAGAAAAGTGCGACAAACAGCAGGACACAAAGCATTTTACAGGGAAAAAGAGGGACATGATTTGATTAGTAGTAATTTTCAAGACATGTGACTGTCAGTGGTTTTAGCTGCCTCTCATAAAAAGGCATTTAAAACATTTTTACTAAACTAATACTGGTTTTGTTTCCTAGTGAATGTTCTGTTTTGTATTTCTGTGGGGCGACATCCTTGCTTTTCCAGCAAGCACTTGCCTCCTTTTGGTTAAGCTATGGAGAAACAAAATGTCCCAATCTCACCAGGAGAAATCACCTGCCTTTGCTGTTCTGCTCACGACAAAACCATCTTCTGCTCAGGCTTTGTTCTTTAATGGGGAAATAACTCATGCAACTACATTATTTTGAGCCTTTTTTCAGATGTAGATGCTCCTTAAGCTCTTCACTGTTCTAACCCTAACAAGTCACCAACTGGCTTTCTGGGATTCTTATTCAACTGCTTATTCTGCCATTATTGGACATCAATACCTCATCAGAAGGAATATTTCTATGAATGGACACAGCAGTATTTTAACTCCAATGAATAACTTGGAATTTCAGTTTGACCTGTATTCTCTGGAGTTCTCCAGTCACATACTGTCAGGCTGGAGCAGTATCTCTGACTGAGTATGTCTGAAAAAGCAGGAGGCAGGGCACCAGGTCAGGTAGGGTCTCCAGGTCACTCCTGTCATTATGGCAGAAGGCTTCCTGACCTGGGGAAACACACATTTCTTGTTGCTGCTGAGCTCATTTTCTTGGCATGTGCATGATAAGCAAGAAAGCAGATGAACTCTTAAAAAACAAAGATACTTTTTTAATGCAAATGTTTCCAGTAACTCAGAATAAGGATAAGGAAATACAGAAAATATAGGGTACATAAGCAGAATTGTTCTGACACAAAGGAACATTTAGTGAGATTTGCCATAAGGCAGCTGCAGCCCTGTGAAGTCAGCAGAACTGTAAAATTACAACATCCAGTGTTTATTGTTTATAATTAGTGACTTATCTCTCCACTTTGACTTCAGTGGTCATGTTACTATGCAAGAACCCAGCTCAATTATCCTCATTTATGGATATTTTGAAAACTATCTTCTCCTAGACATTATAATTCAGAATGGTTTTGAGTGTGCATATGTATATTTAAAGGTGGCAATATTATGGGTAGGATATATACAATTTAAAAATAACAGCCCTTCTCTAAAAGTGTAACTAAACTTTTTCTGGAATGAAAGTTTCTTATTGTTTATATTTTAAAAGAATAGATTACACAGCTTCTCAATGGTGTGAAATGCAAAACTGAGCATGCAACCTTCTGATGGGCGCATCAAGTAGAAAGCCGGGTTTGTCTGGCAATTAAGGATGTCATACGAAGAAACATCTGGACCTCTTTTGCAGAGAGAAAGAGCTCAGAAAGTGCTCATGGTTGACTGCAAAAATTGGCATGGTAGAGTGCTACACCATGGCAGAGATGGTTCAGCCTCAGAGACAGGAGCACAACATGTGGCACCTCCGCACAAGGCAGCCGGTTCCATCCCAAGCTGGGAAGCCCAGTTGTGACAAAGGTGTGACACTGCTGCCAGGAGAATACTCAGCAAACCAGTTTTGTTCTATACAAAGCTCTGCTTTTCAGCCTTTCATTTTTTCATTTCAGAACGCTTTAGAATCTAAAATTTAAAAATTCCCTACAAAATGCAACAGCTTGGAGGAATGCTTTGCACATGAACAAGACATTTAATTTCAATGAAAACAAGATGTCTTCTGGTTTTGACCTTTCTAGCCTCTTACCATAGGAAATCATAACACACTGAGAAAAGTAACTTCATAGCTAAAAAATAAAATTAATTTTTTTTCCTTTGAAATTTCAAAACAGGTTGAGGAGATTTTTTTATTCTTGTTGTCACTTTTTTTTTACCCACCAAGAAGGTCAGGTTCTGACCACTAGAAAATTCTTTCTGCTTTGATGACAAGTGGGGCTGGGACTAGAAGGCTGTGCTGGCTGGATGACCCAGTCTCAGTGGTGGGAATGACTCCCACGGGTCATACAGGACCTCTGCAGATGACACTGAACACCGTGAAACAGCTCTGATCCTTTCCCACAACTATTCCTGCACTTAGTTAGAAAACATCTGAGATGGTGTGCAATGAAAGGCCATGATCTTGTGACAGATAGATCATTATTGCTGGGGCTAATTACCCTTTGCTGATTCCTGGACAATGAGATTAGCATCAATGAGGCTGGGGAAATCTATCGAATGAAAAGGGACACAAAAGACAAACAATGGAAATTAAATCCCTTGGTTAAACAGAGCAGTGAGCCACTCCTCCTGAGGCAGACTGAAGCCAGGGTGCTATGTCTGCCTCAATGGCTCGAGCAGAGCTCAGAGGAAAAAGAGTGACAAATTACAGCCCCTTTGGCACGGGGTATTTCACAGACAGGACCCCTAAATAGCTGGTGAGACTGGGCTGAGCTGCATGTGTTGTATCCTGACCACAGGCCAGCAGCTTCTCCTGTGACAGACCTCCACTGGAGCAACACTGGAATAACTGACACAGCGTCTGGGGATTAGCACATTGCAGAGAACAATATTGCTCGGGTTCCTGAAGCTAGAAGAATTTGAGCATATATGCTTAAAGATAATTATGTGCCACAAATTCAGGTCTTAAGACAGAAAAGTGGGGTGACATTTTTAGAAGCGCTCGGCAGTGATAAACTTCACTTGTATTGAGGTCAATGGGATTTCTTTCTACGTGTCTTAAGTGGGAACTGAATTAGGTCAGTGCCAAAGTGCTTTTGTAAATCAGACCTGTGTGGTAAGCAGAGGTACAGTGTTTTCCTTGCCTTTAATGGCAGCTTAGGGACATCTCCTCCAATGCAGTGCAGCATGAAGTTCCTCTTCATGACAAAGGCACTACTATGTCTAAAACCCCAAGAAATTCTGTATACGTATGCAAAAGAAATTTTTTTGAAACTACCTTAATGGTTTACAAAATTACATATTTTAAATTTTAAGAAGTTATGGAACATATCTATTTCAGTTTCCTGTTTAGAAATTCCGTGCCCGGTTAAGAAAAAAACACACCTGCACTAAGACCAAGAATGAAAAGCCATCTTTCAGGAAAGCAGTACTTTTGCAGTGAAAAATTATTAAGCACTAAAAAGTCAGATAGGTTTGGAATAGAAGAGTTTCCAAATCCTTACCTTGAGCAATAATGTCCCAGTAGTAGCGCTACACCAGAATCAAGGATAGGAAATGAGAAAAATATTCAGAAAAAAAAGAATGATTTATGAAAAGATTAGACACACAAGTGTGTGTTGAATATGCATGCACAATTGCATGCTTAATTTGCACACCCAATTATTGCCATTGTGCATAAAATTGAATAATTACCCATGAAAATAAATGATTATGGTTATTTACTTCCATAATTACTTGATTTGCACATACAATCATGGTAATTAGGCACACAAATTAGTCATCACACAATTGCATGCCTAACCTTATTAAGAGTTAGAATCAATGCATTTATTTTAAATCGCCTTTGTCCAATTGTGTGGTACCAGGATTTTTTTTTTTATAGCTGGGTTTGGAACTGATGTATGTACTGGGGACAAGCTTCCCAGTGTGCCTCTGCCCTGGTGCCACCCTTCGGGCATCAGCAGAGCCCACAGAATGCCCCCATGGCAAATGCTCCCTTCGTGCACAAATTATAAAGGAAATGCTATAAAAAGAAGAAAAATCAGTCAAAGTGTGATAAGAAATTGGAAATAACACACTTTTCAAGTAGTTACTTTCAATTTAGGAATGAAGTCAATAAGAAAGTCTCAGATATTTGTGGGGAAGAAATGGAAGTTATAATAGAAAAAAACTTAAATGATGTTTTTCAGCACTAACCTTAAAAAAAAATAACTACTATAATTAGTTACCATAATGTTTTTGAAAATCCAGAAAAAATAGGTAAAGCCAGTTAAGAATAGAGATGTTTAATGCCCAAACCTGCATCAGTTCTTTGCTGCACTGACAGAAATAAAATCCAATTTCAGCTTCCAGATTTGTGATTTCACTTATTAGCTTGAATGTCTGCCCCTTGTACATGTCCTGTCTCCAGGTGCAGTAGGTGAGGATACCTTTATTAACTTTCCTATAAATCACATTTTGCTAGGAAACATAATAAAAGCTTGGGGAATTAGTCAATAAAATATTGCTGCTTCTCTATCACTTAATAAATGCCTGGGTCCTGCAGTTGGAAGTTGATATGCTCTCTAATTAAAAAGAACAAATATGAGAAAAATACTGGCAACTTGAAATATTGAGCTGTTTCATGTTTGTTATTGGAGCCTTCTTGAGTACAATTTTCTAATAATTGCACCAGATGGACAAGAAAAAAAAATTAGCATGACAGTTTAAACTGAGTCTATTACTGTATAGAAAGTATCGTGCCTGACAGATCTGTGAATCTCCCTACATAAATCAGTAAAAGCCCTACTGTGTCTGTGAATATAATTTATATTTTTTTCCCCTACCAGTTTTGCTGGTTTTGAGTTAACACCAAGGTAGTTAACGCTGGAAGAAATATAGGGGTTAAAATATTCTGTCCTGAATTCATCTTTTTTTTTTTTTTTTTTTTTTTTTGGTTGTTGTTAATTATGTGCCTTTCTTGTTTAATGCACTTTAGTATGAATTGTATTTCTTGTAATTGCTTTATTATTACTTGACATTAGACCTTATGTTAAGCAATCAAAATGGTATGGCAGGATGAGAAGGAGGAAAAATGACGAAGATCCAGTGAAGATGAGTTTGCATCTTTAGAGCAATCATATAGTCCCCAACTGCCAGAAATGTTATAGGATTAGCATTACACTTTATCTATATTACATCCTATCAAAAAAATGAAGAAAGAAGGAAATCCCTGAGCAAGCAGATATTTGACTTATTAGCTTGGGACAAAGTTTTGCTTTGTGTCATCCCAAGTGGGACCTGTTATCAGCCTGACTCCTCTCTGCTGCTGTGCAATAAAACCCACCACATTGAGAAGACATGGCCCAGGGTCAGGAGGGTCACATGGTGATGCAAAAGCCCAGTGCTGCTATGTGTGTATGTTTGAGGCACTCTTAGAAAGCAGTGGCAAAAATGCCTTAATAAACCTGGTTAATGCCATGATACAAGAGCTTTCTTCAAATCCCTTAAAATATTAGGTGTCAAAACCTGCCAAAAAAATATAGTACCTTTGCAACACAGGCCCATTAGTATTTTATAGGCAGTAAGAACCTTAAGACTCCCCTATCTTAAATCCTAGGGAAAGCCATTTAATAGAAATAACTCAGGACTTCCAAAGTAAATGTTAACACGTCTTGCTAGTTTAATTCTTTCACAAGGTGATTTATATAAATCACAAGTAAATGATGGTTTAGAGTGTCATTGCAACCAGCCTGAAGTTAAGGCATGAAGACAAATTCAACCCCAGGAGGTATTTTGACTTTAAACCATTCATTCTGCAGTGCATTGTCCTGCTGTATCCTGACAGCATACTGATTTGATGCACTGATCAAGTGCCAGTCTCATGCAGAAAAAAAGTATTTATTTACATGCATAAGGCTACTTAAAAAAAAAATAAAATCTGTGTATTTCCTGCTGCTAAGGGGGTATTTGTTTAGTTGATGTAATATTTTCCATAATGATTTCTGATTACCAAAATGCATAGTACAAATGGTAATCAGTGCCCCTTTCAAAGCAAATGCTGCTGCTGAGTACCTCCTATGAGTTTAATCACAGTGTGCAATTCACACCGTAATGTGTTATAATTGCCCCCTACAAAGTTGGTCCTGTTTCATTTTAATATCACTGGACTAACTACTGAAACTCCACATGAGTTCCTTGAATGCTGCATTCTTCATTGAGAATTTTACATACATAATTAATCTCAAATAAAGGTACCATAAAAAAGATGAGGATTTTTAAAGAAATGCCCTTGGGTTTTAATAGCTGTAAAATCAGAGGTGGCACTTGGAAAAGTTCACCCTGTAGGACACTTTACTCTGAGATCCAATTTGATTGCCATTTCCTTCAGATAACTTTACCTGTTGTTTTGGCAGAGGAAAAGTAAGTACTGATGTAGCAGTTTATCCTCATTTTTATGCACCTATGAATATCATTCACACCAAGATGAGATGATAATTCTTATGTTACTTTTTAAAAGAACTGTTGAAAGTACCCAGGGTTATAAGCGGCAGAAGACATGATGCTGCACAGCATTTTGAGCCAAAGATCTACAAGGGCAACCAGAGATGAGCATGCAACTCACCTGCTGTTAAAGTCTGCACAATCCATCTCTAATATTTATAGCAAATAGTGTTATTTGCATGGTCATGCAGCACACGAAGTTATTCAAATTTAATACCTTTTTGGCTACCTTTTACTTGTATGTGAGCAAGTCTTTGAACATTCCTAGTTAATGCATTTGCTGTTCCAAATATCTGAGCATTCCCCTAATGGTTCCTGTTGGTCAAAGTGCTGATTATCTGCCTGCTTTCCCTGCCCACCGCAGGGGACACGTTTGGGGCAGCTCAGCTCTGCCACAGCCAGGGGAGGCCCACTTTGTTGCAGCCCACAGGGAGCCTGTCCCAGGAGCCTTCCATCTCCTCTGGGACCTGTCCTGGGGAGGTACTGCCAGGGGTTAATGAGAGAACCAAGTGGAGGACAGGTCAAAGCCGCTTTAACCTTCCTGCTGTTTGCAACTGGTGTTTGAGCTTTTCCTTCACTGGGCGAGTGAAGGTTTTAACCTGAGGAGGTGTAAATAGAGCATTCTCATCAAGGTGGGTCACTGGAGCACAACATGCTGCCTCTTTAACTGGCTTCGTGACTGAAACCCAGCGTACAGCACCGCGTCAGCTCTCCACCTGCTCTCACTTCAGCTCAGGTAGCCAAAGGCAGCACAAGGCACAGGTCACCAGTGCTAGAAACTCCTCTTGTCCCTCTGACACCGTGCCTGCTACAAGTGATATGACCACTTTAATTACACCAATTGCATCAATCAGAGCTGCCGGTGAAATCACCAAGGGGAGCCGTGGCCTGGGACTGAAACATCTTTTAATAACACTGATGAACTGTTCCCTTCCTTTGTGTCTGACCCTGACTTCCCAAAGGGAATTACCAGCACACCACCTTCTTTCACAGCGGATGCACTGCCAAGCCAGGAGCTCCCACCTCCTCATTAACTGCAGTTCCTCTTGCTGCTCCCCTAATGAGGGCTTGCTCAGGAGTCTGCCAGCCCTTGGCAGCTCACGGCTGCCAAGCATCCAACATCAGGCAGGAACCCACAGTGCTTCCAGCCTCTCTTGGCTTCTGGAACCAGGACTTGGTCCCTTTTTCTTGAACACAGTGCACAAGGGTAACCTAGCACATGCAGAGAGGTAAGGCACAATATCCTCAAAACTTTTTAGTAGCTAATGTTAATGGTGAGTGGCTGATGACAACTTCTTTGGCCGCAGTGCTTAGTGATGACTAGAAGAGATGAGAAGCACAAGAAGCACAGGTTTTATTCTTTGCTTGCCTGCTTAATACCTCCATTATTTCCCAAAACCTAAGAAGTGCACCATCAGGCCTTCACTGTTCAGCTACTAAGGGGCAAAATGACCAGATGGTGGTGACTGATGGTACCCAAATTGGGCTGACCCCAAAGTCAGCCTAGGAGATGTGACATGAGTCCTTGCTACTTGCCCTGACCCTCATGATATTTTCCTTCTGTCAGGTCTCCTCTCTTTTCCTTCTGTCCTTTTTAGCTACATCTCCTTGTCTCCTTGCCCTGTGACACTGAGAAAGGACAGTTAGAAGCAAGAAACTCAACAATCCAACACTAATACAATTTTCCTGTGGTTTAGACTAGTGCTAAAATCATGTGCCTTGTTTGTTTCTATCCCTGCACCAGATTTATGAGAGAGACAGCATATTCCTGCTAATATTTTCTGTTTCCTCCCTATCTTCATTCCAGACTTATGTTGTATATGACAAAAAAAACCCCAAATCTCTGCTCCAAACCATTTCGTTCAATTAATGCCATCTTGAAAAGCACTTGCTTATGTCAAATCCAACTGAAAACAGTCTATGGAGCTCAATGAATAGGAAACAAGATATCCAGTTATTTTAAAAGTTAAAAATTAATCTTACATGTAAAATTGTGTGTACTTCTACTAACCGTTAACATGGGATGGAAATAATAGCATTTATCAAAAAAGAGATGTGGCATTCCTAAAGGTCAAAACTGCCCTTGACTGTATGATATTGAAGCATCAATCATTAGCAGTTTTTTTCCTGGGCTGAACCCCAGCCCTTCATTGTGCCAGCATGTCACATTCCACCCTGGTGTAAAAGCAGAGTTTAGACTTTTCCTTCTTTTGTGGAAGCCACTTTGATGTTTCAGGTTGTGCTCTGGGTGGACAGGATATGAAGGACAGAGCAACGTACATGCAAGAAAAGGGCATAAAGACAGTGTTTACATAAGCATTGTCTCAGAGACCTATTGTCCCTGAAGCCTCTAACAACCTGGAACCACACACAAACACGCTACTCTTCTGTTTGAAAAAAGTCATGAATGCAATACATAATTGCACAAATTTTAGACCCAAGGACTATTTCAAATGTGAACTTCACAATGGATCTTCCAAAGCTATTGTAACCATTGTCAGGGAGCATTCATGTTTTCAGAAATAATTAAGAAGTAATTAAAGCAAAAATTCTTGGGTATACCTTGCCAAGGTTCTCGGAAGCTTATTCCCTGAGATGCATTGTTTGAGAGGGGAAAAAAAAAAAAAAACACAGGGAAAAAGAGGCAGCATGAATTGTAATTACTCAAAAGCAATGCAGAATAAAGCTACAATAAATTCCTTCACAGTTGAACTCAACTGTTTAACAAATGAAAACTCTAATTGACAATTCTGTACCAAAGTGTAAATTTGTCAGGGAAGGATGCGCAACAAGTTTTCGGTGCTTTCTTTTTCTCCTTGTACATCATAGTGAGTGCTGTTGTGATTTGGATCTATTACTTCTGAATATTGCATGAAGCTGACAAGCACTTGTCATTTAAAGACCACATGGAGGCATTTAGTTTTCCATTTAGACATAATAACACATTATGCAAATAAGCTTGCCAAGGAAAGCTGGAGGCTTACATGAAATAAACTGTCAAACACCAGTTGCTAATAAATGAACATTTCTTTATAGATTGTCTTAATTTGGGCAACTGGAAAATAAGCGTGACTGCATGGATAGACAGTCTTTCAATATGAAATTCTGGGGATCGTGCAGAGCAGAAATCTTCCCAGAAAATTGATGTTCCTTGCCTTTGTGTGCAAACACAAAGAACTTTAAGTAACCCTGTTAAATATTTGCACTATATTGCACAAAACAATAAAGGTTTCGAAACTGGCTCCCTGCATCGCAGACGCCAAGGGGTGTATTTCCCTTTGCCATGCCCAGAGCAGGGTGCCTCCTGCCGGCACAGTTCCCGGGCTGCTGGCACCGCCTGGCACATCCTCCTGTGTCACCCCAAAGGGAGCCCTCGCAGCCCCGCAGCACTGCCCAGGGCTGGTACACTGCATTTCAAACAGGCATGGCTTCTGCATTGGCTGTCTCTGTGCTATACACACTTGGTAATGGGGCAGCAAAGCAGAGTATTTAAAATAAACCAAAACACAGGCAGCTCGGAGCAGTGAAGGTCCCAGCCTTTCAGATGCAGTTATAACCACGTAAATAGACAGCTCAGAAATGCTTACATGCACGGTTGTCAAAATTAAACACAGACAGACCTCTTAAAACAACACTCATCAACAAATAGACCATTGTGACAGACCCCAAAAAAATATAGAGGTTACCAGGGTCAAAATAAGGCTTTTGTTTGAGTGAACTATTTCTCCTTGGCCTGATAACATACTATCAGAAATCATGTGTTTCTTTACTGTGGTGGGAGAAGGGCTGTAGCTTTGAGCTGTTCTGTACCATCCTGAAAAATTCCACCATTCAAGGAGGAAAAGGAGTCTCTGAGTGCCAGAGTCTGCTGGGGAAGGATGTGTCAGGAGGAAAGGGTCACTTGCTCTATCCACTCTCTAAGCAGAATGTGCTAAGAGAAGGTCTTAAAATAGAGCAGTAAAACCCAATCCAAACAATCAACCCACCACCAAATCAACCAAAATACATCAGTAATCATACTCTTCTTGTGCAAATTAAAATTTTAATGGAAGATATTGATTTGCCAATTCACTCGGTGTAAAAATAGCCTAATTGCTCTACATCTTTTATATTGCTTTGAAGGGAAACTCAAGCCAATGTGTAATTCCAATGGTTAATTTACTATGTCATTCCTTGTTTCTATTTTTTAATAATGTGAATAAGATACAGTTATTTCTAAATTTGCATCTTTTCATCCTTTAGGAAACTACACCCCAAAGTATTATTCTGTCAGAAATCCACTCTTAATTGGGCTAATCAGGTAGTATTTCTACATAAAGAAGGAAGGATTATAGTCTCATTTACTGAGAAGTTCATATGACAGTTGCAGACATTTATATTTGAGTAGCTGGTTTGGGATCTGTCCAAATCTTTCTCTTTTTGCTTCTTTTTAATTAATATTTCAGGCATACAGGATAGCTTCTTCTTTTTTGGAAACTGAATTGAAAAATTTGATTTGCACTGGGCATTTTGCCATTGGGGGAAAAAAATGAAAAATAAATCAAAAACCTAAGAAGGAATTCATGAAGTTTTGCTTTGTAACTACCCCAAAGTTTTCCTGTATAGGGGAAACTTTACCTGATGAAACCACAGTGTCCCTCTGTCATACAGCATAACTGAGGGGACAGCTGACTTGCCAGTTATTTTAAGACAAAGTAAAGCTAGGAAGATGATGCTTTGTATGATCTGACTAACCTTCCCTAAAATGACCAAAAGAAGCTATATTCAGAGGCATTTGAAACTGAACATTTACATGGAATTTAAGAGCCTTTGCAAAAGTTCTGACAGTTCCAAACCTGACAGCTCAAAATCTCCCCATCTGCCAGGAGCCTGTGCAAACCTCACTCTACCTGCACTCTCCACAGAGCTGTAAGATTTAAATTTAGTTTTTAATAAAGCCTGTCAACTGCTTGTGGGTGGAACTAGTATAAAGCAGCATTCTGGTTTTAGTCAGAATTTATCCCTGTGGTGTGAGAATGAGGAGGCACCTGGTGGAACATGAAGCAGATTCATTCACAAGAGGTGAAAGCAAGCACTTGCTCACACAAGAAGCAGCAAACTTCTGTGAACTGCTGCCATAGGAACCTGGAGAAGAATGATGTCAGCAAATGAAAAAAGCATTCAAACAAATTCATGGACAACAAGGTCCATAAACAGCTGTGTCAGAATCAAGACAGAAGACCACAGCTCACAGGGAGTATAGATAACCAGAAACTTAACTGAACTGCCAAATGGAGTGATGAGCATTCCAACTTCCTCTTTTGAGCCCCAAGGTTTACTGTATCAAGTGTTGCTTATGCACCTGTATGCATGGCCCAGGGCCCCAGCACGCAGCAGTAGCAGCGATGCCTATCCAAGCACAGAGCAGAAAGTGTTGAAATCAAAGCAACTTGTGAGAGAAGAGTACAGCACTGTTGGGGTTAGGAGCAAAAACAAAACCTAAACCCAAAGTAAACCTACTTCCCTAGCATGTATTCCCCTGTTCATTTTATCCATGTGACAGCTCATTTCAGAGTACCACCAGTGGCTCCACTAACCCTAATCCTCTGTATTGTGTAAATACTGCAGCATTGCCACAGGCTTATACACAGGACAGTGCTATCGTTATCAACACTGATCAGCTGGCAGGAACAGAATCCTAATAGCGAACATATTTTGGTACAGTCTTAGCACTACTGAACAAAACTGCTTTTGAATTTGGGAATTAGCTGATGTGATGTGGTAAAAAAACAGAACTACTGACTCTCATACTGGGATCAGACAAGGGCATCAGGGTAGAATTTTATTAGATTATTATTTCCTTGCTCTCTTCTTGACACAGTCAATCTTTCTTGCAGGGTTTTCATTAATAAATAATTACCTATGGCAAGAGACAGAGATGTATAAAAAGGCCTTACAAGTGCTCTCATACAGCAGGCAGCCTTTTAAAAAACAAAGATGGAATTGAAAAGTTTCAATAATCCTAGCCTTGTCATCTACAATGCTGTTGAAATAACCCCCTAAAGCACTGTTGAAAGGCACAAGAGCAACACATCAAGCAAGAAATGGTCGACTTCTAGATGATACTGTCTCGACTACAAGGGCATCCCTTTGTAGAAAAGATTAAAGGGAGACTGCCTTTTTCTGAATGCTGTTGACTTATACAACTACCATTTAGCAGTTTGACTTTCTTTTTGTGGTCAAGAATGTATTATTAATGTGCAGTCCTTTAAAGAACGTACTAAATTCCTCCTGCATTTAGCACTTACAAAACATACAGAGGGGGAAAAAAAACCCCCACCAGTGGTTTTCACAGTCTAAACAATAACAAAGTGCCTCCAGGATTCATTTTAATGAGAAACACCAGTGTAGCACTGTGGAAGTCTTGAGATGGGCAACGCATACCAGCAGATTAATTATCACGTAGGAGGCAGGAACTATGTGGATTTTATAACACAGCTTGTAGAAAATAAAAATTTTATTAATCACTGTGAGAGTTGTACTTTCTCAAAGGTACCATTAACTTGTAAATATATGTGCCCCATACATTCAGAAGGAATAGGAAATGAAGGACCCTTTCCTCTCTCCCCTCTCCAACACTACAAGGTAGGAAATTTTCTTCCCTTACAAATAGCAGCAACTTCTTGATTTCTGTTTTGGGTTGGCTGTTCTTTTGTGTTTTTTTTTTCCCTAAAGTTGAGATTAGTATAAGTTTTTCTGAGCTTAACAGAGACTTCAGCTGGCAAACAGCATGACACTCACTAGTCTTGCACACATCTGTGGGACAGATTTATCACCGTTGGCATGCCATGTAAACGATGGCTTCAATCCCTGACGGAACACTCATTGACTTTCATGAAGGTTTTATGGATCACTGAGTCCAGGGCCATCTCCTGATATACCTTTTCTGGACTTGTGGATAACATCTGCAAGGCAAAGCTCTCTCTCTGCCCTCATGCAGAAATTCTCTGCTGGAGAAGGCACTTCCCTGACTCCAGCAAACCCAAGTGGCAGCTGATGCTCCAATTGCTTCAACCTTCAAAATGGGAGGTGATAAGAGATAGGAATTTTAACAATGCAGTGACTTGAGTCATAACCTCACTGAGCATATTTGATAACTACAGTCTAATTTCTGGTTGTAATTCAGAGGAGGACTGCATTGTTTTACAAGATAAATGTATTAATCTCTATTCTTCTGTGGTGGGTATCTAGGAGATTAACTACATTGCTGAATGTGTGAATTTGTCTGTGACCAAAACCTGACATGAATACAAACTATACGAATGATTTCTAAGACTCTTTTGTTAGGGCATAATCTCCAGACAGATGTCCATGATATCTGAGCAGTCAGTACCACACTATCATTTATTTGGAATCTGTACCCCAAATAAAACTGACTTTACTACAGACTGTATAATTTCTAACTTCTGCATATTTTGGCCAGTTTTACATTCTAGCATTCCCTGATTCACAGCATTTGGAGGGCTCGGGCTCACGTTCAGCCTTTCAGAAACTACACACATGATGAAATAGGTTTGGTACAGTCCTTTGAACGAGATAGTTTGTTTAAAGTAATACTTTGATAGCTTTCTCTGGGAGAAAGTCGCTCTTGTGAAGTGGAAATATTTTCCATGTACCAGTCACAAGAGTGCAGAAATGTACTTCTTTCTCTTACTGTTTCAAATCCTGGCAATGTTACTGATCTTACTCTCCCACTGAAATCTTTATCTTGGCCCCCAGTGGTGACAGTCTCACTCTTGCATGATGCAGCTGAATGCAGAGTGGGAGCACCCAGCTGCTCACGTCTGGCTGAGCTGAGGACCTGAGGCCCAGGACTTCAGTATTGGCCACATGCAGGACTGCTGGCACCGAGAAACCCTCTCTACCTTGTTGCCATTGCTTTGTGATCCATATATTAATGATAATTAATTAATATTAACACTAATAAGAGTAGGGCTTGTTGTGCTGCATACATACCAACTGCAGTGTCCACACTGAGCAAGCACTTTCAATATCCCAATATTACTTACAAGGTGATAGTCTTTTTTTTCCTTGGACGAGCAATATGTGATGCTACTGGAGAGTTGTTAATTCTTTCTCAAATTATATTTTGCAACTTCTGCATTTTTCGTGTATGCAGGCTAATTCTGGTTCCTCTGAACAGATTAGTTACTTATAAATGTTCAGGTAATCCATGCAAATAGACTGCAGTAAGGTTGTTTATTATTTTTTTTCCTACCTGCAATGGGTACAGAATGTGATTTCTCATTTCTGAACAAGTTCTACAAGCAAGTGGAATAAGTGAATAACAATAAGTAATGCATATTTAAATTAAATTTTTGAATCCATGTTAAAATTTGTGAAGCTTTTAGAATAAATGAGCATTCCCCCAATTCCTTTCAGAGAATGAACTCTCTCTGCATTTATAATTTAAAATACCCTAGCTGTATCCATGAGTGGGGTACAGAGGACATTGCATACAGATAACATCTTCAGAGAAGCTGAAATATTATTCTTTTCTGAAAAATGAAGGGAACAAAGCCTGCATCCCCAAGGTGTCCCTCCCAGGTGCCCTTCTAAGCTGGCATTCAGGGTGATTCGGAGGAGAGGGCAAAGCAGGGGTGCTGTGGGGAGCCAAGATGGGAGCAACTGCAGCACCCCCCTGCTGCTGCCATCACCCTCTCCCCAGCCCTGTCCTGGGACACTGACAGCCTGGCTCCCTATCTCCAGCTGTCCAGGCAGGGGAGGCCAGTGTCTCACCACCTCTAAGGCCTGTGGCTCACAGACCCTTGGTTTCCCCTAGCAATTTTCCACAATTTGTTATGCCTTTCCATGGAGAGGAGCAGGCTGGATAGGCAGCAGTGCTTTTCCACTTCTTATACATGTGTGGGCCCCACTGTTTAGGGTTCAGGGCTTGCCAATCCCCTTTAAAGAGTCACAGAGCTGCTGCCTGTCTCCATGGGTCTCTGTATGTCAGCTGCCAGGTAGGTCTGGACCATGCAGCCACTCTGAGATGTGGCCAGCAAGAGCCCAGAGCAAGGCTTGCCAACACAGAAGCATGCTCCTCACACCCAGACACTGGTGCTCATGCCTCCACAGTCAACGCACAGAGACAGCATGAAAAACTGTACAGACCTACAGCATTGTGTGCACTGACATGGCATGGGGGAGCCCTGCTGAGATCCTTGAACTGCAGCTCATGTGCCCTGACTGCACAGGGGCCAGGCTATTAGCAGAGATCTCCCTCCTCTTTCAGCTACTTTGTGCAACTAACTTCAAATTACTGGAATAAAGCCACAGACATACTTTCCCATTCTAAGGAAGTGACCAAAATATGTAACATCCCAGTCTGTTCCCATCTCAAGAGTCATTTACCAACAGCATAGCTCCAGCTGGAGAATGCAGCAAAGCACAACAGACCTGGCAGCCAGGACATCCTCTCAAGACAGGAGTGGCAGGGATTCAGATCCCTTCCTCTGAGCACCTGCAATGTTTCATGCATGTGCTCAAAGTGGCAAGATGTCTTTTGTAAGTTACTGAGCAGCACTGAGGACCCCAAGCTGCTCTCTGTATCCACAGCAGAGTAACTACCTTCACCACTGAGCATTTCAGTCAGGAATATTAAAAGCTACTCTGTTAGAGTGAGGGGAACTTAAACAATTGCTATTATTAATTTTAAAATAATTAAGTGAGAAGCTATAAGGCTATCATTTTCTCAGCAGGATCACAAAATCTTCCAGCTCTATGAAATGTTTTACTATGCCTATATGTTTGGCTACAGCCGAGTCCGACTATAAAAGTATGACATCTTTTAATTACATTTTAATGAAAGCTGTAACTAATCCAATAGCTCATTTGTTTGTACCTTGTGGGAGAAAGAAAGAAAAGCTCAAGAACAATCTCAGAATTCTTGGTTTTGGAGTCTGTGGAGAGATACAGGATGCTGGTTATGCCAAATTCCTGTTAACAGCCTACAGCATTAGATTTTGTTTGCCAGTGACCACAAAGAACATCAGCATTTAAACAGGTGTATGCTTTGGTGTGTCTTGGTAGTGCTTTCCTCCATTTGTCAGTTTTCTCAAACACTGCAGGAAGGAGAGGTGTATAAGGGGTACATGGTCTAGGAGCATGTCTAGCTTGAAGGACTGCCCAGTGGCTTCACTGAGCTTTGAATCAGACCTTTACTGAGCCATCTCCCATTGAGCCCTTTCACAATCCCTTCCTCAACACAGGGAGCAGGATCATTTCAGCTATTACATACATTGAAAAAATTGGATTTGAGCCTTCAATAGACATAATTTCCCCCATCTCTGAAAACTGACATCTCTTTTATGTTTTCCATCAATAGACTGACTTTTACATCTTGCCTGCCTGCCCTATAGACAAATACAGTCATAATATTCATAATTGCTGTACATTTCTCTTGAACAGGTGAACTGTATCTTGTGGATTCAGACTAAGACTTGGAGAGCTCAAGGACGGTCTGGAATTAAATACCTCAAGTAGTGGGCTCAAAAAAAAAAAACAAGAAAAAAAAGCATGCAATTTCAACTGCTGGGAAAGAAATGTGCTTGAGAAAGGAAATCAAGCGTTTGGTGGGCATAGTTTGGTTCCTAGTGGATAGCACTTCTCATTGTCACATTGAATTGGTTGCCTTTGCTTAAGCGAAAGCCAGGACAGAATAACCCTGGAAACTATATTACCTCACAACTTTGGAGATGAAGTTTGTTTCAAGCCAGACCTGAGATGAATTTGTAGTCTACTGACAGGACTGAAAACCAAATGTTTGCCTCCTCAGCAGGACTGCCAATACATTTAAAATTCACATCCAGAAAATTAATCCTTCTCTTTAGCTACAAAATATTCATCTGAATGGAAAGGTCAGTGAACATTTTCCTCTTCTCTTGCTAATTGAGAGGCAGGTCATATGCTTAATTTGCCAAGAAACCAGGACCTTGTACTTCTCATGTTGAGCAGAAGGCTCCAACAAATACGCTTGATGGATCCACGTCCATGGCATCTCTGGATGGCTGCCATCATTCACCTCAATGAAAATGATGCAGTTTGCTTGAGATTATAGACTCCTATAGATTTCCAATTTTCACTAGACATGCTCAAATCCCTTGGGATCTAAGCATTTGTAGATCCCTATCAGTCTTGCAGTGCAGAAACAAAAGTGGCAACATAATTGGCACAGTGGAGCAATAAGACTCTCCCATTCTGCTTTCAATTTAGTCCCTTACTGCAATTTCTTGACAGTAGATTTCTTCTTAGTGCTAATGACCTCATATAAGGTTCTCAAGGACCAGATTAAACTTTAAAAAGAAGTATATGTATTTGGTGTTTTTAAATGTAATAACCACACTCTTAATAGGAATGCTATCTCCAGAGTAGACTGTACTACATAATATTGGCTTTGTTTGGTTTTGTTTTTCACCAGCAATATCAACTAATGCTTTGTGTGTTCCTGTGCTGCTCAGTCACAATATCTAGTGAACATTTGATCAAAGCAGTTGATGTCAGTAAAGCATGCTCGTAACCACTGCATATTTGTAGTGTTAAAATATGGCATACACAGCCTCAAGTTGTTGCAAGAGGGATATTTGCACAGACTACAGTAAACCCAAGGTAATGAATATATAATCTCCCCCTGTAAGGTGAAAAGGGAAAGTGCATCAGCACTATTTCTGTTTAGAACAGCTCTTTTAGCACAGAATTAATTCTGGCCCTCCTCTGTAATACCTGTGCTCCAATGCTAACACAGGATGGAAAGCTTAAAATATGCTGAAATACAGCACAAAGCACTTACAGAGAGAAATCAGAGCAAGTACATTTCTATTTGTGAGCAGCAAGTGGCATAACTTTTATTGTTGATGATGTAGGTTCTCCTACATGCAGTAGATAGGCTGGTTTTGCCTGTGGGAAGCAAAGCTGTGCTTTTAGCATCTCTGTAGAGCAACGCTGTTTATGTTGTGACAAAGAGTTCCATCAAGAAGCAAGACTGATTTCATCAAGGCACAAGGCAAACACTAATTCAACTCAAAGTACTTGGAGGCTTAGTGTCTCAGAAAAGTCTTTGAGGGGCAATCCATACAAAAGTAATGTTTGAAATGCAGGTGTTGCACTTTGCTGTTTAACCAGGCAAAGAACCTGAATACAACTGAAAGCAACTATGTTTGATCAAACCATATTTTCTTACAAAGGAAACCCACCTAAGCAGACGTGCAAAAGATACTAGAGATGAAGGGACCACAGGTACCCTTAGAGCTTGCATGGTTCTCCAGCATGGATGTTTCCCTCAGTGGACAGCAAGACATTTAAAACAAACATCAGATGCCAATACTTGGAAACAGATGATAATAAACTCCTCAGGTCTGCACTTAAGTCTTTGGAAATACTTATCCCCCCTTGTGGGCACTGCTAGAACTGAAACAAGTTTTAAGTGTCTAAATGCTACTGTAGCAATGAGAATTATCGTAAGTATAATGATCTCAAGATGAAGGTAAAACAAGTTTTGTAAGTTGAAGTAATAGCTTACACTATTCATGAGAATGTAGGGAGAAAACGAATTAGAATCATAGAATCAACTGGGTTGGAAAAGACCTCTAAGATCATCAAGTCCAGCCCTTGATCCAACACTGCCGTAGTTACTAGGCCATGGCACTAAGTCCCACATTCAGTCTCATCTTAAAAACCTCCAGGGATGCCCAGCCTGTAGCAATGCATGGGGTTGTTGTGGCCAAAGTGCGGGACCCAGCACTTGGCCTTGTTGAACCTCATCCAATTGGAATCAGACCATCTCTCCAGCTTGTCCAGGTCCCTCTGCAGGGCCCTCCTGCCTTCCAGCAGATCAGCACTCCCTCCCAACTTGGTGTCATCTGCCAATTTGCTAATGGCGGACTTAATTCCCTCATCCAGATGATCAATAAAGATATTAATAGAACTGGGCCCAACACTGATCCCTGGGGAACACCACTGGTGACCGGCCGCCAACTGGATGCAGTGCCATTCACCACCACTCTCTGGGCCCGGCCATCCAGCCAGTTCTCAACCCAGCACAGAATGCCCCTGTCCAAGCCATGGGCTGCCAGCTTTTCCAGGAGTATGCTGTGGGAGACAGTGTAAAAGGTTTTGCTGAAGTACAGATAGACCACATGCACAACCTTCCCCTCATCCACCAGGTGGGTCACCTGATCATAAAAGGAGATCAGGTTGGTCAGACAGGCTCTGCCCTTCCTAAACCCGTGCTGGCTGGGTCTGATCCCTTGTCCATCCTGTAGGTGCTGTGTGATTGCACTTAGGATGATCTGCTCCATAACCTTGCCAGACACTGAGGTCAGGCTGACAGGCCTGTAGTTTCCAGGGTCCTCCTTCTGGCTCCTTTTGTGGATCAGCATGACATTTGCCAACTTTCAATTATCTGGGACCTCCCCAGTGAGCCAGGACTGTTGGTAAATGATGGAGAGCAGCTTGGCGAGCTCTTCCGCCAGCTCCCTCATCACCCTTGGGTGGATCCCATCTGATCCCATAGACTTGTGAGGATCTAAGTGGCTCAGCAGGTTACTAACTGTTCCCTCCTGGATTACAGGGGGGCTATTCAGCTTCCTGTCTCTGTCTACCAGCTCCAGAGGCCAGTTGTCCTGTCTTACTGTTGAAAACTGAGGCAAAGAAGGTGTTAAGTACCTTAGCCTTTTCCTAATCTTTGGTGACTATGTTCCCCCCCATGTCCTACAAAGAATGGAGGTTTTCCTTGCCCCTCATTTTGCTAATGATGTATTTGTAGAAGCACTTCTTGTTATCCCTAACAGAAGTGGCTAGATTGAGTTCAAAATTCATACATGCAAATCTTTCTAAGGACAAGAAATGCTTCAAAGCTCACTTTCTCTTTGAAACTATACATCTCCTCATGAACCTCATGTAGCTTAAATGTAACTGAGCACTTGAAAAGAAGCTGGTCCAAAAAATAGTTCCAAGGCTCTTATTGTAAAAAATTATAGAGAGATATATATAAGACCAAAATAATAGGTGAGTTCATTCAAAACTACCAGGACAGTGACAAAGAGTTGCGAGAAAACAAGTTACTTGATTGTTTCATTCTTAAACTAAATTTTAATTGAAAAATTACATGTACAGAAACCTCACTACGGTCTCCTTGGAAATGTATATTGCTAATGACAACCTGACTTACTGCCTTTTTTTAAAATACTAAGATCAATACTGGAACATAAATGAGAGCTCTTAATGGCTTCCTAAGGAAGTGCCCTATGCAACCCACTGAAGTCTACAGCAGGAATTTTCTCCCACTGAAGCCCACCAGGAGCAAAGCAACACTTAAAGAAACAGGATTTACTAGGAATAAAGAAGAAAGGGATAAGATTGGAATGCCTTTTTGGTGTGGTTTTTTTTTTCTTTCTTTTTCTTTTTAAGAATTACTCAGAAAAATTTCTAGCCAAAAGTACTGATGGGAGTAGTAATGACATCCTGGCATCCTGGGTCCTCAAACGGTAAAGAAGTTCAGGTTCAGTACTGATAGCAGTATCAGGTATGTTTAGCAGGAAAAGTAAGAAGCACAACATCCAAACTTGAGGAAGATGCATGTTTTCCAAATGAAAAGGAGTAACACCTTCACTCAAAGCAAGATAAAAACAAGACGCAGAATCATAGAAAATGCATACAGAAATATAAGCTCACAAAGACTATAGCATGCAGTCAATTGAGAGACTAAAGAGGACAGTTACAAGATGTTCAGCCTGGGCTCACTTGTGCTGAAATGGTTGGTCCGGTGTAAAAGCCAGTCCAGTTTCAAACAAGTGATGAGTTAGCAACTTGGTAAAGATCTCATTTATATGATTGCCTTGAAACCCTCTAAAAATTATTTTCTCAAAGGCTATACCTGAAAGCTCATCTAAGTAAAAAAAAAACATGCCCAAAAGCTCAAAGGTGATTTCCAAAATGGAACAAAAATATTGAATTATCAGGTGAAAGCATAATTAAACTTGCTTATTGCAAAGAGGAGCCATAAAAGATTACAGAAACAAAGATTAATTTAACCATGATAATGTGCTCAGAAAAGAAATGCTTAAGGACTACACCGAAGAACAGGACAGCTTTTGATCTGCCCTGAAAAACAAACCAGTACTGCAGGCTCCCAGTCTTCACAGAAAAGAACACCAGCATGCATCACCTGCTGACCCCCTTGTCATGCTCTTCTCACACAGGAAACCTCTAAAGCTCAATAACATCTCTTACTGATGGATCTTTAGAACAACTGATTCATAGAAACAAAGCTTGATTTTTATCAAGGTTATCTTGGATTTAAATTTTTTTTAAGTGAAGTGAGCCCTTTTAGTTTTCCCCTGCTACAGGCAAGAGGAAGGAAGGCAGTTCCAGTAGAAGAGCCTAGCAGTAATCCTTGATTTCATCAAGAAACCACTGCCTTAGAAAATGCAGGTAGTAGACACAAATGTTATTTTAAACCTAACTCTGTGATCAAAACACAGCAAAATCAGTGAAGTGCTTGTGTTAAGTGAGGACAATGCCCTACCTAGGAGACAGACACAGGTTCAAAACTCTTAAAAATAAAAAATAGAGACTGAATAACCTACCACAATACAAGTCACGCCAAATTAGCGACAGCCGTGACACAGTGGTGGAGCCAGCAGCTCACACATCAAATTCAGATGAAAAATCACTGTGATAAATCAGATGGTGGGTAAAGGCTCAGCATGAAGTTAGAGCAGGACCTGGGCAATGGCACTGCCTGACATTCAGAGAGGGGAAGCCACAGGAGTTCAGATGAAGCAAAAGGCTAGAGACAGGCAGCAGCAGATTTGCTTCATCTGCTGTTATTCATCTCTCTGAGAAATAAAGAGTTTCACCTTAAGAAATCTTAACTACCCGAATAGTCTGTTAGGGCATGACTTGCCTTAATACTGTAACATATGTTTAGGGTCAACTTCATTTGTAGCCCAACCTGGAACAAGAATGGAGGATGCTGCAGGAATGGTAGCAAGCATCATAAGCTACAACACAGGCTGGGGTCTCTCGGGATCATGTGTTTTTCTACATTTTGTGCCCAGACAGGATTCTAATCTGGAAACTTATGGCTTCAGGTTCCTACAGCTGGCCATTTTCTTTCAAAAGTGTAGCTAAGCAGTACTGAATATTTATTTTGAGTACAGCATGACACGATCAACCCCTTTGGTCAAGAGCAGGTCCAACCTCATGCTAAGTGTCCGTAATTACAGGACTGCATCAATTATCCCACAAGGAGCACTTTGAGCCTTGCCATGTAAAGGCCAACGCTGTTCTTGTAGCACCATGACCTCACCTCGCCCGCGCAATCATTAGTGGGGGCAAAAAGGTGAGAAGATGAAGGGCTGGTTTCCTCCTGCTTGGGGGGTAACTAGCAAGGCAGGGGTTTGCAGGCTCTTCCAGCAGACCCCCTGAGCCAGACCTCCTTTTGAACCAAGACACTGCACAGCCCTTCTTTATAAAGATTGTCCTGTCATGTAATTTTCTAGAAGCTGAAACCCTTTTAAAAATATACTCAATATTCTTCAAGGCTCAGTGTACACAAACTGAGCTATTCTTGTTGCATTAATGTTTGTGCAAAGGGAAAAAGATGCAGCAATTGTTTGAGAGTGGTGATAGGCAAAGTGCAACATAATTCCAGGTTATAATTCTAGGCATAACAGTATAGGACACTGTCAACCTCAAATCTGATTTAAGAAAAAATCCAATTTAAAGTATTCCTAGGTGTTGTGCCTGACTGACTTCAAATGAACTCTTAAAAAATCATTTTACAGTCATATTTTCCCCTTCTAAAGATGTCTTCCTGCTCTGCTGAGTTAGTACACACACAGGAAAAAAAAAGAAACTGCTTAGTTAAAAGGATACTATTGTCACTGTACAAAGCACATACATTTTAAGAAGCAGAAGTTAATACCTCCTAATATTTTTCAATTACAGTTGTCTCAGAAATCTAACTACAATGTATTTCAGATGGAAGCCAATTTCACATTGTTAACACAGCCTATTACATATATGAATATGCATATGAACATAAATGCAAGATATGTATATACATATCAACACATACACACACGCTAAAGTTGCATGGAAAAACAACATTATGAGGTGCATGCTGTATGCTCTTGGTAATATAACCTGAATTTCTGCTCAGGAATAGCAAAGCTCACAGCATTTCATTTGCATTCAAAAAAAAATTTAAAACATCTTTTATATCTTTAAGTAGTTTCACTTGAGGTTTAACTTTCAAAACTCAGTGAAATAAATAATGTTCCATAGGAATCAATTCCTACATTTGCTCTCAATTTTGCTTGCCTGTGATAATCTTCTATTAAAAAGCCTCAGCAGAAGCATTTTATTTTAAAGCAAAGTTGTATGAATTTGGACTGAGATCTTTATGAAGTATAAAAATGATCTCTATGACAATTTTATCATTCTAAAAATAGTAGATGTGAAATTATGGAAATATCTGAAATACAGCAGATCAGTTACTTCTCATCCTCCTCTACCCTACTAGCAAGTACAGCTAGTCAGGACCTTCCCTTTACAAAAGGTTTTGCCATAAATGTTTCAATTTGATATTTCAAATCTCTCTTATACAAAGATGACTCCCATGAAATTAACTCCTTTCTGTTCACCGCCGCCGTGACAACTCCAGTAATTGCTTTCATGGGGTAAGCAATACTCAGAAAGCATGAATATTCCTTTGTGAAATTGAGCAATTACACATAACTGGAAAGCTTGTGGAATACGATCACCAGCACTGCACCACACTGGGCTTTGCAAGCAGCCGTTAGGAAGCACCACCCTGCTCCAGCCTGGCCTCCCCACACACAGAGGGTGCCAGCAGGCAGCCTGTCCAGTCAGGAAACCATCTTCACTTTTGCTCATGCACAAGACTAACAGGGAGGGCAGGCACCAGGAACTGGAGCAGGGATGCATGAGGCACCCCAACTCAATGTGTTCCCCAGGGCACCTTTTTGGGGAGGTCCTTCAGAGGGTGTGGGCTGACTTCAGTCTTGTACCAACATGCACCGCCCCGCAAACCAAACCACAGCGATTGCAACACACCAATGCCCCGACACAGAAACACAAGAGGTAGACAATGGACACAGTGACACGAGCAACAGGTGACTTAAGCATCTGCTATACCCTCCAGATATAAAAAGAATGGATTTGCAACAACGTATTAAAGATGATTTTTGAAAATTAGAACTGTTTTAATACCTTCAGAAAGGAGGGAAAAAAAAAAAAAGGTAATGCCACCTCTGATGTCTCTCCAAATACAGCAATGCCTGGATCATTTCAAAATTAAATATACCTTGATATTTGAACTGCTCAGGCTTCAGAGCCTCAGCCTCTGGCATTTCATAATACTTAGATAATAAGCGAACAATCTTCTTTTATAAAAAAAAAATAAGAGTGTTGGGGGGGGAGAATGCAGAGGAAATAGTAGCTGTGAAATGGAATCCACAGTTTCAGACACCAGCTCTCATTAATCTTGCTGATGAATAGGACCTTTATAAAAGGAGACCCTGCAGACGAGAGAATTGAAAGGAAATAGTATGGAAAGTGAAGCATTAGTTTCTTGTACAAGTTCTTATATGTTTTAAATTAAGGGGCTTTTGTGGAGGCTTGAGTCAAAAAAACAAATTCAAGTAATTCCTTCTTTACAAGAGAAATGCATGTGGAAGACACTGATGCTCCTTTTGCTGCAAGCCTTCTCTGGCGAAGGGATTGGACCAAGAATACAGCCAAAAAAGGAATGGAAATGCACTGTTCGGCGATTAGTTTATGACATTCTACCCTATATATAGTGCCTATTTGGCAAACCCTCCTGCAGTTCTGTGTTTTTCATTGCAAGTGGCTTATATCAGTACTGACATCTTGCAGATGTTAGTAGCTTTGATTTTTTTCCCCCATGTTGCAAATGAGTTGGCATGGAAACAACTCTTTTCTGGCAACATGACATATGATTCAAGGCAAAATGCATTTAACACAGATGAATAGTTCAGGAATATGCCTATAACAAAAAGTCATATTGAAAGCTGTTTTGCATTCGTTGGTGTTTATGACAACTTTTTCCAGACATTCTCAAAAAAAAAAAAAAAAACAAAACCCACAACTGTTTAAGACTAGGTACCAATAATGAATTTCTCACTGCTTGATGCTATAGACTATACTTCATCCTCAATATATTTGTTTTAATAACAAGAGAAAAACATTAAGGGAAGAAAAACATTTTGAGAGGTTTTTTTCTTTCTCTTAAATGACTTTTGTTGTGTTGATTTTTACATTTAGAAAGAGTTCTGTAAGCCCTGAATTAACTCTGGACCTGCCAGAGGCATTCAGAGCATGCTGCTCCTTCCACAGACTCACAAGACCATTTATTGGAGGATCAACACTAGTGGGAGCACAGCAATAACTCAGCCTCACTCACCCCAGGCATTTCCCCTGCCTCTGAGCACCTTTAACCGAGAGCCAGGACACTGTTGTGCCCACAGTGACACTGGTAGTCGGGTGAGCTCATGCAGGGGCAGTAGTGGGAAGAGGGCAGCTGCTGGAGGCTGCTCAGGCAGGCATGAGCAGCACCCCACAGGGTTCCTCCCCAGCCACTGTCCCCACCGCAACTGAAGCAAGCTGGGAAGAAGCAGCAAGCTCTCTCCAAGCCTGTCACTAACAGCTCCAAACTGATCTTGAGCCTTGGTCTGACTGTCCTTTTGATCCTCTAAAGGTACCTTTGAAAGCAAGGTAGGGGAGCTCTTATTTCCAGCAAGGGCAGAACCTGCACTTCACATGGCTAGAGCCCAGGAAGGAAAGGCAAGGGGAGAAAGTGTGCCATCAGCTGCTCCCTCCAGCAGACCCTGCAGGCGTCACAGCCTTTACTGTCTAACAGAAAACCACACTTCTGTAAGTCTCCAGTGCAGTCTGAAGCTTCCACAAATATCTGCACAAGCATGCTAAATGCTGTGTGACATGCACTGGGTAACTACACGGTGACATCAGCTGTGCACTAAAATGCAGTTCTCATGCCAAAAGTTTTTGTCATAAAATTGTAAAAATGGCTGTGAAGGGCTGCAAATTAATTAGAATTAATTAATTAATAAGAATTTGTGTGTTTTCTTGTACTATATATATATATATATCAGGCAGATATATAGCTTTTATTTTATTTTAAAAATAACTAAAGTGGTCTTTAAATGCAAGTAATAGAGTTTCAAAGCCAAAGACAGAGGAGCTGAACCTGCAGCAGGGAAGAAGAAATCTTGCACAGAAAGCAAGGCACGAGAAACCTCATGGTTTGCAGTCAACATTGGACATGCAAACAGACCTTTCAGTGCTTGTCCAAACTTAATCTGAACTTCAAACCTTTTGAAATATTATTATTACTAGAGGAATCTGACAAGAACTCACCTCAGTGATTTAGAGGACTCTGAATTCAATAAAATTAGCATTTAAATGAACCCAATTAAGAAATGCTTTCAACTGAGTATGCAAGAAGGGACTATGGGCAACTTGTCTATTAGAAAGCTCTCTAGTGCTACTCTGGCATGAAAAGCCAAACCCTTTTGGGACACTATAGCCAGGGCAGTAAACAGCAGCTTCTGTGATCCTCTAAATCTAAGAGGATACCACTGCCTGGTAGCACAGATAGACACATTTTGCTTCCTTGTCACAGAAACAAACAAACAAAAAATAATCTAGCCTAATTTAAAAAAATTAGGATTAATTGGCAAGGGTGTCGTATAAAAAGACGGTAACTGCTGCCTATAACAATATTTGACTCGCCATTTCTGAGCATTCAAATTAGTTTGTAAAATGTATGCAATAAACATAAATGTCTGCCGTGTAACAAGTGTGTATTGAAGCATCGTTTGTCTACTTGGCCTCCACAGTGTGGAACAGCCCAATTACAAGAATAAGAAATCTGAACAGACCCCATTTATTTTACTGGTATTTGAATGCAAGTTTTCCCTTAATAAATGCATCTGTTTTGGATGATAAATTGTCCATTAGAGAAAAATCAAGTGGGTTTTTTGGTTTCTGTATTTTGAATAAACTGCCATTAACATGGTGTTACATTACTATTTTATCATTGTTTCTGCCATCAGCTGTGCAGTACAGAAAAAAAATGACAGAGTGAGCTTATAACCACAAGTATTTTAATTTATTAAATAAATGACCTAATTGCTTGCCTGAGATCTATTTTTCTTCTTTCTCTTGACCTTATTGAGAGTTAATCAGTTTCTTGGTGCTAATTAGATGTCAGCATTAGTAGCCTGCTAATACATAAGAGATAATGACACCATCGTGCAAGACACAGTGTCCAACACATGACCCTGTTTCCTTAAATTATGCCCTAAGGATTCATCAGGAAGTCTAAAGGCTTTGTAGTTTTACAGCAGCAGTTCCTTCTTCTGCTTGTGGATAGTGGTACAAGTTTGACATGCAAGTGAAGAATTACACAGGAGATACACCTTCTCACTGGGCAGGGGGAGGTTTTAACAGGAATGCTAGTGAGTGACTCTGTTCTCATCCCACCTTGTCATTTTAGTAGCATTTGCTCAATACAAAAACAAACATACAAAGAAGGCTTAAATAACAATTGCATATTTCAATTTTATAGACTAACAAACTGCTGGCAGGAAATTAAGACGTATATCTTCCCTTTATAACTCCATAAGCCCACCTGTACGCTCCAGTACTCTGAGGGAGCAGCAGAGAGCATTTTGTGCAAACATACCTTTGTCTGCAGCTCCAGGAGACGCCAGCACAGCAAAGACAGGTTTCACAGGGCTTTGCATCAGGCTGTCTGTGCCAGGCAGAAGCAAAAGATGCACAGCTGGGGAAGAGAGGTTCTTCACATGCAGGTGAAAGCTTAAACATGCTTGTGACACAGTTTATCACAGCATTGCTGAGCTGGAAGGGAACTCCTCATTTACAGCCTTATACAATCATCCAGCTCTTGGGGCAGGGGCTGGGGCTGATGCATTTGGCATAGATGAATGCAGTTTCCCAAACTTCTCCCATTTAGCTTTCTGCTACCCTAAGCTTTCCCAAGGAACCACATCCTCTCCCAGGTGGGTAAAATTAACTCAGAGCTGCAACAAGGCCACAGGTGTAAGACATGCACTCAACCTCAGGTGAAAAGTGTTCGCCAAATGCAACAGAAATGCCTTTCAGGGGTGCCTGGGACAAAAACATCCCAGAAGCTAGCAAGGGAACAGCAGCCTTAAGGGTTGTGTGGGATCACAGGGAGGACCACTTCAGCAGTGCCCCAAGCAACAGCTGCTCAGGAGATGACAGGAGGTCTCAAGCATACATGGCCAAGGCTCTCCCCACACATGGGGTGTGCAAGCACCAAGAGGCTCAGCCATGGGAACACAGAGGGTCAGCATGCAGGCTATCTGCAGCTCACGTAACTTTTTGCCAGAAAAAAAAAAAACAGAACCCCAACAAACCGTGCAACCGCTTTGTTTTATGGAGGACATAATTCAGGGTGCAGTCAGTGCCAAAGTCCCAGGACAAGGCCTACAGCATGACCAGGCTTTCTGTAAAAGTTCCTGTCAGAAGAAGCAGACTCAAAGAATTTTGAAGAGCCTTTTTTTTTCAGGTTCTCACCTCCACAAAGCCATATTTGGTGCTTGCATCCCAGTCCAAGGCAACAAACCCCTGCCAGCAAGAGCCTGCTGCCCTCTGAAACACTCTCCGTTGTTCAACAACAACATATGTTATTTAAACAGGCTCCTGTGTCTCTGAAAGTAGACTAAGGGTGAGCAAGACCTTTTGCAGCAAAACAGCTACAAATCTTACTCTCTGCTGGGACAAGACCCCCCTGCCCATTCACCCAGGCACTCAGCATTATGGGAGAAAGCAAGTTATCTTAATCCAGTCTCTTGGTGTCAGAGGAAAAAATTACTTTATCTACTAGGAAATCCTTTCTGATAGAGAGTAGGACCTCAAACCTTTCTGATAAAAATTCAGTGAATAAGCCAGCAAAAATTCCTGCTTCTACAGAACTGCTGATCAGACCCGAAGTTTTGAAATGAAGTTTCTGGATCAACACAAGTTCTTGAAGTGTTAAACACTTAAACAAAAAAAGTTACCTGCCATCAGGCAGCTTCATGACAGCAAAAACCTTCCTGAGTAGAGCTGACCTGAAATGTAAACACGCAGAGGGCAGGAAGCAAAGAAGGGGATAGGCAATGAAATTGCAATCTTTTCATGACAACTTGCTCTCAAAACACCGTGACCAGCTCTGCACCTGAAAGTCACTAAATGCATTTTCTGTTTGATATTTTTAAGTGCTGTTATGCCTGGGAGGTGTTAATGGCTCATCCATTAGTTGTGACCCAGACTTCACAACTTAACCCTGGCTTCATTAGAGCAATTGTGGGGGTTAATGCACTCCACTTTTATCCTGCAGTTAAACTTCGAGGTTCATTTGTATCAAAGCCACCATACAAAGGAAAGGTCTCCTTTGAAGGCCCATGGTCCTACAGAGGAGTCTTTGAACTAGGCACAGTTCCCGAGGGGAAGGCTGGAGTAGGAAGGGAAGCCTTGTTTGGTGTGCAGAAAGCAACAGAAACTCCAGAAAGACACAGCACCTTGCAGTGATCACACTTAAGAGGAGAGAAACGATGCCTTACCAGGCTTTTGCAAGAGGCCTTCCAAAAAATTTTATCTGTCTGTGTTTCACAAACAAATAACTAAAACGTAGACCTCTCTGTCTCCTGCTAAGAAGGAGGAGCTACAACATCAGCCCCAGTGCAGAAGGCTGGAAGGACTCCGGAATTTCTGGGCTAAAATAACTGTAAACTCCAGGCACTGTGCAGCAGGCAGCTTTCAAAGCTCAAAGCTAATGGCATGCAAAACATGAGGGTGGCCAACATATCCCCAGCAGATTGGCATCTTTGTGAAAGCCTCCTTGCACCAATTCCTGCCATCCAGGTGAAGGTGCTTTACAAATCACAGCATGGTCCCTGGGGAGCAGAATGCTGAGCTTCCCTACCTCATAAGGCAAACACTCTAAAATGGGAGGGCAAGAAAATAGATTACGTTGCCTGGCTCACTCCTGAACATCCAAGCAATCTGTGCCTACACATAGCCTCTCAAACATCCTCACTGCAGCAAACCCTCTACACTACTGGAAGAAGAAAATTGTGTTGTTGATTACAGGTATTAAGCACTTAAAACATACCCAGATCCTAGCACTCAGCTCCATAGCTATTTTCATGTGGCACTATAACAGTGGGAATAAGTAATACAACCCTTCAGAAGGTGTCTGGATCCCCAGCACCCCCGGAGTGTAGATAGATACAGGCACAAATCCCACAGAGACCAAAGCAAGTAAAATGGGGAAAGAGGAAAATAAGGAAGAAGATAGTGAGTTTTTTAAAACTCTGAACGTATGAAAAAGTGTACCCTCAAATTGGATTTGCTGTTGCTCCTGGAGAAACACATGTGAAATTCTTCCTGTGAGAGAAAGCATATTTATGATGAAAATTTGCATTGTTGAACACCCTATCCCCAAATGAGCAACATGGAGAGTTCTTGCATTTAAAGAAAACAGAATTATGATATTTCAGAGTCCAACAGCGAGTTCGGCAATTAAAGAAGTTAAAGCACAAAGAAACAAAAAGAGGAGGATGAGAAATGAAGGGCAGAAATGGGGGTGAATGTTCTGCTTTGTAGCATTTCCCTCCTAGGAGCAGAGGCGAGTGCTGGAGTTGTCTCAGAGTGCCTGGCCACCAGTCAAGCCCCACTGAAGGCAGTGGGCTCTGTCCCTCTGAGGCAGACAGGATGGGGACCCATGGGGGTGGCTCACTGGAGACAGCAAACAGAGCAACATATCCCCTGTCACAGGAGCCAGGACCACATCCCCACTTAGGGACAAAATATGTGGTCACAGCATTGTAGGCTGTCAAGGGGTTTCACTTCTCAGTCCTGGATCTCCACTTGCTTCACTCTTATCACATGCAGTCGTGTCAAGAGACCTGAATATAACCAGATCCAATTTTACTACTAATGTATAAAAGAGACTGATTTACACACTGCAGCAGTGTAAATATTTGTACAACTTACAGAACAATTTAAGGACTTTAATTCCACTTGTAAGAATAAAACTGGGAGGACAAGACTTAGACTGTGGCTTAAAGCTGAACATCCCTCCAGGAAGAGAGAGAATAAAAAAAAGCACACCCATCTTAACTGAACTCTATCAACAATTTAGGGGTTTAATGAAAAGCTGCTCCTCAAAGGGACCCTCATCCTTGTTAGCTCAAGGTCCCTTGCTAAAGAGAGATTTCCTTGATACTGGGAGTCATAGTCTCATTCCACGCAGCTCCCAAACTGCTACCTGGGAGCATTTATCAGGCTCATGCTGCTCCAGTATACCTGGCAAGGAATTCTCTGCAGTAAAATGAGTAGGGGATATGAAACCTAAAACTGTTCCTGCTTAGAGAGAAAGTTTCTAACAGTATGTAGAAACTTGCTGTTTGATATTGCTAGCAAGATGCCCAAAATGCAGCATTACCCCTGAGTACATCACAGTATTCAGGACCATGTGCGGCTCTGCTATGAATTATTCTCTGTAAATATCTACTATATTTAACCAAAAGGAGAACCTGAAATAAAAAAGGGAACCAGGCAACATATTTGCCAAAAGCCATAGGGAAAATGGAACAAAAATTACCAAAAAAAAATTAACCTAGAGTCAAGTAATATTAGATCACTAATTAGCAAACCCTTGTACTTATTTACTGAATAGGTGATAAGTTAACCAATATATGCCTGACCTTTTTAAGTCATATTTCTAGCCAGGAAAGTCATGGCTATTAACTGCTACCAGGGTGCCATGGGATTCGTGTTCAGAGGCTTCTTTTTCACTTTGTTGTTGTAGCCTCTCATCTTTTACTGACATTACACACCACTCATCACGATCAGTGTCAGAAGCTATAACAGCATCTGTTGCAGTGGCAGCTTCTGCTGGATGAAGAGTCTCCCCCTTTACCTTAAAGAATGTCAATCATTTCTCATTCTCAGCATTCAGAGTAGCTCATCAGTTAGTAACAACAATTTCAGCTACACCAAATGTGATTTTTGAATAAACAGTGGACTGAGATCATTGGAAATGACTGACACTTATAAATCATGCTTTTCAGAAACTGGTAAGGAAGGAAAAGAACCCCTATCCTTCTCTATTTCTAATGTTTCACTGTCATTTGAAACAGCTTCTACCTGAGGGGGCAGGGGACAAAAAACTTGATTTGTGACATGTGAAGGCCTTACAGGAGGTTTTCTGTAGGGTTCTTTACAGGGTCCTGTCTCTTTTCTGCTAGTAGCCCCACTGGAGAAGGAGGGGAGGTATCAGAAGTTAATTAGGAAAATTAAGATCATTTAAATATCTGACTAGGTACCTAAGTACCCAGTTAAGTTTCCCTTTGGAATAGCTGATATTCACTATTCTAAGCATATCTATTCCCTTACAAGCTTTATTTGTTTGATCTCTGTAGAGTGTTCCCAACAGCATCAGTGCAAGAGGTGCCTTTGTAACTAAATAGGCCAGGATGCTGCCCTGGCGTGCCCTTCCTTGGCTGTTGAGGAGTGACAATAAGGGACCTGACGGTGACAAGCTGCATGCATAAACAAGGTATTTCTAAAACCAAACCAAGTGGAACAGATCAATAGGGATACAAGAGAACAAGAATTTGTAGAAGAGAAAAATGGTGGCAAATTTATTGCCAGGGAAATAAAACTTGCCTCTGCAGGAAGGTATCTATTACTCCTCACAGTAGCACTCACAGTGCTTGGACTTTTGCATCAGTGATGTAGGATTACATTATCCATTGATCTTTATTGAGCTCACAAAAATACAAATGCAAATGCTCAGTTTCTCTTATAGAAGTTGCCAAGGAGCAAATTAACCTTCACCAGCTTTTTCACGAAATTCACCAAGTCCCACAACTGTAGGTTTTCATGGTTTGTTTGCCTGTATAATGCTCAGTTTTCCCAGCTGAGCATGTGACTGAGTGTGCAAAAGGGATGAACATCCCTGTTTCCTAAAGTTTAGACTGTAATTTTGAAAACTACTGCATATATAGAAGTGCTGCTTATAGCATCTTAATGGCAAGACTGGGGTTGATATAGACAAGGCTAGCAGATAGAAACTTGTTATCAGTACCTGTGATTTGTTGAATCTCTTAACTAAGTAATTCTGAGAGATGTGAAAAGTGGTGTTGCTTGAAACAAGTGATATAGAAAATGATGAAAGTACTCAAATGTGAGATAATCTTAAAATAAAAATTAAAAGCAAACTCAAAACCAGCATAGAATGACAATATATTTTATGAACAAAGCAACACACAGGTTAGTCTGTTCTGGGTTGTTTGTTTGTTTTGTTTGTTTCTTTGTTGTTTTTGTTTGTTTGGGTTTTTTTAACTTTCTGCATACCTGTACATAACTTTGCACTTCCAAATCCAAAGTTCTGGAATTACATCTCCACAAATGGAATTGAAGTTTGCTTCATGAAGGTTTTCCTTCGTCTATTTTCTACGTATGTTTTACCAATATTGCAAAGTATAAAATAAGTCTTTTAGGATAGATTAGACTGCCACCAGAAAAACATATTCAAAGCAAAAAATAAAATTGGCAAAATTAGTCATTTTCAGTGAAACAGCTTTCCAGGTCAAGGATTACTTGCTGAAGAAATGCTAGCTGAAGATGCAGCATTATAAATGGGCTTCTCTCAGCCACTTGTACCAGTGGTCAAATAATTCATTTCTTAGTAAGAAATACGATGGTCTATTAACAGAGAGAAAGATTAGGGGTACATTAATCAAACATTTCAGAGACGTATAAACATGCATATAGCATCCAGATATATCCCATTACCCTATTTCAGAAGATATATGTAATCAATATTTCAAATATATCTGGTTAGTTTCATATCATTGAGTTTTAAGTATCCTCCCTCTTCTCCTTTTGTAAAATAGGCAGGGCTTTTAAAGGCAGCATCAGTAATTTTCTGAAGTACTGCTTGACCAAAATAAGTATTTGAGCTGGATTTTCGGTGCTGTTCAAGCAAACCAGGCCAAAGACAAAACCCACATGACCTCCCACGAACACGCAGACACAAAAAGATTAACTAACTGCTGTTATCAGAGTTCTGTTTAAAGAGCATTGAGTTGAAGTAGCATTAATTCTTCACCTTTTTCCCTCCCCATAAGCCAACCACTGAAAAAATGTTAAAATATATTTGGTGGGAACCTGTCTATCGGAAGTGAAATTTGTTGTTCGTACTGTGGCATCAGTCTTTTCACTACTGCTTGCATCAAGTAAATATGTTTTTATTTGATAGTCACTTGCTTGTTTCCAAAAAGAGCTCTAGGGAAAGGGAGAGAGCTTTGGCCAATGGCAACATTTACCTGACACTCTGCTGACAGACCCTCTTATAATTTCATGCTTCTTGCAGAAGGAAGACTGATTTAAGACTTGCTCATCTCTGGATATCAATTAATACAACCCCAGTGGTCCCTGAGCTTTAGGATTCATTATATTCTTTTCATAAAAAGCCATAGCTCAAAACTCAAATATTCTTTGTTGGTTTTTTTGTGGGTTTTTTTGTTTGTTTGGTTGGTTTTTTTCCTCCCACAAAACTCACATGAAACAGTGTGTCTTTTTAGAAGGGAAGTAGAAGTAGCATGTAGGGAAAAATACCTGCTTTCAAAGCGGATACCCTCAAACCATTTCTAATAGCCAACAGTTGCAAATCTAAAGAAAATCTTCCAGTATGGAATTGTCTCACCAAGGTCAGAGGGCTGTTCCTTAGTTATTTATTAAGGGTTTTCACAGACATGAAAAAAAATGTCTGTAAAGAAATCCAGATGTTATTTCATGTTGTGGTCTAAAAAGCCTGGAGTATGCAGCACTCCTTTCATTAATTCTATACATTCCCTCAGGCTTACACAACTTGCACTTCAACACCTTTAATACGGTGGCTCTGTGTCAAGGAGAACATTTCTGAGTTCAGTCTGTGAAACGACTACAAGCATTTGTATTCACAGAAGGGCTTATTCATGGAAGGGTGGCTGGGAATTGGTTTCATCCTAGCCATGGGGGGATTTGACTTTGCTCCACGTAGCCAAAGGGACACACGGATGAGTCACCTAACTGCCTTGAAGCAAATGTAGATTCCTGACAGCATTAAGATGTTCAAGCCCAGAGTTTACCAATGGGTAGATTGTGTTTGCACAGAAATAGAAAAATAGAAAAGCAGCTACTTTAGAGGTGATGAAATTGTTGTAGGTCTTGTAGAGAAAGCACCATAAACACTGGGACCTTCCTGTCCTTTCTGGGAGAGACAGGACCCTTTACAGGACCCTTTGCTGGCGTGGGCTCCCCAAAAAAGGCTGCAGGACTTGCCACAGGGCTGGCAGACTTTGAAAGATGCCGGAGCAAAAAGCAAGGAGTGCTTTTTTCCCTGAGCATTTTCAGGGTCTTAAGGCACTGTGCAATGTCTGAGGACAGCTGCATGGGAAGCCCGTGACTGCAGACTGTCAGAGAAAAGGAGACCTTCTGGAAACTCTTCCAGAAGAAATGGACAGGGCTTTTGTTAGGACTGATGCATGTGTAGATGCTTTTATGACAACCTTTGGATCAAGATGGAGGACAGACTGGAGAAGCAGGCAGTCCTGTTACTTCTAGATGCCCTCAGGGAACAAAAGGACCTGAGTGAGGGACAGTGGGACACTCTAGAGTGAAAACCATGCAGAAGTGCCAAAAGACTATAAAAAGTGGTCTATAGCTGCCATGGTCCATTACAGCAGAGCTGGAGAGATTGTAATTCTTAAACTTCGAGTCAAGGAACACATTCACTAGGCAGCAAGGATTCAGTAACAAGGGGATTTTTCATAAGCACTACAAAAGCTAAATCAAAAGAATGAAACATGAACATAATGTTTTCTCTTGAATACAACATCCCCATCTATTGCACCAGGCCCTTTTGGGCTGTTTGCTCAATACCCAGCGAGCCCATTTGCACTTCCTCGGTAGCCACTTCCACGTGAGCACGGTGCTGCTCAGCACAACCTTCTCTCAGCAGCACTGCAGCCAAGACTGCACAGGTGCCATGTGCTGGCCGGCCAGGGGGCCCATGCTGCACAGAGCTGTGCATCACCGAGCTCCAGCTGCCATGTTGCAAATGGTATGGGATTTGTGAGGCTGCTGCTAATGTTGAATTAACCCAGAGAGACACCCAAGCACCCTGCTTACAGTAACACCCTGGACATCTCTTTCTCTATTAGCTTTCTGAGAAGAAACCAAGGTGACATTGCACAATCAAGGGCTCCACCTGCACATTGGTTTCCAAAAGCCAGATTCCCTCCTCCCTTGCATATTGAGTAGTCACCTGTGTGCCCACAAAGCAAAGGCAAACTGTTGTACATTGACACTGGTGCTCCATGGAAAATTTAGCTGGTGGCATGAATAGTTGGTATGTGTAGGTGTGGCTTGCTGGGCTGGCATTTCAAAGAATGCCTGTCTGGCCTGTGTGAAACAGGTAAATCCCCTCTTGAGATTAAAGGAGTTTTTTGGCCCTTGCAGGTGCTGCCAGTTAATAGATGCTCTATTTCATTCATGCATGATCTTTACTGCTCACATTAGCTCTGAAAGGGCCAATAAACAAGGGAGAATAATCTGAGATTTTCCAGTTGCTAAGGCAGTGAATTAATCAGCATGTACTGTTCAGCAGATTCACATGATCCTGCCAAGGCCTAAAGCTTTAGGTCTCCTGCTATATTTTTGCCAGCATGAGAGAAGGGAGGAGAGGAATTGGCAGGGAACAAAGTGTCAATAGTTAGAGCTGTAATAAAAATTTTGGAAGGAGAAAGCAGCACCTACCGCTACACGTTCATGTATTACGTGATGTTCTATCGTGCCAACAAAATGAGGCTCTTTGCCACCGTTCTGTGTAACAGCTTCATTTAGCCTAATTATTTGGTATAAAATCCCCTTGTCCAGTAAGAGCAGATTTCTCCTCCCAGAGTTGTGAATTCAGCCTTAACTATACTCAGTGCATTCATATTTACAGACCCTGAACCAACTCTTCAGCTGACAAGACACTGCTTCACTTAAATCATTAAACTTCTGTCTATCTCAGGAGCTGAGTTCTTAAAAACCTTCTTGGAGTAAGACGCAAACCAAGCAGCATTGACACCATTTCCAAACCCAAGAGCATCAATGCATGTTCTGGAGGGCTGAGGATGGCACAGCATAGTTGATCTGCTTAGGTGAATCCCAAGTTTGTAAACTGTTTTGATGCTGATCAGGCAGTCCAACTTGATGGCTGTATGTTAAGTACTATGATCACTTCTGACACATGGAATTATACAGGGGGAAAAAAAATGAAAAAAAAATGTTGTGTTATTTTAGTTAGGAAAATCAAATTAAGTTGTTTGGTTTTGCGGTTCAGGATGAATTCCCATTTACGTCCCTAAGCATCCGAGATGAGGTCTTTCCTACAGTTCTTTACCACAAGTCAGCAGTTAGTAAAATAATCCTGTCCCTGTCACATTCCTCAGGGCCATAGCCATGGGAACATTTATTGGACAGCACTTGGCATTGTTCCCTCCCTGAGCCCTTGTGCTTCACCTTCTTTTTCCTTTCTCTCTCTCACATACAGATGCATCACTATGTACATGTACCTGGCAGATAATTTCTGAATAATTTTACAGATGCAGTTGTTGCAGCTGGTGATACATGTCTCCTTTTGAGTTTGGAGCCCCTTTGGTTTCTTGAAGAAGATTACCTGCTCTAATTTCTGAAGTGAAGGGTAGCCTTCAGTGAGGGCCCATACATGAGCCTGGTGCTAATAACACTTGTTATTAACAGCTTGTGGTTTCAATCCCTCTATAAGCCATTCATAGAAAGGCTCACCATTCATTCACCAAAAAGAGTTGGACTTCGGTGATCCTTGTGGGTCCTTCCAACTCTGAATATTCTGGGATTAAGTAAGTAAAACCCCACACATTCAGTGAGGTTTAGCCAAAGCTGAAACAAAAAAGTGCCTGTAAGAAGGAAATCCACAGCCTGACTTGCAGTGTCACTCGGGGCAAGAAAGATCTGTACAAGCTACCACCGTAAGCAGACAGCTGGTTATCATCACATCTGGAACTCTGAGATCAGTCCTTGCCCCACTTGCAGTCTGGCTTTGTGTGAATGTAAATCTTCTTATCAGTAAAGTGAAGATAATGTCACTGCAGCACACTGCACACTGTAAGAGAATTACATGGATAAACTTTATGAAGTATTTTGTATGTCAGACAAAGTAAATATAAGACCCAAACATTCTTACTGATAGCTCTGATAGCTGAATATCAGAAAACTAATAGGGATAAAGACATTACAGACCTGGTAAAGAGGTTGGGTCTGATCCTGGTTGCTAGTGCTTGTGGAAAATCAATTTAATTTCAGAGGAAAGCAGCCTTCGGAGGCACAGGCAGGGAAGTTGTTACCCTGATGCCCTCGCTGCAGTCCCAAGGCTGACCCTGCTCATCCCTGAATTACCCACTGGAGAAGGCCATGTGTTGGGGGGATCTAATCAAACCCCATTTGCAGTTAATTAGCCAGTCCTGTGTAGTGTGTAGGCCTGGCCTGTGCTCACAGGCACTGTTGGGGCACAGTACGGCATCACGGATGCCGGTGTTTCACAGCCCGCCCCAGTTGCCTCCATCCATAGCGGTGAGGAGATGCTGCTGTCCCACCTCTGCTCCCCTCCATCATTCCCAGCCCTTTCACCTCTCACATCCCAGCTCCAGGAACACACAATGACAACAAGGGTGTTAATTTAGATAAAACATTAAATGCTAAAGCATTCAGTTCTACTGGCTGTTGTTAGTTGGAAGCCGAGGAGCAGTGGGGCTGTGCTGATGCATAGCTGAGGCTGTAGCTCTCTCTACAGGCTCCATGTACAGTAGCTGTGCAGTGGCAGCCAGCCCAGCCTGACAGCACAGCCTGCCCTGGTCAGGCACCCATCAGGCAGCACCCTCTGCCATGGCTGGGTGTGCACAGGCACCACGCCAGGACCCTGGGGCAGGTGGGTGAGCATGGATGGGGCTGCCCACTGTGGAGGACCTCGTTCTTGCTGCAGCCCCCACAGACAGACTTTAGGTACCACAGAGCTCAGACGTGGCCAAGGGCACAGCACGAGCACTGGGAGTTCCAAGCAGAATGCTCAAGTATGTCCCAAAGTGACAAGCACATACCTGTGCAGACATGCTCCACAGCTCCAGGGCCACTGCTGCCAGGGCATGGAGCTGCGCAGGAGCCCTGCCTGTCCTGACGGCAACCTGAGGACGTCTCCAAGCCTCCTTTGAGACCTGGGGTGATGCAGCCATGCAGTGTAGATGTACCTGCTCCAAACACTTTTTGATTGAGGGTTATTTTGCTTTTGAGGGTTATTTTGCTATTGTTGTAATTTCTTGATAACAATATAATTGGATGATTCCTTAAAGCCATTTCATGTGCTAGATTTATTGAGAATATTACCTGCATATTTAGAGTTGAGGGACAAATATTTTATTTCATTTTTTTATCGTCCCATTATTTATAAAGTTCTCTTTGAATCTTGTAAATACATTTTTTCATTTCCCTTCAGAGTTTGTCTTTCTCTTTGGCAAACATTGATTTTTTTTTTCATGTTTTTTCCAGTGAACCTTGAAATTAAAATGTCTTTTTTTGTTTAATTTCTTTTTTTTGTACACTGGACTCATTGTCAGCACAGCAAGAGCAAGGTGCTTTGTTAGATTACTGCTGCTTCAAAGCTGCTGAAAAGAAGAGTTGACCACATTTTATCGTATGTGTATAGTTCCTTCATGGCTTGCAATTATTCTCTTTCAAACACAAAGCCAATCCCAAGTTCTCAGCATTTGAAGGAAGCATTTTAATTTTTTAGTATTTCATAATCCATTTTTACTGAATTATACCAGTTTTAAGAATTGTAGAATTCTTTGTCCTCTTAGTGGAAAAATCACGTGCACAGAAACAGCAATATACAAAAATAGCAAGGTTTACAGGCAGAGAGAATATCTTTTATTAGACCAGCTGATATAGTTGGGGAAAAAAAAACCAAACAAACAGACAAGCTCTAAGATACACAAGCTCTCTGAAAGCATTTCTGCTTTTTTTTCCACTATATCAATTGTTCAAATAAAAAATATTACCTCTCTCTGCAAACCTTTCCTCTCTCCTTTTACCTCTGCAGCTACAGCAGCACTATTTCTAGCAGAAAAATAATTGTGTTTATGTAGCAAAGAAACCATATCACCATTTTTTCAAGTGTTTTTCATCAAAATTTCTGTCTGTTCCCTTTCTTACAACAGAAATTTTATTCTAAAAGTAGAGTATTTTTAGAAAATAATAATTTTTATGATAATTACTATGTCATTGTAATTTTATCAGCTGTAGCAGAATTCTCTATTACCCAGTCTGGACTAAGAATGCTTTTTTCTCTTGCTAAGTAGCCAGGGCACTGTAGGTTATGAAATTAAAAGCTTAAATTATAGTAGGGTAAAGTGTTTGGACCTAGGAACAGATACATTTGTATCCTTAGCCAGCCTGATGTGCCATCAGAAAGTTAGGAAATTCTTAAAAATATTCCACTAAAATGAAATCCTCCATAAATTAAAAGGTTTGCTTTAGCATTGTGACCTAGGGTTATACATTATGCTAAGCAAGTATAGAAGTCTATGTTCAAAGGCTAAAGAGCACGTAGTAAGTGTTTAAAGCAGCAAGAGTTTAAAAAAAAAAGTATTTAAAAATGGATTGTTCTAGGCTATAATAAACTATGAATTGTAAAAGGTTAATTGACAAAATGATACTCATCTAACGCCATCCCTGTAATAGCAATCATTGCTGAATCCGTAATTCAGAGGTCTTGCTATATTGACAATTACATTTCCTCAAAAAGGCTCTGGTTATTTCCTCAGTCTGTTTAACCTATGGTAATTAATTATAGATTTACAAGCAGTACACAGGCAGATACAGGTACCTGAGACCACTGTGCTGCTGGCAAGAAAGACAGACACCAGTCTGCAGCCTGGGGCAGCCCAGGTATCCACATGAAGATTCATGCCAGGAGCTGACCTTTGCCTCGCTCGCCACGCGAATCAGAGCGCTGGCGCAGGCCATGGTAATTACCCTCACTGCACATCTGGCATTCAAGGAAGGGCAGCTTTGCCTCAAGGTTGTTGCGCTTAGGTTCAAATCCCATTTTTGCAGAGCCTCTGACCTGCAAATTTGATCTATTTTCCTCCAAACTCTATTTCTTATTCAATGCGATACGTTAGCAGTGAACAAAACGTTAAGATTTTTAAGACTAGTAACATTCAGTTGAACTTCCATGTGCACATTCTCAGAGTGGCAGAGATACCCTCCTCATGATAGAAATGATCCCTTTTTAACTTATTTTTTCCTGCCAAAGATATTATGCCAAATGAGAGCTATTTTGTTTGTTTACTTTGTTGTCTGGGTTTTTGTTTTTTTAAAGCAGCAGTTCCCCAATAGAAAGACAAATGGAGTCACTACTATTGCTGTTTTGCAGAATGGACTTCCCAGGCACCAGCTACATCAGCAGTTTTTGTGAGCAGGGTGAAGTGCCACATGATCACTTCTATCCATGCCTGCCAAAAGCTGTAACCGAAAAAATGGCACAGGCTTGCCAAAAAGGTCTATTATAAAGTCTCCTTCATTACGATTCATTACTTCTTTTTTTTGACAGTACAAACTTGTCAGCTATAACAAAAGATGTTTATGAAACAAACCTTGTCAAAATAAATGAATTAAGAGCATTCATCCTTTTCCAGACTGTGAAGAAGTTTGTAAGGTGATAATGAATTCTGTAATCCATTAGCCACACTTCTTAAAGCGTGTGTACCACTTACTCCATAACTTGCAAAAGTTTTGTCATTCTCACTGAATCTCCAGTTATGGGCACAAATTAGCAAGATTTGATTGTAATTGGACTTTGAGCAATTCAGCTATTGTTCTGCCAAATGCAAGATGTTTTCTCTGTGCAGAAGCCTATTAAAGCTGCATGAAATCCATATGAAATCCATAGGCATACTACTATTGGCTTTGCTGAGTTACTTGGCAGAGGCTTGTGCTGGAGAAGGTGTAGAGCATCTGCTTGCCAGGATCCTGCTATGGCTTGGGCTGTCCCTCTGCATTGCCAGGCGAGTCCTGTCCTGGGAGCTAGGGTTAAACCTGCTCGCAAATCAGCATAAGCCTTTCCTGGGAATTCACCAAAAGCAGGGCCAGGCCATGATTTGGGCTATGCTTCCAATGACAATTTTGGGTCTGCTTTCCCAAGCCATTGCTTTCTTTCCACATATCAGACCCCTTCCATAGTGCCAGAAAATTCTATCCAGGCACAACTGAATGTAAATCCAGCAGTAATACGGAGTCCACCCATACACACGCTGATCCATGGATGCAACTCCCTCCTTGCTCTTCCCTTTATGAACTGGGCACCAACACAATCATACCAACCCTCTAAAAGTCTAACCTTGCAGCTTATCGACTCTGTTTTCAGCATCACCTCAACACCTGCCTAAAACCCATTTCACGTGCACAATTTTTTCCTCTCACAATCACTTCCATTACTGTTGCTCACCTAAAGGAAGAGAAACCCACAATATACACAACAGATAAAGGGCATTTCTGCTTCCACCCTCACAAAGAGCACTTCCTAGCATCTCTTGTACTCAATTCATTGCCATCCTGGTGTCTTCTTCTGTCTTCTCATACCCTTTTCCTTACCCTACCCCAGGATAGCCTTGCCATTCACCACCAGTTCACAAATTTATGCTTGTCCCTATCACAACATCAATCTTGGTGTTTCTTTCAAATAGCAGGGATGCTGAAGAGAGTCACTGTCCTGAGAAATTTTTCATTTTTATGTGCAGTAAATGAGGACCCAAAATTCATCAGTGTAATGAAATCTTTCCAGCACTGACATGGAATAGCTCATTTAGCATTTCTTCAGATAAGCACTTGTAAAACTTAACACAAAAAATAGATGATGCTGATGATTCCTCCTCATTTAGAGCAAATGCTCTGAAGAACTGCTCAGATTCCTGGAGCCTCTTAAAATTGAGCCTTTTGTTTCCCAAAAAACCAAAGGCAGCTTATGGAGACTCATTGTTTTTACCCCTTGGAGCACATCAATGGTACTTTTACATTTGTCTGTGCGCGGTGGAGGGGCTCACCACCACAGTTCTGCCGGGTGCTGAGAAGAGAGGTTGTCTCCCACCTCACTGCTACACCACCTCCCTCCTGCTGCACCTTGGAAAGATGGACAGAAGCACTAATGCCACACTGGACTCAGGCTTCCCCAGCTCCTGGGGACCTCAGCTCACAGGCCCAGCTTGAGAGTGTGGGTCGAGGCCTGTCTTCATGGCTGAGTGCATACTTGTTTGAGATATGCTTTGGAAAACAAGACAAGTTTGCTCTGTTCACCATGATAAACCCAACGGAATTTTTAAGAAGCTGAGCTGTTTTCAATCCACCTCACACACAGCTACGGACATCTTCAACCTGTGTACTTTCTGATTCTGATAGAAATTCTCCCCCCTGCTATTTAGAAACAGAGACAGGCAGAAGGAGGTCAATACTACTGAGGGTCCAGCTTTAGATTTTTGGCATCAGAAACATGAATGAGCAGGGGAAAAAAGACTATAGGAGATGTATGGGAGAGATCTATCAAAGATAAGGAAGAAAAAAGGTTGGACAGATATCCAGGGGAACAGTCTGGGACACTGCCCCCTGCCCTGGTCTCTCAGTGATTGCTGGCAAGATGAAGGAGTACAGCACACACAAGAAGAATTTTTCCTAGAGCAATACAACACAGTTATCACTGGAGTGTGTCTGCATTTCAGGGAAATGTACAGAGATTCAGGCTACCCAAAAAGAAGGGTAATCTGTAATTCTGATGGCTCTTTCACAGCCTCACAAGGCTATTCTTGATACCCTACTGCAATATGCTATGCAGAGGTGTATCCCTCACCTGCATTGGGACCAAAACTTGCAGCAGCAGGGAGGAGTTCTGCAGTCCTCATTTATGGGGGATGATGGGAAGCATAGAGCTGTGGAGACACTGAAATAGCAAACACGTCTTGGAGCTGCTAACTTGCACGGCAACCATTACCATCCCCACAGCAGCCAAATTCAAGGAAGTGCAAAAGCAGAATCGCACCAGTCTTATTCATTCATAAGAAGCAGACACAAAATCTAAGCTCCAAACGCATGATTAAAGAAGGTTTTTAGGCTGGCAAATAGACATGAACACTTGTGCCCAGAAAACAGTAGGCTGCTTGAATACCAATCTCTCTGTGGGAAATCCAATATGCTACTGAAAGAGATGTTCATGAATGTCAAAAATAATTCCAGCACTGAAACAGTCCAATCTGCAATAGTACTTCCTACTAGATAGGAACATCTGCAACATCCAGAATTTTAATAAAGGATATGGCAATTTTTATTTACTAATGTAAAAAGCATTTCTTAAATTTAGGATACACCATAACTGTTGACAGGCAAACAGCTCACAAGAGGCAGATCACCTCATGGGCAGAGGACATCACATATTTCCGGAATTGGAGCTCACGCCTTTGCAGCCTGGTAGGTGCCACCATCAAGGATAGGTGGGAGAGCAGCTGAGGGTGTAGCCTCTGCAGTGCTCAGAGCAAGCCCCAGTGGCAGAGACTGCAAACCACCTCCTAGGCTTCGTCCCTGGGGGTTGTTTGTTCCCCAAGCCCGGGACCTGCCAGCACTGAGCACAGCCCCGCCCTGCTCCTGTGTGTGCGGAAGCACAGGTTTCCATTTCCTCACCTCATCTCTTCCAAGGTCCTCCCAGGGCACAGGGTGCATCTCCACCATGTTCTGACTCACTTTTCCAATAAAATATGGCATTTTCACTAGCAATAGTTGTTCCCAGCTTACCACAACATTTGGTGGTAGTTATAGCAGTAAATGTTTGGACATTAAGGTGTATTTTCCAAATATCTGATATTTATAGCTATGGAAAAATTCATGAATTGTCACATTCACCTAACAGATTCTCAATTATAATTGGAGAAGAACTCCCACAGGGAAAATTAGGCCATACTGACCCATATAAACAAATTCTGTAAGCCACAACAAGCTGCTTGAATCTATTTAAAATACTACTTTGGCAGCACAGAAAAAAAATACTGACTGGTTAGTCAACTTAGGGTCCATTTCCTATCTATATCTATCTATCTATCTATCTATCTATCTATCTATCTATCTATCTATCTATCTATCTGTGTAAAAAATATTCTGTTGAAACAAGCACAGGTTTTTAGTTGCTGGTGTAGAGATGGCATGTGCTGCTACTGTGGTTCATACACCACAGTATGAACTGTGAAAAAATCTATTACTTTTAGTATTAATTAGGTGAATACTCAGCCATCTCTGCAACTCTGAAACTTCCAGAGGAAAATTCTCTTCTACCTACCTTACAAATAAATGTGAAGTCTCTGGTATTCAACTTAGCAGAAAAAAACACCACAAAAAAAAAAAAAAAAAAAAGGCAGCTCTCTAACATATTATTTATCCACTTTATATACTGACTACAGGAAGAACTGAAATTATTTTTACTAGGAACGTATGTGTAATTTAATATCACCAGTGAAAACTAGAAGCAGCTCAACTGTCTGGGATAAACTCCAAGCACTTGTAATTTTTCAAGTTTTGAACACAAAAAATGGGAGCTAAGCAGAACTCTTTCAGCATCTCTGCAATGATCACAGCAGTATTTTCTGGAAGAAAGAATGGAAAACTAAAACAGTGCATGGGGGAAAAAAATGAGCAGAGAGAAAACAAACACTCCCCCACTACCCTACTATCAAACTTCTCTTGAATGGCTCCATTTCTTAGCCCAATCATAAAGCAAACAGCTGTGTGTACAGCATGTCTGTCAAGAGTTACAAGATACAGTTCATATTTCTTCACCTACTCTTGCTTTGCATAATGCTGTTCCTGTGATGTCATTCCCTATCAGCTCCTTCTCTGCTCTGGACAAGGTCGTAATGCACTGACCTTGTATCCTGCAAACCAAAAGCATCCCCTAAGTTGCTGTTGTACTTTTTTCCTTTAAATCTCCAGACTAGGCAAAGTATTGAGAATGCGTGACTCCTGATGACCTTTAGAGAAACTTCCCCCACATCGCTGCCTCTTGCACTGAAACCAGTGAGTCATTCCCCCCATCCAATTTATGTTTCCCGCTGCAAGCACAGCAGATGCATCCCAGACTGCTGAAGAAAGGACAAGCCTGAAGAGCACAATAAAATTCCAAGACATGGCATACATGGGCTCAGAAGGGCTCCTCTCTCTGAGTCTGGCAGGCAGGGTACACTGCATGCCAGCATCCTCATGTCCTTTTGGAAGGCACAGGAAAAAATAATCCAGCTTTGCTTTCCCTGCATCTCCTACTCCCAATTTACACCTCAGTGAGAGGAAGCTAATGGATTTGTGAAGGGGTCCTGTGTTAGCATTTCTCCTATAGCTTGTGCAGCAGCATGGTTTGGATTGAGAGTCCCTAGTGCTGCATGGGAACAGACACAAAAGCAGGCTGCCACAGGAGAGATAGGAGAGACCTGTAGTATAAGCCAAGAGATGCTGGAGAGCAGCAAGAAAGGAATGAGGTGATGGTAATTCAGACCGTAAATCACTGACTAGCTCAGATAACAATTCACCTGCTCCCTGTGCCGGCACAGCTCTATCTTTTCCTGGGCACAGGGATAGGCAATGCCACCTGCTTCAGCTGTTTGTCATAGGGTCCTTACAGGCTGAGTTAGTTCTCGCTAGTTCACCATACAGGTCTCTGCTTTCCTAAAGAGTCATGGGATCCAGTTTGCCAGTAAAACATCTGTATAAAACAAAGTTCAGCACAGCCTGTGTTAATAACTACCATCACAATCACACCATAGCACCAAATGCTGGTTCCATAAGGAAAGGCTAGTTCCATAAAAGCCTTCAAGTTAAATACATGTTTTCTCATTAGCAATTAGCCATTAGTCTCAGATCTTACCAACTCAGGAAGCCAATGCAGGCAGACCAGAGCAGTACTAGTGTAGTCACCCTGTGCTGGGCAGGGTCTCACTGCTCAAGTGTCTCAGGACAGCATGGAGGACTCCCTGAGAAAGCACATTTCGAAAGGTGAGCTGTGCTCCTTTGACCCTGGAACAGACCACTTCTTAGACACCACCTTTGCCATGTTAAGAGAGAAATGTAGCTACTCATCCTGATGCTCTGTGTGACACGGGCAAGCTGGGTCTAGTGATAAGCCAGATATTTCAGTCCCAGCCCATCTCTGTTTAAAAAAAAAAAAAAATCCTGTTCATGACTTTACATTCATAAATACTCTCACAATGTCAAGGGATGGGGAGGGGGGGGTTTCATCAATTCATTAGATCTGCTCCCATGAATTATTTATATGCAGTGCTAAAAATGGTTCCGAAACATTACAAGAATTCAATATCAGTTTTCACAGTGGGATTTCATCATTTTAGCACTGGAGCATAATAGCCTAATGCAATACTAATACTAATACGATATGGTGCTAATAGGGTACAATGAGAGTTCTCTCTAATATGCAAACATTTCCATGTTGCATTATTATTTCTTTTAAGTTAATATGATATGGTGATAATATGATGAAATGAATTAGTTTCATATCATTGTTTGCATGAGTTGCACATATTAAAAGAATATTTTCCCCCTCCCTTTGAATTCACTTGGAATGAGCTTGAAAATTTACCCTGTAGTTATTCTTATGCTAATGAGGCTGTTTAGTAGGAAACACTCCCGCTGTTGCTTAGCCAGCTGAAGAAAGAATAGGCACATGTCACCTCCTCCTGGAATAAGAATTTTCCTGGCCTGTTTTGAAAGCCTGTGTCCTAAACATGTTTGCTTTAGCATTTCCCACTAGTTCATAGATTCATTGCGTATTTATGCTAAATTCTCTGGTCAATATTTTTCAGGAGCATTTCTACATAAGCAGACATATCTTCCAGCTCAGCTGCTGTGAGGGGAAAGGCATGGGGAGTCGTACGCCAGAAAGCCGCAATGAACACCAGCAGGAGAGGTGACCACAGAGAAAGAGTCATCATGGCTTTTGTGGTCCAGGTCTGGTCTGTGCTGGGAAGGGCTAGATGGCAAGCCCACATCCAGGCTCCAGGGTCAATCTCAGTACTCTCCTCCATGTCTTGTGACATTTTGCCAAAGCCTGTGCTGTGTACGCATTGATGCAAAAAGAGTGAAGGTTTCTCTCTCTGCCCCACAAAGCAGAATTTCTACTGACCTTGGAGAGAAATCCTGTCTGCTGTTCCTGGAAATGAACGCTGTTCTCTGCTGCAAGGACCCCTTTGCTACCCTGCTCTGGTAGCACACCTGTGGAAAGCATCCTACAGATGCTTTGGCATTCCATGCTGGACACAAGCTGCAGGGCTTGGGGCAGCCAAGAAACCCTGTCCTGACCCTTTGCAAGCATTTTTCTGTAACTTAAATGTGTGAACTGGAATGGCTGTAATGGGACTTTATTTGGCCCTTTTCAGAGGGGCTCACAAGACTCACTGTGCTTGTTAATAAATAGGCTCTGAAATGTTGAGGATTTCTGTTTGGGGATGTTGTGGGAGGACATTCATAAGAGCTAATATTAACCTCTAGCTTCCCTTTGAAGACAGAGTGCATCCCATGAGATGGCTGAGAGCAACATCCTGATCTGCCCATACCCTAACTTTAGGCCCAGGAATCACCTTCAAATCCCAGCAAATCCAGCTTGACTGAATCTGAATTCAGGCTCTACAACCATTGATTCACATGAAGTTATGCAAGCAAATTTTACACGTGAGGTTAACAGCACATGTACAACACAGACAACTTCCCCAAATGTTACAGGGGTTTAAAATGTCATAAATAAAAGAGTCCAAAGTTTTTTTTAATTATCAGATTTCCACAGCTACTCTACATAATTCCTTGTATAATCCAATCTTAAACTCAGAAGATGCTCATGCAGATGACATTTCCTCTCTGTTTTGAATGGGGATTATTTTTTAAGAGGATACAGATCCTGGAAATATTTCAATAGGACTGATATTTAAAACGTATTTAATGGCATTTATGTTTTAATCTTCTTACCTACTAAACTTTAAAGAGAGCTGCAAGAAATTCAACAGTGAAAAAAATAATTAGACATTAGTTAGTAACATAAAATGCATAGGTAATGGGTCAGTTGATTCACGAACAGGATGTGAAGGGGAATGTTTGCCAGGGTACCACAGCACACTATGCTTTCTACCCTCTGGGAATAAGAAGTTACATTGCTCACATCCTCTCGACACTCTGAGAGGGTTCTACTGCTTATGGACTTTGCTGCATTGTTGGCAAAAGGCTGATCCAAAAGCAATGAGCCAAATTCACCAGGTTCCTTATAAACAAGCAGATTAGAGGAATCTTTGCCAGGAAGAGAGAGTAGAGGCAGATGCATAATTCTCGTAAGTTTCATTCTGTGTTTTCTAGCTTGAATGCAACATAGTGCTGTCCAAGATCTCTCCGGGGATGACTACTCACATTAAACAAATCTCACAGAAAACTACACAAAGAAAACCCTTGTTGGTTTTCTGAACTTTGGAGTTTCAGAAACAAAGCCTTATTTTCATCATACAAGTTCAGTCCCACTGCCTTGGTGCTGTTGTGAGTCGGGTGCTCAACTGCTGTTGGGTGGCAGTGAGTTACACCTGGTGCTGGTGCTTGTCTCCCTAAATTTTACACATACTCATTTGCTGTTTCAGTCCTGAAAGAGCCTGCAGACAACTTCCTGTTTGTTTTTCTTCTCACATTCCACCTAACCCCAGGAGCAAGGAGCTACTTCGTCAGGAGTAAAGGTATTAATTAGCAGTGAACCTGTTTAACCCACGTGCTCTTTCATGCAGCTTTATAATGAATTCCAAACAACCTTGGGTTGTAACATGACTACTGTTTTCCCAGATTAGAGTAGATACTCATTCTTTGAAATCAGAGGCAGTGTTCTAGCAAACACTTTTTTCCAAGGGATCCATACATTGAAATCTGCTACAACTTTCCCTCAGAGGGATAGGTGTACTCCAGGCTAAGAATGGCTATGTATGGCACTCCAGCAGCATTTCTCCAGCTTTCTGAAGCTGTGCCCTAAACCAGCATCAAAAGGGAGGACAAAAGGAGTAGAGATAAACTGCAAATAAAAACTGTTTACCTTGTTTCCAGCATTATGTCTTTTCCAGCTTCTCTCAAATAATTGCTTGTATCAGTAAGGTCTTGCTAAACTTAAGAAATCAGGGCAGGTTTCTAGAGCTACCAACCAACATGTGCTCCCTGCTATAGCTCCATGGAGAGCGCTGTGTCTGCAGGCGCTGGGTGTGTGGTGCTGACAGCATGGCCACTGGCATGGGACACACCTCCAGGAGAACCAGCCCCATTCATGGGGCTACAGCTCTGCTGCCACCACTGGTGATCTTGCTGGTTAGGAGTTGCAGATCTTTGTCAAGTTGCAACTTTTTCTCCCTTGTTGTATCAGCAATAGCAGATTTTGGTTATTTCCCTGAATAGGACTCAGCGTGGCCATAGTCAGGCACCAGCTTTAAGTTCTCAGATTCTGGTTAAGGAAACTCACATTGATGTGCCAGGATTCACGTGTGGCTGCCCAAGGAGTCACCTCAGACTGACCATGATAAAACACGTTAGAAAAGCCACATTTTAAAAATCTGGATGCATACTTATTTCTACTGATTTTGCAAAACTTCCCTTCCCTATGTGGCACAGCCAAACTGACATGATTACTTTTAGCTATCAGTGGGAACAAATAGGTCTTACACAACTTAAGCACAGTAAGCCTGGCCATTATTCTATTCTGAAAAATCAAAGATTTTTTTAGTGTTACCATTACTATTTCTCTGTTACTTGTGGAAAACAATTCCAACTATCAGGAAATAATTATGAACAAAGTCCAGTTAATTATACAAGACATCTCAGCTGCCCTAATTAAGGATCGGTTCAATACTGTTCACTTGCTAATTTTTTTTTTAATTGTGAATAGATTTAGTAGAAGCCTAGCTGATAAACAAATAATGAGATTGGTGGTCCAGAAGGAATTTGATTAATAAAACTATTCACCAATTATTTATTTCCTGTGGTTTATATTATTCTCCCTTCTGCCTTAGAAACAGGAATAGGAGAGAGGGATTGCAGTGATCGGTTTCAATGCCTATGTTCCTTCCTGTCACAAACATCCTACAATTCTGAGCTGAAGATTAAAGCTTTATTCATGCAACAATGAAAAATTGGGGGAACAATTCAAAGTCAAGAAACCACTAAGTCCCTGATGCAGCAAAAAGTCACATGCAGGTAGATTCCTGGATCCATAGAAGCCTTACAGACTTTGCTGCAAGTACTCACCTTGCATAAATACAATGTTTATGGTCTCTGTGCTCAGCCACAAGAAAACAATCAGGGCTGGTCAAAAACAATGAAGACAATCTATAGATCTGGTCCCACATCAGATATCCCCCCATTTCTTCAGAAGAATTTACACAGCACCTGTTGGCCTCCAAGTGTAGCGTCCCGAGTACAGAAACAAGCCACAAATACATGAATCGAGCCCTACTGCCATGTATACTGAAGTCAGCCCCCAAAGGTTCCCAGAGGATCTCAGCAGAGCCATGCCCAGAGTGGGGAGTGGGCACACAGGCTGGTCATGCAGGCAGGGCAGGAGGGGGGGGCACAGGGCTGGCACTGGGGAAAGGAGGAAGAGCCTCTGGTTTGAATTCCTGTGACTGAGTCCCACAAATCCTTGTGTGTTAACACCAGACCAATGATGGATGACTGCAGTTTAAACAGGAAAACAGCTTTACATATGTTTTAAACTACAGCCTGTTAGTCTCATATTTTAATACAAAACTGAAGCAATTTCCTTCCCTTTTTAATGGATTACAAAAGGAACTCAAGCATAATGCTTCTAACCCTTGTATGATCAATACCTTTAACACACTTATGAATTATTAATATTCTGCTTGCAAAATTAACCACCTCTGAAGATGTATAATTGCTCAATACTCAAAAGAAAAAACATTTATGGAAGTAAAATGTTTCTTTGCATTTTTAGAAGTTTCTGGTACCTTGATATGTAGCTGAAAAGCTACACTGTTTATGTTCAATGTAGTATATTAATTGTAATCTTCTCATTAATTTCTCTTCCTTCTGTAGCACCATAAAGGGATTTGGCATATGACTGCTTAATCAGTCAAAAGCCAACAGCATGTGGACTGTGTCCTTACATTCTTCCTAAAAATTAATCTGTTTTCCAGATGGGAAGGCTTTGGGTAAGAAGAAAGGGTTGAGCCAGTTTAGAAGTTAGCATAAGTCAGTATTATTCAGGATTGGTGCACGCAACATTACATCATATTCCCAGTGCTAACACTACAGTGCTCCTGCTGACATCTCCTCAGCAATGTTGTTGATAAATGTTCTAAAGAGGACACACATCTTGGTGCTAATTAATATCATGTGCTGTATTCACTTAGTTGCATTTCATTAGCTGAATTCTAAAATTAGATAATAATCTTCCAAAATGTGTCTCATTTTTAAAATTTGTGTCTTGTTTTCTGAATGAAGTGGAAATACAGAAATCTCAAATCTCTGTCTAGGGACCACAAAATTTCAGTGCAACTCTGAATCCAATTTTCTTTTTCCAAGTGTTACTTTATGTGTTCTAATAAGTCTGAATTAGAATATCTTGGCCAAAATTGACAGTTACTATCAAAATTTAAAGCCTACAAATGTCTTTAAAAGTTTCAACTAAGGCAGAGCAAATGTGCTCCCACAGAGGGATCAGTGGCTCAGAGCATTGCTTTGTGTCTCAGAGGTTCAAGTGTTATGGCAGGCAGTGGAAGCATTACAGGGCTCTCCTTTCCATCTTGTGGCTCTCTTGGAGCTACGGACCCACTCATACAACATTATCCTTGATTTAATGAAAATGAAAGAAACTGATAAATATATTCTTATCTAAACAAGAGGTGAATTATATGATCACATGTATTCAAGACAAAAATTTTATACCTATGCTTAACAACCCTGGGATAGCATAACTCATTGGTGGTAAAAACAAAACAAAGAAAAACTGACTTGGTCTTTTAGGTAGCTACTCCAGCACTGAGCAGACCTCTAGTTGCTACCAGTGACTGAGATGTGTTTCTATTATGTCTGCATTGAATAAGCAACAGACTCATTTCAACCTCCATAAGGATATTTACACCTTTGCTGCAGCTACCCTCATTGTAAAGTTTAATGAAAATTTCTTGGGTATGAAGCACAAACTTTCAGCTCTGAAAGTGATCCTCCCATCAAGTCCATGACTATGGCCATGGGAGAGATATTGTTCCTGTGAAGAGAGCTTTCAGATCATAAGTTTTCCAGCCCGACACACTGACTTTGGTGTTTTTTGGGGTGTTGAGTATTTTCTGTTCAGGTTTTTTCCTTGTTTTGGTGGTGACTTTTTCAATCAGAAGTACCAGAAAAGTTTGAAACTATGAGATCACAAAAGCACTCCCAGATTTTTCCATTACCTACTATAAGCCAGCTTTAAAGAGAGTCTTTGTTTACCTTTCTTGGATCCTTTGAGCTTACCCTTATTTGCTTTGTTTGTGCCAACGCTGGGAAATCTTTGAGCAACATCATTTCAAAGGTTCTCTTACTCTTTGCAATCATTTCCTTAAAAAGTATGAATGTATATCTGAAAACAAATGCTGGATTTCAGCAACCTCTTGTGTAGCCTAGGAAAATAGCAGGAAGAGTAACATATAATTAAATAGATTGACTTCTCCAACTCAAATATGTTACAACCTTCATCATTACAAATTTCAGTAGATATTGTAATGTTATAGTATTTAAACTTATGCATTTCTTTTTTCAAAATCTAGGCAGAATAAACAGCTGCCAACACAGCCAGAAAGTCTCAGTAGACTTACAAGTAAGAAACTCTATCACTTGTGGGCATGCTAAGGAAGTGGCTGTCTTTATACAATTAAAGTTCAAGGTTGCATCTATAAGAGGCTTTTCAGCTGTATTTGAAAGTAGTTTAAATTGTTACTCACCCCTAACCTTGTTAGAGATTCATGGTGTCGAGTATGTAAAGCAGAACAAACTGAAAGGGTTATAATACATTTACTGAAGGAAGACAGACTTGCAGCTAGAGAGAATATTGTGCAGGGAAACCACACGGGTTTGGAAAAGCTGCCTTTTGTGAGAGTACATTTCTCTTACAGCATCTGAATTATTCTTAGGATATAATTCTATGCAGAGGTGGTCATGGTCATTTACCAATTTGTGATGATGTTTCTTTTCCATCCAGGCAAGAAATTAAGCAACTTAGACTTGGTTAGTAATGAAATGGGTCATTCTGTCTCAATCCAGCTTTGGTAAGGATATAAGAAGGGATTTTCATTCACACAGTTTAAGAAAAATTATAATAATAATAATAATAATAATAATAATAATAATAATAATAATAATAATAATAATAATAATAAAGCTGTGATTACCAACTGGTGTTCTCTATAACAGCCTCTGGTCCCAGAAATGCAGCAAATTCTTCCAGGCATCTTCAGGAGCTCCTGTGGAACAGTGATATGATTGGAGTTGTTTTCACTTTGATTACTAGATGTTTCTCCCACTGTTCATCAAATACAAAGTGATGTGGGAGCTCTAAGCAAATAGAGTGATCAAGATCACACACAGTTTCAGAAATTACAGAAAGGGAGGCAAAAAAGAAGAAAAGCAGAAGAAAAAAGGGAAATGCCAGCAGGCCAGCCTAGTCATTTAGAGTGGCACAAAGAAAACAAGAAAAGAGAAAGAGGGCATTGAATGAGTAATATTAAGTAATGGCATGATGTTTAAATATTTGCAATGTTTTCTTCCATGTACATGGTAAAGTCATGTTTCCCATTACAGAATAATGCCAAGGCACAACCCCATGTTTCATCTGCAGTCCCCTCTGGCTCTTTTCACCATTGAAATATTTCTGTGGCAGCTCTGCAAATTCCACTGTTGAAGTCTTCACTTCCAGGAGATGCTGAAATGGCATCTCTTGAAATTTGCAAAATGTCATTTGAAAAGTACATTTCACCCTACACCGCTTTTTTCATTTAGAGAATCTGAAAAGGTATGGAGATATTTAAATTCCCAAGAAAGTCAAGAATTTCTAAAACCCTGCTACACCTGTGTGCACTTTTCACTGTACCCATCACATGGCTTTTAAGCACTTCCAAAGCTCTTGAATACTTTTTGGCCACAAGGCTCAGCAAGCCTCCTGGATGCTTACCTTTTGAAAATAAGAGGTCAAACCTTTTGAGAGTCAATTCTTCCTAAAGAAGCTTCTACTGCACAAATCATACACCTGACATAGCCTGTCAGATGCAGGTTCACCAAAGAGACCTTGTGACTGCATGTACATTAGTGATATACAATGTTATCACCACAAACTGATATTTGACTGCAACCCTTAGTGGCCTATGAATTTCACCACAAAGAACAGTTGTTTGTTTGGGGTTTTTTATAGCTATGTATGAGGCTACAGGTTCCTGAATTCATAAATTGTGAACTACACTAAATACACTAAAAATTGACTGATGATGAGTGCTGCTCTTCTAGGCTAATTTCTCTTCTAAACCATGATATGAAAATTCTAGCTAATAGGCTCGTGACAAGACTAAACAGGGGTAATAGCAGACTTAATCAAGAAAACAAATGGGATTCATTAAAAGCTGGCACTCAGCAGATAATCTTTGGAGAGTTCTAACCTCAATCTACGTCTCCACATCAAAAACGAAGGGAAAAAATAAAAGAAATCTTCAGCTGTTTCTATCTCCAACTGTTGAGCCAATTCAGTGGAAATTTGTAATGGAAAAATATTAGACACAGTTAAATTCAAACTCCCTGTTCCACGTTTTAGAAGATGTATCCTCTTTCCAACTCTTTTTATACTCTATCACAGAATTCACAGTAAAACATTAACTAGAATTTTCTTCACACAGCTGAGAAGATAAATCAGCTGTAGTTTGCACAGCTACCTGTAACAGGTAGCTTAAGATAATGTTGCAGTACTACAAGCATTTCTTGGCAAATATTACAAGAACATATTTATATATGCATACATAAATATACATACATGTCTTTACATATGTATATTTTATATGCAAAGCCTATAAAGCCTATATATTTATATGTAGGTTGAGTGCAGAGACATCTACACGCTTAGCCTGCATTGTGCACTTTTGCAAGCTGAAAGGCTAGAAATGGAAAACAAATGCTAGTCCAAGTTTCAGAAATACTCTATCTACAATGAATGAAGCCAATTCCCTAAATATAAACATCTTCAAAATTCAGTTTTGATTCTGCAGTTCAGAATCCCACAAAAAAGAAGAAAACTTAGAACCTGATTATCACTCTCCTCCAACAGCTACTATCTGTTAAAATATGCATAGAATTACCAGATAAGCAGATAACTCCCATAAATCAGTACCTAAGTATTTCTTTAGCCAATATCACATTATCAAAAAAAAAAAGTGTTAAAATAACTCCTGAATTGCAAGGAATACATGTCCAGCCTTGATCTACTTTGAATTTAAGAGCAAGAAAAAAAATAATGTTTCAGAATTTCTTTTTTTTCCTCACTTCTCTTAGAAATGGAAATGCATGGCATCTCCTGTCCCTGAAATCTATGTAACCTACCTGAGCTCTCTAGGAGCCAAGTGAAGATATCACTGACACCATTGGAAATACTTTTGATGGTTTTGGAATATTTGGGATCAAGAACTGATAAATATATTCAGTCTGTTCTGTAATTTGTCCTCTTTGCAAAGACACTTCTGCTTTTTGCTAACATCTCAAGTACCCCTGCTAAAAACCAGGATTAGCTACCTTCTCTTTCCTGCACTTGAAGAAAACCTGATTCACGGTTTATTTGCTCTCATTTGGTTCACTAATATTGTGTTCTGCAAAGCCTTATTTACTCCCACTACCATCTTTTGATTACTTTAGAGAAGTCATATCGTTTTGTCATGTTTTTCTAACTCCATTCTGAGCAGGGCATATTTTCTGTCAAGGTGTCCAAATTCTATTGGGGTGGTTGCACCCCTTGCAGCATGTGGCCTTACACCGTGTCTAAATTTTCTAAGACAATTTGAGCATTTTCTGCCTGCTAATTAATGTCTTATAATAATTCTGACCTTTAAAAAATGTCTTCTAGCACTGCTATTTTTTTTTTTTTTTGGTGGGGGGTGTATTTTTTTTGTTGGTTTGGTGTTTGTTTGGTTTGGTTTTTTATGAAATTTTTCTACCTACTACTTCTGCTGTCAGAGAAGTCCCAGCTCACTTAAGCATTGCCAAGGGAGGTTGGAAATAGCCGTGCCTAAAATTTTGAGGTATGGTTTGAGGGTTGGTTTGTTGCTTCTGTTTGTTTTGAAGGCTTGATTATCTCAGTTACTCTTACAGAAAACACTCAGAAAGAGGAACAGTTTGCAGTGCCACAGTGTGCTGCAAGCTGGCTCCTTAGCAAGCCACATCCTACCCCTCCAAGTCAGTAGATCTAAAGACGTGCAGATCAAGAGCAAAAAAGGTAATGACCACCTGAAAGCTGGGGGTGAGCAACAGAGAATCCATGCTTGGGTTTTTTTGGTGCACAACAATCACCATTAACATCCCTACCTTTCAGGGCCTCAATGCAAAAATTCAGGAGCCATCAATGGGACATACACAGTGCCCCAACTCTAACAGACAACCCTTCTGCTTTGTGTGACCATGTATAAAATCTTTCTGTGGATTCTGTTGTTGACTCTCTATTTAGCCAGTATCCTTCCCTGATGAGTGGTGACAAAAGAGGTGGGGGGGTTGCAAAAGGTTTATTATTTAAGAATCAACTGAGAAACTTCCTTTGCAGTAGAGCCATTTGTGGCGGGGGTGGGGAGGAAGGGGGTGGTACAGATGTGCATGCCACAGCTCATGCTTCTGTAACCACAAGATATCTGATAACCAGTCTTATCAGAAACCTTTTTCTATTCTTGGGATTAATCCAGAAAAGGTAAACAATGTGCCACGTCAGAAACCATGGTGCTCACTGTGATCCCACCTGGAGGAAAGGCTGTGCTTACACCTTGTTTTCCCCTCTCAACTGATAAAAAACTCACTCTGATAAAGAGTATCCAGAATAATAATCTGCTGTTCTTGGTAGGTTTGTATGTAGCCCATTTAGTTGACTGCTGAACACCACATAGCATGAACAGATTTACCTCTCCCCTGGAGAAATACATTGAATAGAAGAGTGAAGTGACTCACTGAGACTGAGAAGAGCTCGTATTTCGCAGCTGAGGGAAGGCGGCAGACATCAGTGCCACAGTGCCAGGGCTGTGCTCTTATGCAGACCCAGAGAGGACACTGGCACGTGGCCTCTCCCTGCGGGCTCGCAGCAGTGCTACCCACAGACCAGGAGTCTGCTAGCGGCCATCAGGTCCTTTTGTGCCCATTAGACAACATTTCTCCTTATAATCACCAGCTGTGTTGAGGTCTTTCCAAACAACAGAACAGCTGGGGCCAATGTTTTCACATATTGCAAAAAAGAAGCAGGGAAGACTGGCATAAGGGACAAGGATATCTCCAGGGGAAAACAACTGCTTAAGAAAAAAATGGAAAAAGATATCATCCCAGTGATGAAGTTTTGTATGCATTTCTGTTGTCAAGGTCATAAACTTGGAAAGTGATGCAAACTTTGTTTGTCACAAAAATAATAGCAGAGTTTTGTTTTTGTTTTTGTTTTTGTTTTTTTTAAATCTCCAAAACCACAGTGAGGATTTTCTCATAGTCCTGCAAAGCCATCCTTTATGAACCCAACATCACGGGTTTCCTGTTATGCAGTTACAAAAGCAGTGGGGATTTTCAAGGGTTTTGCTTGTCACACCACCAGGATTCAGTGAATTATCTGAGGTACGTTTTGCAGCTGTCAGAAATCTGTACCTGTGTGACACAGCACAAAACGGAAAAGACCTGTCCATAAGAGAGAGCTACAGCTGTATTCATCTGAGAACAGAGAGGGCATGTGAATAAAAAGAGAAATATTCCAAAACATATCACTGGAAAAGACAGCAAAAGATGTTGACCCTTTCTGTAGTTTCACTAAAGATGTCAACATGTTATCAAAGCTTAAGGAACAGAAACAGTCCCTTCTTACTCCCAAGGTATTTCTATGCTTTTGTTACCAATCGTGAACACAGTTATCTAAAACCACAATGAGTAAGAACATGTTTACGTGTCACACATCAAACTTTACCTGGACAGGTTTTTTGGGGGCTTATAAAGACTTTCTTTCTTCAAAATTGTTTACTATATGTGCAAAATGTCTGTATCAGGTAAAGTCAATAAAGCTCATTAGCAAGATACCATGTAGGAAAAAAAATCTTGTCACAGAAACATCAAGATAGGAAAGATGCTACTGACAGAGAGTGACTGTGTTGGCAAAACTACCTTGGCCTGATTCCAATAGATACACAAGAGGTATTTCACCCAGTTGCATCAATACATAGCTCAGCACACTCAAGAGGAGTGGAGAGCATTGACTGTAACACTTACCGACTGAATCTGATCAGACCTCTGATAATCAGACACTTGTGGCTGTTCACTGGCTACAGGAGACAAAGTAAACAAATAAATGAAACCCAAATAACAGAAAAAGCCAAAACTAGACTCACCCATCCAAAAAACACCAGGAAAGGAGAAGATAAAAAGATAAAAGATAAAAAAGATGAAGTTCTGTCCTTGACCAGCATATCTCCCACCATGGTCTGCGCTTACCAATGAGAAATCCTTTCTCTCGCAAATCCCAGCCCTTCATCAGACTCCCAGATTTTGTGATTTCCAGCGTGTTTTTGTTTTAATCAGTTTGCACTAAAAAAATGCATGGCAAGTTGTGAGCACCTAGACTAATCTGGAGAATGAATGCTGATCTCAGAAGCATGAAGAGACTTTCTTCTTTGCTGCTCTGAAGAGAGGTGGAGCATAATATAGACCTGATCCTGCAAAAACTTTTCTGTGAGCGACTTTGATCTCATGCATAGGTCCCTCATCTACATGAACAGCTGCATTCACAAATATTTGCAGTTATCAAGCACAAAAAAAATCTCAAAACATCTGTGTTGCATCTGTTTCAAAGAAACATCCTCGGAGTAGTAAAAAAAAACCAACCAACCAAAAACCAAAACCCAAAAAAACCAAACAACCCCCCCCCCCCACACACACTATTTGAATATGAATCTTAAAGCTGCTTTGCAGTGACTTGGTTTTGGGGGACAGGATCAGAAAGCCTACTAGATACAACTAAGACTAAAGCTAGTGTATTAAATACATTGGGTTTTGTGGGGGTTGCAACATGAAATGTTTAGCCACATTTTTTGCCAGAGTAAGGGAATAACAGAATGCTGACACCTGAAGCAAAGGGAACTGTAGCTGACATGTTGCTATCCTGAAGCCAGGGGTAATTCTGTGTGCCTGTGCCCCTGAGGCAGCAGGTGCCCCTTGGCCTCGCTGTTCACTTCTCCTTTGGGTGACAATGGCAGAGGTTGAGGTCTGCTGTTCTCCAGCAAAGCTTTAGTAAATTATTAATTTTCTCTGTTACAGTTTTCTGCCTTTGGACAACCTGTTAGCTTAAATAAAGTACATCCCAAGGCCCTCTTGAGAACAGAATGATGCTGGAAGGAAGCAGGCTCCTGCTTCTCTGACAGCTTTGCACGTTTGCCCAGTTTTTCTGCCTGTAGTAGGGGTGGAAGGGTGAAGAAGGGGAAAGAGGTGAAGTTGTCCTTTGACATTTTACATCCAAGCCTTACTAAGATAACCTTTACAGATAATTTTCCCAGCAGGTGTTAGATATTTCTTGTGAACATTTAACAGTGAAACATCATTAAGTAATGACCAGCAAAACTTGTTTGTTATAAAATTTTTGGAGGGGTGGAACCAAGGCATATTAACCTTAAGATTTTAAATAGAAAAACACGTTTTCTGTACTAATCCTATTACTGTGGATATCCTTTCTAGCATATTTAAAAGCAGATTCACTTGTGCTGAACTTACTGTAATGCATTCAAGATGGTCTTTCTATAACTTTTAGAGAAAGGCAACTGCAAACAATTACAATTAAAAATATTTTAAGGGTATTGAAACTATTTCTTCCTGTTTCAAAACATGTTTTTCCAGCAAGATTAACTAACTTTTTTCCAATTCTTTTTAAATTCAATTCAAATAGTAGAATTAATTCTAACCTTTCATAAGCATCATGAAGAACAAATACAACTTCCATATTTTGAACGGTAAACATGAACTCTGACAGCTACAGAGTTTTTCGTCTTCAGGTGAGAAAGGCTCAGCTTTACTCCATACCTGCCCTTCATGCTCACCCCTCACTGCCCAGCATTTTTCCCTTACCTCCTCTTTCTATTGCATTCGTGCTTTCTCATCACCCCCTTTCCTGTTCCTCTTCTCCCAGTGTGGCCAGGCCAGTGTGCTGCCCTAACGACCATGACATGCTCCCCTCTCCTGCTCCCCATTTTGAGTAGGAGCTGTGCTGACCGCAGAGCCCTGCAATGACCAGTGACAGTCCAACACATTAACAGCTCGCACTGGTGTGTTCCCTCTCTGATTCCAGAGAAGTCTGTCAGCATTCCTGCAAGGCTGCAGAGCTCCTGAGTTGCCGCTGTACAGTGTTTTGTTTTATAATGGCTCCATTTCACACCCCGATGCAGCTGACTTAACGTACTGTATTTCACTTTTCTTAATTAGATTTTGCTCGTTATTCCTGAGCACCTCCAAAAGGCGAAGCAGCACAGTGTGCTGCTGACATGACTGCTCTCTGTGCCAAAGCAGCCCCAGGGGCCGGGATTCTGGTTTGCACCCACACAAGCTTAAAAAAAAAAAAAAAAGGTGTGTTTTACCCTGAGGAAGGAGGTGTGCAGCTGAGGAGCTCAGTAAATCACACAGCCGGGGCACGAGGGAGAGGTGAGCGCTCGCTCAGCTGCCACACTGGTGTCCCATCCTCATCCCACACATCAGGTATCCTGCTCCTGCCTCTGCTCTCAGCACATCTCCTCCCACCTTCTGCTCCCCTTTCCTGCTCTCCACTCACTCTGAATATAAGGGAGTATTTTTTAGAGGAGTGAATTATCTGATAGTTATCTCTGACTCCAGGGCCTGTAGGTGCAATATCCAGCTCCTGAAGCCCCTGGACCTGTAGGAATTTATAGCAGTAGATTGACAGGGAGTTTTTTCTGCAGGTTGTTTATATTATTGTAAGCTGCTTAGAAGGAAAGCTTTAACAGAACAGTAGATAAAAAGAAAATGGGTTTTAAAACCTCCAGTCACTCTTTTTTCTTAACTTGTTCTTGAACAAATAAATGTGAGCTCTGGGAAAGCACCTGAAGGCACTTTCACAAGAAACTAGCACAGAACACAGCAGAATGCAATGGGCAAAACATTCTCTGCTCAGCATTTGGCAACAAAAAACCCCACAGAAAACCTGGAGGAAGATCAGGACCTGGGCAGTGAGGTCAGATTAGGAATGCAGGCACTTGTGTATGGGAATAAATAAATGGTCCTCACTTTTTCTACCAGTAGGATCCCATATCCTGCAGTATCACGTATCTTAATAGCTATTGATTTTTTCTATATTCTGCCCACAGCTAGAGCAAAATTTAATTCAAATGAAAAACTCACAAATGTGCTGGCAGTTATCATGAGTGAAGGAAAGACAAAAGGTTGGGAAATAGAACGTTAAACAGAATATTCCTTCTAGCATTATGCAGAGGTCCCATTCAGCAAAGAAGGACCATCAGCAAGCAATCTGAAAATTATTTCAGATTAGGGACAGAAATGGAACAGTTCTCTCATCTACAGCAACACTGAACTGATACCTTTTGGGGAACAATTGCATGTCTTTCAGTCACTTAATACATCCTTATCTGCACTGAGGGCATGCCCTGTTGAGAGAAGGGCAGCACAGTGAGTAACATAAGATCTCCCAGGCGGTGCTGTATGCCAGCCTGTGCTAATGCTTCCCCCCACCATTCTGAGCAGAGGAGGATTTCAGAGCCCATGGGAATAATCTCTCTGACCACCTCTCCAGGAAGTCCTAAATAAACTCCCCTGGGAGTTGCTGTCAGGAAAAAAACCAGGATCGTTGCTTAGGAATTATGGTAGTCCAAGGGAACTGAAATCTTCATGTGGAAGACAAACGGAACTCAGCTTGTCCCATTGGATGATAACAAAGAACAAAGCAATCCGAATAAACAGTCCCAATCCTGTGGTTCTCAAGTGGTGAACACATGAGAAAAGTGATTTTCTCCTTCAGCACTTCTAGTTAACCTTCAACTCTGCTGGTTCATAGGGACAGATCAGGCAGGTTTACTTTCAAGTGCCTGTCTTCAGCCTGGAGGACAAAGGTTTTCTCCAGGCAGAGAGAAGACATCAGTTGGCCTGAGTCAAGTCCCAGAAGGAAGTTTCCCTGCAAAATACAGAATTTAAATCAGTTATTTGCATTTCTTGTATCTAAAGAAGATACTAAAAAGGAGAGAGAAAGAGAAACCTGGGAACAGCAGGCAGCTTCCTTGGAAGGGAACTACAAACAAAACAGTGAAAGGGCACCTGAGATCCTGTGCAAAACATAGTATAAAACCTGGCAATTCTCAGTGGTAAAAATAACTCAGAGCAAATTTACAACTCACAGCAAATTGAGCAGCAGCAATTCAGAGTGTACTCAATAAAAAAGTACATTTCTTCAGTATATTTTCTAATATTTTACTGTATTAGTTGCTGTGCTTCTTATTGGCAGCATGCTTAGTTAGTAGTAGAAAATTAAGATTAACAAATAAAGTTCCTAGTCATTTTTCTAGGAGAAAAAAGGCACGTATGAGATAGCTTTCAGTGCCACTCTGTTAATCCAGGTAATAGGGATGAGTGCTAAGATATCCTGTAATGTGGTGGCAGCAGTGACCACTCCTTGTCCCCATGCATGAGAAAGTTAAATATGTAGTTAGAATAGTCTTTGGGATACTGTTTGCTGTACTGCAGAAGGGAAGGCCAAGGAACAAGGGAGAAGCAGAAGTAAGGGAAGAGATGCAAGAATGAATAGGAACACTAAATGTGTGATGGAGATGCAGGGAGCCAGACAGGTGCTTGGGCTGTAAAGTGAAAGCTATTGAAAACTCAGGAGAAGACAAAGCTTTTCTTCTTTCTATGCTGCCTTGGTCAACTGGATAATTTAGTAACTGGAGGTTTAGTATTTATGGTGTTAAAGTTTGTTTTCCAGATAGAGGCAAAAGCAGGGTAAGGAGCCTCAGGAAAAGGGAAGGGATCCTGTGTTGCTGGAGCTCAAGACTATAGATGTATACCACAAATACAGAATTGGAGGCGGGGTTATAGTCCCAGCAGGATGTTGGCTACTGTTCCACGATGATGATGTAGATGACAGGGATAGTTGAAGAGAAAACTGCAAACAGCTGTTTTAGCAGTTCACACCAAGTTTTGATCTCTGCAGAAAAAGTAAGTAAACCTCAAAGAGTCATTGATCCCTATCATACTGTCCCCATTCACTTCAGCTGTATCTATCAGTCTAGCTGTCAGTGCTTGGGAAAGTGTGAGAGTCCCCTTCCTTCAAAGCTTCAGCACAAAAATTGAATCACTGCTTCTGGGTAGGTGTGAGGTCAATCAGTTGTGTCCTGGGATGAGTGTCATCTCGGGCCCTCTCCACCTCCATGATTAAACAGGAGGCATTACGGGAGTCAGAGCTGTTTTCCCTGGCTTTGCCCTCTGCAGTATATGGGAGAACAAACTTTTGACACCTGTATGGGTGGCTCCCTGCTTTCTTCAGCAGTGGCCCCAAACAAGCATCTGAAAATAGACTGACCTTTTGATTATATATGGCCAACTTGCCTGCTCTTTTAGCTGCTGCCATTGAGTTTTCCCAAGCAATCTCTAAACATAAAATAGGAGTCATTTTAAAAGAAAATGGGTTCATCAGGTCAGTGGTAGTGTAATTCTGGAAAGGGTATGAAAGTAAGGAAGTAATGATAATGCACAAATTGAGGGGCTGATATAATTTACCGTGGCTGCATTGAGTTAAGAAATTGTAAATAAAACTTCCTGTCTGGCTGGAACATAATGAGTTCCCTTCCTTTTAACAGTGCCTGCAAAATAAATTAAAAGAAAATGCATACTGCCTTTCTTCACTTGCAGATAGTATCTATTTATTAAGGTAAAAGGAACAGTGACAGAAAGTCCTGCTTCTGAACAACAATACTTGCATTAACACTAAAGTACTGGCCAGTGCCCAGAGATGAAGAAAGTAGAGGGAATGATGCTGGCACAGGAATGAAGTGTTCAGAAATTGCTACTGACAGTAAAATAGGGAGAGTGATGGGCAGTGAAGGCTTGTCTCTAGCCTTCTCATAGCCTTTCTTGTGCTGGAAGGAACAGTGATTTTAGGGAGGGAGAGAATATTTGAAGGCAATTATTGTTTCTGTGAAAGAGGTATTATTAGTGGTGATTAACTACAGCCTCTGCTTTTTTAACTTCTTAGTGCTTCAGGACAGGTACTGTCCTTGCTGATCTGAAATTTCAGAGTGGTCTTGCAAGCACAGGAAGCCCAAGATCAGAAAGGGAACAGTAGTGCAAAAAGAGTGATGTGAGTAGGACACCCAATAAGAATGTCCATAGCCAAAAGGAGTGGAGCTCAACAAGTTCACTGAAGAGCTAAGAGCTGAGTTTCTGGATTATGTGATCATTAGACAATACTTCTTACAAAACTGTGCTGAAGATATCCTTTTACCTAGCTGGTGATTCAGATGTCACACCAAGTTTGTGAGAACAGGGATATGGCTAAAAGCAAGCAAACAAGGAAAGAAAAGAAAAAAAAGAAAAAGAAAAAAAAAAAAAAAGACTGATTTTTACCTACACACAACAGGATTCTGCATAGTTACTTCTCATTCCCTTAAACCTCACCGCGGGCAGGGACCCTATGTCAACTGACTGATCAAGGCCTCTGTGAACTACACACTTCCATTTCTTATCTAGAGAACAAAATGGAAACTATGGCAACAGAGACAGACCTGGTAAAGTCCATCAAAGCCTGAGAAGAAAATTCAGTCTACCTCTGCCTAGAGCCTGTGACCTCTCTGCTAAGGCTCCCAACCAGAGGGGCACTCCTTGTGACTGCATGATGGGGACATAAATAACTCTTACATAGACATAACCCACTGCACAATTGCTACTGATTATCACCCATGCTGTGCTTGGTCCCCTGGCTGGAAGGCATATATAGCCCTCCTTTCAGGATGTAACTCTTAAAAGCATACATCACTTAAGCTGTTATTCAGAAACTGAATAATCAAAAGTATTGGGACTTTGGTTGGTAGTTTTAGCTCAGCCTGCTACATTTATCTTAATCTATATTTATATGAAACACATCTGGAAATTGTGCCACTGCTGTAGCTTAAAATACAGAGAACATTTCCAAATTTACTGCTTTTGTAGGTAAACATAATTTAAAATTTTGCAGATTTTGTTTCTTCTGACACAACAGATAGAAATTTAAAAAATAGTACAGGAAACATTTCTCACGGGAAGTACTGCAATTTTTATAATACACTCAAAGGCAATTTACTGTGACATGACTTAAAAAGTAAAGCTCATTTTAACAGTGTATAGGTTTTTTTGCAACATTGTACAATTCCTGTACATCTGACAGAACAAAGAATAGTGTGCAAAATACCACGTGGATTTAAAGAGGCCAAAAGCAGAGGCTAGCGTATAATTCTCTTTGTTGTAGAACCCAAAATTCTTCTTTGGAGAGGGCTGGAGCAGGTGTCTGTGAGCCTCAAAAGAGAAAACAAGTTGTCTATTTCAGTGAGAAAAGGATGCATTTTGGCTTGTTTTGTTTTCCCACAAACTGCATCCTGAGCTTAAAAGCAGAAAACCTGGTGAGGTTTGCTGTATTTCTGCCATTTGCCTTTCCAGGCTGATTTTTAACTCAGCCTTCAAATGGAGGAGGATTCTTATTGTTAAGGAGATTCTTATTGTTAACAAAAAACCCAAAACAAAAACAAACAAACAAACAAAACCCCAAACAAACAAACAAACAAACAAAAAACCAAACAAACAAACAAACAAAAAAAAAAAAAAAAAAAAAAAAAAAAAAAAAAAAAAAACAAAAAAAAAACCACCAGCAGACAGCATGGCAGAGCACTGGAGAAAGTAGAGTCTACCATTCTCCCTTGATGTAAAGGCACTAAAAGCAACGGAAACAAAAAGTAAGATACAGAAACTTGTCTATATTATACCAGTGCAACACAGTTTGGGAACTTCTAATACTTTCATAATCCCATTCACACTATCAAGGTATCTGGCCTTGCAGCCACTTAGTCTGTGTTCAGTGTTTTGTTTAAGGTGCATCCCATAATACCTTCTGCTCCATGGTAATTTAGGAGCATTTGCACTAGAAAATGCTAGAAAAGAAAGTAATCCTTGAATTGTCTGCATAAAAATGCTCAAAAATGTACTCCCTTTTGGTATCAGTATAGCATATGTGATAAGTGTAACAAAGACTGAGAGATACAATTTTCAGCAACAAACATCAAAAAAAAAAAAATCTAGCATCATCTCTCGGAAGATATACATAAGGGGCAGACTCTGAAATGAAAGAAAAAAGAAACACCAAAATTACTTAAGGGTAGCAAACAAAATCATAAATAGTGGATTTGTCATGCACATTTGCTGTTTAGCCACAGCTCTGGAATTTTAAGCACTAGTGTTGGAGAGAGGAAGCAATTGGCTGAGTGAAATCTGAATTCTAGTTTCAAATGATTCCAGAACCTGTCCTCTGGTATATCAGACAATTAATACATTAATAGATGTCTTTATCACAGCAGCAGAGCAATCAGCCTTAGGTCAGATTTTTTTCTTAGAAACTTTCACAGAACTAGCTTTATTTTAGAGTTACTAGCATGCTGTTAATTCTGGACCTCAATGGATTTCTAAAACCACTATGCAAAATGAACATATGGATTAATTGCAGAAAGAATAGATACTATCACTTACCTCTGAAAAATAATCAATATTGCAGAAAAGGCTTGTAAGCAGAATTAAAAGGAGAGGTAATTTTCTTTAATCGGTTTTGAGCTATTATGCATTACCAATTTCCATTAGCACTTCTTGGCTGCCCCTAGAACATACATATAAGGGGAGAGGGGGATGTATATAAAACTAGCTTAGAAAGTTCTATCACTTTGTATATGCTGTTCCTTGCTTGCCATTTTAATTTTTTTGTGTGTACTTTTCAGCTTTCACACATTTTAAAATGATACAGTAGTATATCAATTATAATTGAGTGCTAACAAAAAATATTATTTCTCTCTTTGCTAGATGTATGATGTGTGTGAGTAAAGTAAAGATTTGTAGGCTGTGGAGACATAATTTAAAAGCATAATGGCTGCTTATGTTACTAAGTTTGTTTTCCCTTTTTTTATATTTGTCATATAATTTTTACTGTGTGTTTTTCCCCTCTGAAAGCATTTCAGAAGACCTTATAATATACCACCTTGTCTTTTAAAAGGTCATTATTCACACAAATTGTCATTTAAGTTGAACTTTAAATTTGATGAATTTTCTGTTTCAGCCTGTGAGAAATGAGACTGAAATCAGAAATTAGAACCCTTTGTCCAAGACCAAAGCAAATTATGAGGGACACCACAATGTCTGCCGATATGAAAGGATATTTAAATACGTGGTGTCAGGGAGAAGTGTGCATCACAGCCATGCTATTGCTGCACCCTCCACATCAGGCCTTTGAAAGGCTTCAGTGCCTCATCAAAGCCTACCCAAAAAAGTAACACGCACACATGAACAGTTTGAAAAATTAAGATTAAGATCTAGAATGTAAAAGGATAAATGAAGCCTACAGTAGTAGTGCAGGGATCTTCCACTGTGCGCTGCTGTCTTGATAAGACAGTCACCATAGGTAATGATACTTGGATTTTAGGAAACCGAATGGTGTACATGTAGTTTTCACCTGTTATGATATCTTGTGAGAAGAATCTTTCCTACTTTTCTGAAGTAGCAGCTACAGGCACAGACCTGCAATGCAGAGAAACCAGGCTATTATTAAAACCACAACAGCAGTCCCCCCCAACTTTACCAACAGATGTTTCAAATGACAGATAAAGGTGTTGAACTGCCCTTTCATTTTTTCCTTTCTCTTCATCTGACATCACATCGGCCGGCCCATACAGAACAGCAGAGAGGGGAAGGAACAGCTTTAGGCAGATGCTGCTTGTGTTCCCACTTGCCACCCGAGCTCCCCAGGGCACTCCTCATAATCATGGCCACCTCCTGCACATAGGTTTGATGCTACAACATTATTCTCCATCTACAGAGCTCTGCTTCATCCAGACTGATGTTTATTCATACTTTGTTACTGCAGATTTCCACATTTGGAGGCTCATTGCAGGACAAAGCCATTTTTTGTGGCTGAAATCCTCTGTTTCACTCAGAGATTTGTTTCACATCATGTCGCTTGTGTACAAGTCATTATAAAAAATGTTTGGTGGAAAAGTAATTTATAAACCATAACTAGAACTATTTAGTCCCTGTTTTTATCAGTGCAGACCAACACAGCTCTTAATTGCAAAACTGACCTGGTCCCAAAGCAAAGGCCAGCTGTGTCTAATCATGCAAGGATGGGCCAGAACACACCGAATAAAGGAAATGGAAAGTAACGCCAAAAGGTTTTAAGATGTAAAATGACACAACGTTCAATGAACACTTGCCAACATCATCTCTAATTACTGCAGTGATTAAGTAGTAAAGAATTTGGTCCCAAGGGGATTGCAGTTCTGAAGGAAATACAGTGCCATGTGTTACAGAATTTTTTCTTGCAAATCATTATGGAAATCCTGCTTCCTCTGGTTCTCCTAACAAACTCTTTCTTTGCAAAAACCGTGCTTCATTTGTGAAGTGCAGAGGGAGTGTAGCTTGCCTCCTTCTGAAGATTTACATCTTTATTGCTATGTATTCAACTTGCCTTTTTAAAAAAATCCTTTTATGTCTCTAAAGAAAGAAGCATAGAAAGCATTATGTATTTGCATACTGTAAGGGTTCCTCTCATCCTTGCTGAAGAACAAACAGAGAATAGGGGAGGGCTAGATAAAAGCATCGAGACCTTAACACAGCATGGCAATGGCCTAACAAACAGCCAGAGAAACTGCAATTAATGCAAGACCAGCTTAAAATCGTAGTCCTAGGGGACATCTTAGAAGACCCTGTTTAGAAGTACTTTCTTTTTTTTTCATAATTCTCTTAACCATGAGATCAAAATTTTTCCAGCTTAAAAAAACCCAAAGCACAACAAAAAAACCTGAGGTTGAATAACAAAAGCATTGTAATTGATTTTAATTTACAGGTTATGTTTAAACTTTCTATAACTCTGGATCAAAATGTCTATTGTACAAGCAAAATATGTCTCTCACCATAGCATGCTCATGTTTATTGTGTTTTATTCTCTCAGCAGGTGTCCCTAGATGTATTCTGTGTTGTTGTCTTTTCACTCAGCAAAGGAAGAGGAAAAAAAATCCTCATGCTCTTACATAGCAATATCCTCATCCTCTTACAATAGGAGACAAAGAACAGCAAGGGAAAAATCATGGACCTCCTTCTCTGTTTTTCCTGATTTTTTTTCATCAGATCTATGTCTCTGTCATCTTCCAACCCCGTGCTATACAGAGCTTCCATACATGCTATGGCATGTTCCACAAAGAAATATTTAGCTTTTACAAAGCACTTTTATCAGCACATCAAAGCAACACAATTATCCCCATTTCACTGGTGAGAAAACCAAGACTCAAACATCATCTGTATGGAATATGCACAGCAGGGAAATAGTGCTGTAAGCTCCCAGGCTATGAATGCCATACGTATGCATCAGAAACGCAACATTCCTGTCTGCCGTGGACAGAGAGGTCAAGGGAGAGGAGAAGGAAGGAGAGGCACCAGAACCTAAAACCCCAGGTTATATGCTTTCTGTTGTCCTAAGAGAGATAGAGAATCAGTTGTAAACAAATAAAAACAAGATCAACTGACTTCTGACACAGCTTTTAGAGAAAAATCTAACACCTGATTAAATGTGAGTGAGAAATGGCAACACAGGCTGCTAATGGCTGTCAGCTGCGTCCCAATAGCCTGGCTGTGGTGTGCTGCTGGTATGTGGTCAAATGTATCAGCAGAGTGAAAAACAAAACTGGCTACACTGATAAATTAAAATGCTTCCTCTTGCTTCTTAGTAGATATGATGGTTAGCTGGAAAGGCAACAGATGCTCTGAATTTCAGTGTTTAAAATGAGACATTGAGACTCTTCCTTTTTAGCCAAGTTGTTACAAGTATGGGAGAAGATGCTCTTTTTTTTCCTCAGCATTGAATAAGATGTTAAACTTAGTTTTCTAAGCTCATTTCATGAATCATTCATGATCAAGTACAAATCCTCACGAACTCACAAGCTTTCTGGTCGAAAGCACTGAACCAGTAAGAAGACTATTTAGGGAGATTTAATAGGGAATGCCAAAACAGTTAAAAATATGACTGTAAGGATCATAAGCAGTAGGTGAATTCATTGGACCAGAACACTTATCAGTTGCTTCATTCCCATTTGTACTATCAGCAATGTTGATAATAAAAAGTGTTGCAGATTTTGCGAAGAACTTCAGATTCTTAAATTCTAATTTTTTTATGCATCTGTAGTTGTTATTTCTGTGAAGGGCATCATGCCATCCTGCTTGTGACTCACTAAAATTCTTCTTTGGAGACTTAGCAGTATGAAGTTCTAAGTAAGTCATGCTGAGAAAAACACTCATTTTGGATAAAATAGATCAAATTTTGTACAGTGACCAAAAAAATTCTAATAAATGTTGCCTCCACAAAAATCTGACAGGATAACCAAATTTAGAGAGAAATAGATTAGCTGACTGACAAATGTGCTGAACCAAGACCAAATGTTTGGAAGGCACTGAAAGCAAAAGTCTCCACACAGTTTTTATTGTCCCTTTTTACGTCCTCGCTCAATTAGAAGGTGCATGTGTTTCTCTGGCATCTGCTCCCATTTCTCATTACCTTGCTGAGGGAAAGGATAGATGGAAAAAAGATGGGTCTGAGATGGACATGCTAAGGGAAAAGGAATATTAAAGGTCCTTAGTGGTTGTAAAGGGAACAAAGAAGGCGTGCCCTGGTTGTGAAATGGCCAGGTGAGGGTTAGGTTACAACAATGCAGACCTTCAATAGCACAGCCAGCACCCAGAGAACAGTCAGGTGGGAGCCTTCAGTGCGCCATGGCAAGGAGAGCTGCATGTCCAAGAAGGGATGCTCATATTCTCCTTGCACCAAATTTTCCAGCACTACCTCCGTAACTCCCAAACAGCAGGTCTAGCTCCTTTTCATTTTAATGTCTATTGCAACTGAATATAAATCTATTGGCAAATAAAGTGGTGACTCTCAGCTGATGATTTGGAAATGAACTTGCACATTCACAGGCTAATTGCTCAAGCTGGAATCCTCTCATACCCAAATTCTTCTACATCAATCTAAAGTTTGGTTGACCTACCTCCAAACTATACCAGTGCTTTCTGACAGCACAATAGCAAGCTTCCAGAGGCACCAGTCTGCAATTACCTGTCAGAAATACGGCACAAGAGACCAGGAGTGGTAAGGCTGCCACCTACCTGAAAGGAAACTGGGTAAACCATAAAGTCATAATTTTACCGTAACACCTCCATGATGCTATCAAAACACGGGAATGATTGTATTTAGAGACCTCATCTATCACATTTTCATACAAACTGAGCACATCCGAAATGCAATGAGAAACTAATTAGTCTTTTCTACAGCTTGTTAGCTCGTATTTTTGTTTGAAGCTTAGGTGTAGTGGAAAGACATGAGCTAAAAATGCTGATAGGCTAAGCATGACCTTTTTTATAAGAAAATAACTATGCTCTAAAAAAAGTTGTAAAATTATTCATTTATGTTAAACATCAGCTGTTTCTGTTTTCTATTAAAACAGATCTGGCTTTCCTTTAAACTGTATTAAAAGAAAATTAGGAGATTTTCATATTTTAGTCTTATGCTGTTGTAAAAACAAAGGATCACATGGTTCCTAAACTGTTCTAAATTGCATTTGTACAGAAATGTAAGTAAACTTTCACCTTTTGGAAAGAGAAAAATCTATATATTGCCTTGAAAAGGGCACTAAATGGCTCCTGTATTTAGGACTGGATGGAAAACTTTTTAATGCAATATCTGAGATGCTGCTGCTTGCCTTTGCTATGATGTCAAGTCTCGGCCTTTGTGGCATTGCAATTTCCCTTCTAGAAAAAAGTTGATATTTCTGGACCATATTACACTGAATGAAATTTGCAGTCTCTGATGCCTGCTAGTGGGACATTTGTTACATGCTGTGTTTTGAATGTAGTAATACATATTTCAGTGTGGCACTGCTTCTTCAAAAGATTAAAAACCTTTTAGTCCTTTGAGACTTGTGTCAGCATCTGATTTCATGTGCAGGGTAATCTTTAAATATTAATATGGGGCAAGGTCATGCTCTCTTTAACCCTCAAAATGGAGTTAGTAAATCATGATCTGGCAGTAAAAATATACAGGGCACATCAGTATTTGTTTAGGGCAAAATCTAAATTTAAATTAAACTAAATTAGCTACCGGTATTTTTATAATCACATATACATAATGTATTATTTGTAGGCAGGGAGGGAAGTATGGATATCCTATGAAGCTGTAGTTGAAATATATTTATTAGGATGATCTTAATAAAATCTCTGCCATTGACAGCAGAGAAAGAGTATCTGAAATACCAGTCAGATAATTCTAGAGTGGGAATTCTGAAGCTCTTGGGGCAAATCTGCTGCTGTCAGATCCTTTGTTGACTACAGCAGAATGAGTCAGTTTACACCAGATGAGCAGGAGCCTTTTGGGCTCTCCTCTAAGCTGATCCACTGATTTATGGCATGACACTGGTAGTCTCTTTGACCTCTTTATATGCTATCCGTCCTGCTAAGGAGCAGGGGAGGGGGGAGTGCCGGACCTTCTTGGAACCTAGATGATAGACCCAAATAGACTTTCCCTAGGCAAAATAAAACATTTCAGAGTTAAATTTCTTGCGAGAGGCTGATGGGTTAGCCTTGTAATTCTTGATACATTACCATTACACGTTATTCGGAGCTCAGCTCCCAGTGCAGCTGAGGTTCATGCCACACATAACTAACCACATTTGTTTTGCTGCCAGGGGACCTTCCCTGCTACAGAGATGGGGAATGGCTTTACCCTACTAAAGAAAGCCAGTTGAACTTTGCAAGGAGTCAGTATTGTGAGCTCATGACCTTTCATACGAAGTACTTAGAGGGCAACTGGTAGGTAGCAGAGTCTGGGGAGGGAGTCTTCACCTAAGCATAGGGAAATAAAGGGAGACAAATAATTTAAATTTAAAAATACAGCAAATGTGCTTGTTAAATAGACAGTGAATGTGCGATTCTCATTTAGAGTAGAGAACTGAGTATTTCAACTTCGGCATTAATGATTTGAACTACCAAACAGGCAAGATTTTCCTTACAGAAGCCTCTGAGACAAAAGGCGATCATAAATAATTGGCTAAAGTAATTCCATTTTGCTCTTTTCTCTATTTCCTAAAGTTGCCAATTATTTCAAATTATGTATATAAATTTTGTGATGTGGACTGTTATGTCCATGGGGAGATGTGTTCAGGCTTCATTTCATCTGGCCCTTTTACTTTGGTCTGAGCCCAAAAGTGTTTTATGGGCCTCATTGGTAGAGGTAATGGGTTTCTCTGGATCAGGTCATGCAGGCTGCATTACACCAGACACAAGTCAGACATGTAGAACAGTGCAGAACAGACTTGGAGTCTCCAAGATGCAACAGATCCATTAGACTCTCTAACCCTACCGAGTGATTTGAGCAATATGTCTAAATCAGCCTGTGTTACCATTCGGGGCAGGTTACTCCGCTCAGCAAAGCTGTAATCTGGTCTTCAGCAGGAAAGATTCTCCTAGACCCCACAGAACGTTAATTGGGTTTGTGCCTGTGGCTTCCAGTCTGGGGTCCATGAATGCTCAGGAATCTGTGGATCCATTCTGAAGGCTCTGCAGAGGTAGCAAGAAAAAGCTTAATTTCAGCAAGCTTTTGTTTGCTATGCCGATGTCCACACCTCCACCAAAATCCACACATACAAAGCTTGATTTAAGACTTTTCTCTCATATATAACAATTTGATAATAATACTTTTCAGATCCTTTCAGATGAATGTTTTTCAGCAGGTTCAGAACACATTTCCAATGCTTACTAAGCAGTCCTCACCTGCTAAAAACTCCCTGGAGTTATTTTGTAATGTCTAAAATTGTGTGAGAACCCGATTCTGCCTGGCATTGCCTCATGTAAATCAAACTCTGAACAACAAAAAAATCTTACTCTAAGGAGGAAGCAGGAGAAATGAAACAAGACAGTGGGCAACGAGGACACTGATAAAGAAACAGCAGAATATCTGACAAAATAGAAAACTGGGGAAGGAGAAGGAGGAAAGGGGGGACAGGAAAGAAGCAAATCTAGAAAATAGCCTGTAAGTAGAAAGTTACACTGATTCTCACTGCACCATCTCTTTTAGCCTGCGAGACAGCAAGGTCACGGGCTGCAAATATTACACAGATGTGGTGGAAGGAATGTGGTGGATGTGAGTTGGCATCTGGCATCCAGCACCCTTTGGTCCCCAGCCAGCTCTGCTGTAGCTCTGCACCCATGTGGCTCCTGGGGCAGGGACCAGACCCTCCTGCAAAATGCCAGTCACATTACTGTCATCCCATGAATTACTAGTAACAAAAAAGACGACAGGTAAGTACAAAAAAAAGTGTCTGAATTTAAAGCAGGCAAGTATCCTGCTCTGAAAAGGTTCATAACTGCCCCAGGAATTCAAAACATGTCTTCTAGCACAAACTGTCATAGGAGAGTATGGGTAAGTGTACTAAGGAACTTGTCACCCTATGTCAATTGCACATTTATCAGCATCTGAGGATGGAGAGTACATTGTGGCCCCTTGGAAGGATGGAACAGTCAAAGATGGAGGGAACCTGGCAAAGCCTGGTTTTCCAAGTAAGATAGCAGAATAGCAGTTGGGGGGGGCTCATTTTAGTGAAATGAGGAGCTCTGCAGCTAGCAAATAATTTGATTCTAAAGCCCTTTCTGGAGAGTGAACAGAATGTCAGGAGCGCAAGGAATCATCGTTCCCAAGGGCATCTCTCTGATGGCTGCTACAATACCCTAGTGTTTTTAGACACACAAAAAGAAAACAGTCCCTGAGACATCAGAGAGGGTGATGGCCGGGGCAGAAGAGAAAAGGCAGACAGCCAGTCTGGGGCCGGGATCATCTGATGAAGCACTCAGAAGCAAAACCTGTTTCAGGAGAAGATTCTGGCTTGTCAAGAGCAGACTTAATTACAAAGAAACACCAATTAGCATGATTTTAAATATTCCTCTAAAATACACTATAAATCGTTTTGCCCTTGGGAGAGCCAGAACAAAAGATGAGCATAAAACTGCAAGCAAAACGCAAAAGTCTCCATCTCACTGTGCAGGCAGATGGAGTTATTTAGTAAATCCTCTACTGTCTTCTCTGGGCTACAAGGAAAGAAGAGAAAAAAGCTGCCCAAAGTTTCAGTCAATATTTACCTCTTGGGTTAATAAATTGTGATCCTGACCTCAACAAAAGTCAATATCTTCTGATTATTATACTCAGGCACCTTTTTATTTGTACTCACTCATTGTATAATGAGCCACCTGTTTCCACTGGCAACTTCACTTTCATTTTGAATGTCTGAACTGAACAATCATTTATACTCCAAAGGCATAAGACAAAATTACTACAAACTAGAGCTGTAAAATGTGGACACAGGTTGCTATTTCCAGTCAATAAGCAAGCTTGGGCGGGGGGCGGGCAGAAGGGATCAAGGATTAAGCACAAAAAATAGCTGGTTTAAATCCTCTTTTAAATACCTTTGAGTGACAAGGAGCAGAGAGAGGAAAGCTCTGAACTGTGATATTAAATACAATTAGGCTGCAAGTGTGGAAGGAAAGAAAAGTTAACAATCTGGTCTGAATAGTAAACTTTTTTTAATGGAACATTATTAGGTTTTCTCCCTGATACAACCAAAAGCAACACCAGAAAATATATGCCAAGGGCAACAAGTATAGACTCACACACTTGCAAACCAAGCCACAAAGACAAATCTGAATGAAATTCACCACACAGTTGCTGCTTCATTAGAGGTGGACTGGACCAGAGCTGAAGGAAGAAAATTCAGGGTGTTATTCTCATAATTATGTAACGTTTTATATAATAACACAGGTGTGCACTGTGCTCTCCTGAAAGAAATCAAAGCACAGCCTCCCCCAGCAAGATCAAGAATCAGCTAGAATCCCATTTTTGCTCTTCAACTTCTCATTGTTTGAACATCCCCCACTGACTATAATAAAAGTGTTCTTTGGGCTTACAAGGCTTGTGATGGAAAGATTTTCACCCACATAACCCACTATGCCCATCTCTTTTAAAAAAAGTAAGTAACTTTACCAGCGTGAGTTTGTCTGGCTTGACATTATTCCACTCTTAGTCCCAATCTGGCTAACAATGAGGAGAGCAACTTATCTCTAGCTTAAACACAGTACTTTTTGATCAGTGGAAAATCAGGAAGAGCAAATTATGATCAAATCAATCCTGATCAGGCTGTCTTTGTGAACACTAATAAACCTCATACAAATAATCCTAACGTATTACTTCTAAAAAACACGTTATAGATCTGCATGGCACTATTCTGATACCATATTACCTTGTATTGCAAATATAACATAGTTCATTATGACTAAAGTATATAATGTTGTACTCATAGAAAAATCAGTGCAGAAGCCCTATTTTCAAACTACAAAAGAAGCTGTCATTTTCAGATGGGACATTCAGCCCAATATTTACCAGTTCAATAAGTATTTTTTTATTCTTTGTTAAAACTGTGCTTAAATGGTATATATTCAAAAAGGTGTATCTCCTCCAGAAGGAGCAGGGTTGGCTTGCTTAAGCTTCAGGAAAAGGATGTCATCATAAGTAGATTTTCCCTTCTACTTCACAAATCCAGCTTACAATTCACTTGCTATAAGCACATTTTAAATAGAGACTAGCAGACATAAAGTCATTTAGACAGCTCATACACCAAAAAGCAGATGAATTTCAAAAAATCCCCCCATAAACCCAGAATTTTAAAAAATCTCGCCCCCCCCCCACCAAGCCACAAGTAGAACCTGACCACACTGAAGCTCAGTAAATTAGATTCATTTTATATTGTCAGACCTGCTCCTACCAAATTCAGATGTCTTTTACCATTAACTTATTTGAGATCCTTTATTTCCATCTAATGACTTTATCAGCAACTGCCACCATTACCACATTGGTGCCAACAAGCAGACATGCTAATTTGTGTGCCATTAAACAGCATGCATATCCATAGGGGAAGGCTGGAAACTGTCTTGGGAATGGAAAATAATGAAGTTTCAGTACATTTGAATAAATTTGTGGGCACTGTGTTGCTTCAGAAGATTTTCATCAACAGCCTTTATAACAGTTTGGAAACGGCAACTAATTTAAACACACCAGCATCAACAGAGAGAAACTGCAATAAGGTGGGCAAAACACAGCCAGATGCTGTGATTTCTGAAAATTTTGTGCTCCCAGGGAGATGCGTGCTTTTGAAAAGAAATTATTCCTCAGTATACTTTAGCAGATGAAGTTGAAGTATATTATCTTGTAGTGAATGGAAAGACTCTAGAGATAGTGGGACATTCCATAGCTTTAGTTGACTATGGTTGGAGCCCAAGATACTCTAAGCCAAACTTCTTCATAGAACCCTTTTCTGGCTAAATGCAAACAGAGTAATTTATATATTGGTAGTGAAATAAGCAAATGTGTCCCAGTCTGCTTGTCCATATTGGGTAAGAGTGCAAGCTGAGCTTCTCATTCATGTTTGGAAGGGAGGCCACTACACTGTCTGCCAACATGAGCATCCCCAGCCAGATGCACTATTAATATGCTATAGGTATCAATGATCACTCCATATTAAGAGCAAAATGTAGCTATGACATTTTTAATGATTGCAAAATGTCTTTTTTTCTGTGGTTTCTCTCCTATTTGAAGAACCAAAGTCAAACGACCTGAAGCAACGGTCAGCCTTGTGGAAAGCCAAGGCCTCCAGGCCATACAGTTTTAGTCAGAGAAAGAGTGCCTCCATGCATATCTTCAACAGGGCAAAACTGGGGGTGAGACAGTTGCCCTTCCCTCCTGTATATTTCCAGAACAGAAACTGCATAAATAGAGAAGGGAAATAGAATAAGTCATTTTTTTGCAGGGAATCTGAAGATACCACTCTTGCAGGAGATACAAGTCTCAAGCTCTCTTTCATCATGCTGGGGCCTGACAGAAGAGTAGATAATTTCCATGATGATATTTCCATGAGGTTATACAGAGACAGGAGGAGAACTTCTCCAAGGTGGGCAAAGGTTCTGGCCATTGGCTTCAGTGCGGTAATTCACAGCTCGGAATGCCACTGCAAGCAATGCCAACAATGTGGAAGTGCAGAAGGCAAATGAATCAAATGTCACCACCAGAGAGCACCTCACCAGTGAGCAGAGCACAGCTTGGACCCAGGATTTGGATGGGGTGATTATTCTTCTCTGCCCTCTGCAGAAGGAAGATTTGCTCCTGCCCCAAACAGCACCGCGCTGGCAGTGGAGCTGTGCCGGGCACTGCGCAGGCACTGCGGCACAGACAGGGGCTCCACTGCGAGCTTTGTGCAGCCTCCTCTGCACTGAGACCAGGTCACAGAGCGCCTCTGAAATAAGGACAGCAAGCTGGAGTCTAGTTTTAAATTCACAGCAAGCCAGTGCAAAGAGCAGAGAGTATGTCTGATGCATTTATCATAGCCTGTGCTGCTAAAGAGATTCAGTGAGTCTCCTAAATTAGTACAAGCTCCTGAATCCTAAAGAAACAGGAGAGTCGAAGGCAGGCAGGCAGGCAGGCAGGCAGGCAGGCAGGCAGGCAGGCAGGCAGGCAGGCAGGCAGGCAGGCAGGCAGGAAGGAAGGAAGGAAGGAAGGAAGGAAGGAAGGAAGGAAGGAAGGAAGGAAGGAAGGAAGGAAGGAAGGAAGGAAGGAGGCAGACGATTTCTGGAATGGAAAACAGCAAATTATTTTGTTAGAGGATTTTAGAGTTACTGAAAGATCATTTCTACTGGCAGCCAAGTTACTAACAGCTATAAACGTTATAAAATGGTAATTCAGCAGTTATTTCTTCAGTCACTCTCACTATGGGATGTATGTGATCTTAATTAATAAACTTAATATCTTCAGCTGAATAGATTTCTGTTTTCTTCTGTGCTCTGTCTCCTCTTTATTTTTTCCAAGCAATAACCTAAAATATAATGTACTGTCCAGAGCGTAATGGAGTGGACTAAAATATAAGAATCATAAAAATACTTGTTTACAATACAAGGCATGGATTAATATTAGCAAGTGTTTGAAAGCACTGAAAGAACATTTGCAGCCCCCACCTTTATGATCAAGTAAATCCTAGCTTTATGCAGAAAATAATATTCAATAAGGAATACAATCTAAATCTTGAATTATATAAAAATCACAACACGTTTTTTCTGTGCTCCTCTAAAATTCAATAAATAGTTCAATAGATCATCTTTATTCCTTTCACCCTTCTGGGGAAAAAATTATTCTTAGGCAAAGAGCTTGCAGACGAAATTTCAATCTGAAAATAACCTTTATAGCTGAGTTATAAAACAATGAGAATAAGGGTTTATGATGTGAAAGTTGATGCAGGTTTTACTGCTTTGGCATGATTGGCGAAGCTGTATTAAAAATAAATATATTAAAAAAAAACCAACACACACCCCCCCCACAGGCATTCTCAATCCTTTGACTAACTAATAGAAGCTATGTGCTATCATGGCCATATAAATCTAAAGTCTTAAACCACTCCACCCTTATTATCTCTTCCAAAAGAAAAATGCTTATAATAATACATATATTGACTTTACTTTTTGTTCAATAACAAGATTTACTGCCCCACTCTTCAGTCAATTGTAACCTCTTTGGGTCAACAAATCTCGATACTGATCTCAATAGAAGTCAATAGCTGCTTATTACTTACCTCCGCATTTAGATGCCTATCACAAATTCTTATGGGCATCCCCCTGACAAGCAGAAATGAATACTTTCTCTTTAGTTTTTATACAAAATAGACTTATGTGCTTTTCACACAGTCATTTTTAAAGCCATGAGATGATGTTGTATTTTTGGAGAACAATATTATACATTGATTTCTGGAACTAAGATATAAAGTTGTTTGGCTTCTCTGCTGTTTCTTTAAAAATTCACAGACCAACTTTCTTGCAATTCCTACTTTTTTCCCCCATGTAAGATGTAACTCAGCAATCTTATATTTTGTCTTGACCAATAGCAAAAGGCAAATAACAGTAGAATCGAAAAGCTAGTTGTGAGTAATGATACACAAACTAACATCTCAGAAGTTCAACAGAGAAACATACCAATCACTTTCTTGGTTGCATTTGTATGAGGTTAACATAAAAAATGAGGCTCAATATCACTATCATACCTGTATTTGTATATGAATCGATTCTGTACTTACATAGAGTCAATCTTTTTGTAATCTATTTGGAACCTAAAGGGTCAAACATTTGCTATGAGAGGATAATCGAATCAGGATTTTATGTCTTATATGTGAACAGATTAAATGGGTATCTATTTACCATACAATCCAAAGGCTTGTATAAGAATTTGATCACAGAGTTGGACAATGAGAAATGTATTTTAAAATACTGTCTCATTGGACTTAGTCTTGAAAATTGGATTTACTTACATTATGCATGTAAGTAAATAGGAATTTGTTTTATTTCATAAAAGAAACTGATAAAATACAGGTACAGAAGGCAAGGAAATGTCAGAAGTTATGTTCAAAAGTGCCTTTAGAAACGTCTGAAGAACCTGTAAGGAACATCACTGTAGTGGTCCTCTCCAGTTGTACTTGCAGTATAACATTAGTTGTGTCAAACACAGCAGACAACAGTTGGAGCAATGACCCAAACCTTGAATACTATTATATTGCTCTTTTGTCTTGAAATCTTCTTTTCAGAACATCACGAATGGCAATGAGAGTGTTTGTACTTTCATCAATGGAAGGATGGCAAGGATGAAATGATAGAAGGAAAATAATGACTAGGAAAACTGTATACTGAAGGTGTAAATACAAAATCAATTTTTAAGTTTTTCTTTTTAGCCAAGCCAGTGCAATTCATATAACAGTATGTAAGGCTTGCTTAATGTTGCACATTCCCATCCCTGCCCCATAACACTTGCACTATCCAAGGTAACATGAGGCTATGCAATCTGCTGTAACTGCTTTCTTGCATATGCCCATTAAATCCTGGAGTCTGAAAAACTTCCGTAAACTGGAAATTTAGATGTGGTTTATGCACAGGAGATCCCATTCTCAAATTATTGACACCAGGTTTGCATATACCATAGGAATAAATCTAATGTGATGCATGAGAATCATGCCTGGACTTACCTAAGAGCTGTATTTGACTAACAAGGTGAGCCAATTCAAAATTAAACAGTTTTTCAGGCTAAACAAAATCAATATTATTTATAGGATGTGATAGTAGAACTGAAAAAAACATTTCTAGCTTTCAGAAAATAGATAAAGCCATATTGATTTACAAAACATAAGGTATTAGACTGCTCAGATACACAGAACTGTCATGTAAAAGACGTAGGTCAAGAAACACCAATAAAACTCCCATTCATCTCATTAGTCAAGGAGCACAGTTAAAGGTCAAACAAGGTTAAAGGGCTCTGTCTAGGGTCTGATATTCCTGCAGGTTGACAAGTTATTCTTTATGACCACGTTTAATGACTATCTCCGACAGTCCAGTGAAGACTGTTAGCTCAGTGGGCTGAGGGGCTGCAGCAGGAAGGCACCAAGAGCCTCTATCACACCCTATCCCCAACCATCGCTGACCCCAGTCTAATGACAGTGCCATCATTTACACCCTCATATCTAGAGAGCTGGATCTATAGGATGTTTTGATCTAAACCACACATGGATACATAATTAGGAGACAAGGTAAACGCAGATTCCTCACCCCATTCTCTCTGCTGTGGATCTCCATGAGAAGGAGGAGTGCAAGTGTGCTGCTGAAGAGCAGACATAGTGGGATGAAGCCAAGAGTTATAATCAAAACCATATACAATGAAGAGCTGCTGCATGGAACTTCTCTGTGCACACCAGGAAATAGGGCAAAGTTCCATTTAATAGGGAGAAAATGTTAAAAGTAAATTACAATAGCTTCCACAGAATAGAAGAATCCAGGATTTGGTTTCTGTTCTAGCAAATGGTGAAGATTGTATTTATTGAACCTGAGTGTAATACATTAAATTCACAGGAACTGATATTAGCAAAACAATCTCCAAATTAAAACATTAGTGCATTTTTATGTGATACTGTTTAAAGTGTGTAGACTCTGGATACCATAATATGAAGGATGAAGGATGTAATGCCGTAATATGAAGGATGACAATAATTAATACAGATGTAGTGCTGGTAGAAACACAGCAGAAATTTGAAAAAGATCAGAATAAGAGAAAGTGAAGGAAAGAGGAATACATTCAAGATATTTCTTGAGGGCAAAACTAAGGTTAAAGGATGGTCATTAATGTGTTACTGATGCTCCATAGTTATAATGAGGACTGTGCAAATGAATATATAATAAATGCAATCTATACTAATAATAGTTGTGTAGCACCAGCTAGATGCAAAGAGGCAGAGGACAACAGGAAGACTGGTCTAAGAACAGAGACATTCTGCCCTGACTGTGGCAAAGACCTTGGAAGATGCTCAGAGGGAAGAAATCTCCATGGAGATTCATGAAAGCTGTTCCTTATTATTATTTTGAGGAGATATTTCTAGCCCTGCACAAGCCCTGAGGCCCATTCACATTTCCCAAACAACCTTGAACATGAAATCTAACTTTGAAATGGGAAGAGCTAAATGTAAGTGGTGGTTTACAATTTTCTGAAGGAGCATGTGGGCTATTTACAGATCTGTATGTGGAGTGGCATCATAGCCCTGCTACCACACCATGGTCCCAGCTCTGTGAACCCATCTTGTCCAAGAATCTCCTGAAAATATAAGGTATCACTTAATGTCTCAACCATGTTCCAGGCTTGGTTTCAAAGTATCTTCATGTTAGATTATTGTACTAACAGAGAATTCTGGAACAGTGTATTTATAACCCAGAGACGAACAGAGAGACAAGGAGAGAGGCAAATACAGAATTGCTTGGTTTACTCTGTGCTAACATATGCACCTAATTTTTTGAAACGGAGTTCAGCTGGTCAAGTTATAAACCATTGTCACTATTTGCAAAACCTGAGCTCCCTCACTAATTCCTATAGCTGCAGAATTAATAGGACTGATTATGGCTAGCATTTGACTTGATGATACTTAGTTGAAAATGTTCAGTTGTACTGAAGATTTTCTACCATCAGTCTTTCAGATGACAAGAGATGATGAGGTTGATCAAGCCACCAGTGCAGCCAAATTTTAAGTGGCGTTTTGACTGTAAAGGTTATTATTATGGGAACCTCTCAGGTTCCTGCACATATTTCACTGGCAGAAAGAAAAAAAGTACTATTGTGTTACGTATTCTGCTCAAGTTTCTCACTTGGAAATAGTTATGATTGTCATCCTTGGCCAGGTTTAAATTGACATTTTTATCACAACACTCCTGGCATGGTAGTGCAAGTTACTTGCTTGTGAGTAGTTATCAGCTGGCAAAAATTAAAAGGGAGGTTGGCTGATTAAAATTATATACTAAGATCTGTACAGAGATAACAAAATAACCAAAAGCAGCCAAAGGCAGCAAGGATTCTTTAAAAAAAAAAAAAAAAAAATAAATCTTTTCAGAGAAAGGAAAATTATACATGCAAAAGTCATAAATCGCACGTCTTCATTTAATATTTTATAATCAAAAAGCTAATAATTAAAACTGGGAGGGTTAGGTCAGTCAAGTTTTACAGCTGAGCGCACTCCCTGAGCATGCCCAAATCAACACTTATGAGATTAATTTATAAGCTCTTCAAATTCTGAATCTCCAAGGTTTATGCTGTCTGTGCATTGTTTGCATAATGCAGTTTTATACTACTAAAGCACTGTAAAGGGATTATTTTCATATTCAGCATATTAAAGATACAGCACAATTCATAGATATCGTACTGTGTTCATGCCTGAGATAGCTGGTACAGTGCCTCGCGTTCTGATTATCTATGGAGCAAATGTAGAAACGTGGATGTTTTGGGAGAGAGTGTATCCTTAGTGAAATTAATTCCCTGATGGTTTTATTAAAGTCTGCAAATTACATTATTTTCCCATCATATTTGAAATATTGCACTTCCTTAATGCTTGCTCTAACCCATGGCATGCCATCTTCCCTGGGGTGTCTAGACATGGTGTCTTAGATTTATGTGTATGATCTCAGTGTGTTACAACATCACTCCTGACTAATGCATTATTACAATACTTACATATATTCCCAAGTGTCACTGTTTTGATTAAAAAATCACCAATCTGCATATGCACACCATCTGTGCTTCAGAGAAGCAAAACATGCAGGATAACATTTGCCTTACTCCAAAGGAAATTCAGATACTACTGAAAAAACAAATGGGAACCCTTTTTTATGTTTTGTTTTGCAAGGCAACAAAGAAAATGAATACTGTTTCTGCAAAACAATAGTCTGTGCCTCTGATGCTTTAAAATATAAGCCTTTTCCACTCTACACAGCAAGAAGATTTACCTTTAGTAAAAACATGCAAACAATCTGCCCTTTTAGAGATAGCAAATAACATGGAAGGGAAACGTACTGCTGCAATGAATTTTAAAAATCTCAGCTCAGATTCAAGAACAGGGGACTTTTCAGCAGAAGGGAATGTAGTCAGTAACGAGTCCTTTCTCAGCTGAAAGCTGCAAGAGTGGTTGTAAAAGATGAATGAGGCCCTTGCTTACTGGGGTGAAATGCTTTTAAAGGACAAGAATCTGCTTATCTTTGATTGATTGCTCAGTCTGATACTTTCCTTTATAAAGTTTATTGACTACAAGCCCATAAATCAAAGAAAAACAAATCACAGGTTCAATTTGGGGGGCATTGACATCCTGCCATCTTGCAGCAATAGCTTAGAAGTCACAGGGCAGGGAAGACAAGGGATAGAGGGGACTCATGGAGACAAAAGCATTTACTTCAGGCAAACATTATTTAAAATGTTTGTAAATGATTATTCATTTGTGCTCTACCACATTTTTAAGTCAGGAGAAAAATGCAGACAACCAAGCTACCCAGATTATTATTCCAAAGTCCTTAAATGCAGAATTTACAATTAACAGACATAATTCTCACTGTGCGGCTGCACGTCTCTTTGGTTCTGTGAGATTACAGTCACATTCCCACACATTCCTCACCCGTTGTAAGAATGTTACATTTACAATTTAAAGTATTGAAGCAAGAATCAGATTTCTTTCCGGGGGGGTTGAGGGCTTGGGAAACTCAAAATCTGTGTACTGAAACACCCCATACAGTTGCATGTAAGGAAAGCACTAGCCATAGATCTTTCTCGTATGGGACATACGGTATAATATGACAGCATGATAATACAGATTAATTTGTGCTGTTGACCTTGACACACTATTCTATTGTGTCTTCTTTGAAAGTCAGCACTCAGGTCACTAGAACATCTGGTGTTTAACAAAAAAAATCCCATTCGGAAGTGCTAAATGTGTTGAAACAAATGGTACTGTACTGTCATTATACAGTGCAACCTCTCTGCTAGGGGTCTAATTTCAAGGCTACCCTGGCTGATCTACATTATTATTAGTGGCTTTGTAATTCACATCTTGCCACAGTACACAAAATACCTAATTATCAAAAGTAGCCTTTTAAAAGCTGGATTGTGTTCCATGTAACTGGGACTGACTGTCGCTTTCTTTCCATTTTATCTTTGGAGACATCTGGAAGGGCGAAGCCCGCGCACTGCTGAACATCCTGGCCTTGACCCAGCAGAGCACTTTAGCATGCACATACATTTGTATACACAGATAGCCCCTATATTTTAGCAAGACATGCTTTTAGGTTATGTATGTGCTAGACTACCTCGCCAAATGTATGAACTGGGTTCACCACATCAGCTGAAAATTGCACAGTGCTCAGTATTGTACCTGCCCCGTCTTATACCCTGTTCCTTTCAGCTTGTACTCAGATCTTTCATAGCGGTCAGCATTGGAAAGGGCTGATGCAGCCTTTTACGAGGAGGCTGAAGATTGGGAAGATGATTCGTAGCAAAAAGTAGCAGCTTTGTTTCACAGCAGTATTTACATGGTGTTTAACATGAAAAAAAGAAAAAAGGCAAAAGCTCATGACACTGCCCTAGAAGGTATCGCAGCCTCACTGCCCCTCTGACACCACTACCATCCCCATGCCTCTCTACCACCACTCTGCCAGCTCTCTGCTTCCTGCAGAGATTCTCCACATAACCAAACATACAAGTTGTGTTGGTAGGATGTTGGGGAATCTCACAAAGCTTCCGTGGGAAGAATTAAGCATTTCCAGGGGTCTGATGACCTTTACCTGACCTAAAGCAGGTCACAACATAATTAGCATTTCAGCTTTCCCTGTTGGTACGGATACACACAACACAAGCTGGGCTCTTCCAACTGTGCTGTGAGTCACGGTGGGCTGATTCTCCCCTGCTTCATGAACCTGGAAATTTATGTCCCAGCAAAACAACTATGAAATGCTACACTCTACCTTTTCACCTAATTTGCCCTCGCTCTGCAAGCATAGGCAGAAAGGAATTGGCCCTGAGAAACACACTAGTAGCCAAGTACTGTGCATTTGACAATACCAACATTTTTTAATAAGGTAAAAAAAATCTTCACTATCAAGAGCATGGAAAATTACTACAGGCTTCTATGAACTAAAACATGTGAGACTCAGTGCCTAACAAAGGACCAACACATTCATCTGTGGAGAAAAAGGAGCACAGAAAAGGCAAAAGCGCAGGTGTATTCATAAAAAGCAAGGGATGTGCAGGCTGAGCCAAGCTAAGATGGGGCAACAGGAAGAGGCTCAAGGTCATTCAGCACAGGAAAGTAATGACACAGGAAAGTAATAGCCCAGAAAATGCCTTTGACTCACAGCAGGGCTGGAGGAGGAGAAGGTATCTGTTACGCTGTGGCTTAAGCCCAGGTGAAGTAATTTCCAGTTGTTTTAAATGAGATTTCTGCTACGAGGTCCCAGCTGATCTCCATGAGAAGTTTATTTATAGTTACCAGAAAGAAGAAAAAAAAATTACACTACTGAATAAGAAGACAGCATTAAGCAATCAGTCACCACAGACCTAATCTCATTAACTCTTCTAAGATTTCAGGCGTCAGTCTGTAGTTGGCAGCTAGTGGAGAACTGAGTACAATGAGACCTCTTTTAAACATTATTTTTTCAGGCCATCTTCCTGATCTTTTATACTTGTTTTTTCTGCAGTTTCTTAGAAACTACAACTGCTGAAGGAAGTAGAGAAAATCCAGAAAAAAAAATAACCTGCTCTCCTATGCAGCTTCATGCCGCTGGGTCAGTGATTTACACAGACAAGGTCCTGCTGCAGGGAAGCTAAATGGAGTTCATTATGGACATGAAAGTTAGCAGGGCCAAAAAGGTGAGGCTATAGGAAAGAGGATGAAATAAGAGCCTAACAAGTGTGGATTTTACTTCCTTGCTGTAATAAGGACAGCTTTTAACTACCAACTACTCTAAAAGAAAATACATCTAGACAATAGTTCCTTTAAGATAGGTATTGTCCTATATACTACAACCATACTGTTTTGCATATACTCAGGAAAATAAAAATCACAATGTATTACTTAAAAAATTGTGTGCTGTGCTGCAATGAGCAATCTTTGATTTGCAGACTGAAAACTTGGGTTTGCAGTTTTTCTTGGAAAAATTAGTAAAATGGAAGCATTTAAGTGGAGTGGAATGATGTCATGAAACCTAGATAGGGAGAGCCTTGGGAATGCCAGTGCTTCCTGGGGGTGCTTCCCAGCAGCTGCAAACTTTCTGGAGAAGGAAACTAGACAGCACTGACAGAGCCTGGAACTACAGCCAGCAGACACTGAGATATGAGAGGATTTTCTTGGCCCTGAAGTCTGCAAGCAATAGCCTGTGTCTTGCTCACAGGTAATTTTTGGCCACACAATGCAGTACTGGGTGCCTGGGCAACACTAAAAGGATCAGCTGTCACAGGGTGTCATATTTTCTCCCTCAAAGTGGCAGTGACTAATCTCTCTTTTAGTACTTCTGGTTTAGACCACTTCCACTTTGATTTTACACTGGGACTAACCCCACAGTCATTAGAGAACCTGAAGTTTTCTGCTACAGCTGCCAATGTCCTGTATTACCAAAGAGTCCAGATGGCTTTATCACAACCCTCCTACAGAGGTGTTAGAGTAGGTGGCAATCAGTTGGTGACATGAGACATTGGCTACTGTAGAAGTTGCTTGGAAGTGGGGCTTACCTGCAAAAGGTGTACGTGATGGTAAGGCTAGAAAATCAAGTACATCTCAAAACAAGTTACCTGGTTAGCCTCAAAAAATCAGGCCCAAAGGAGTGATGAAAATTAACAAACCAAAGTCTCAATGAACCTTCACTCCACAAGAGATCAAAGGCTTCTAAGGAAGAGTATGCAGGTAAATACCTTTAACAGAACATACATCCAGTAATTTCAACATGTAAATAAAAGTTTTCAGGGAAATTAGAAAATGAAATGAGACTTGAGGCACTTGGTTCCAGGATTGCCTGACACCTAGAAAACCACAAAGAAAAAAAAGAGTGAATAAACAGCTGATGAATAATAATATATTACTTGGTCCCTGTAAGTAACAATGGCAAGGATCTCTGTAGAGATTAGCTCTGTCAATAATTTTACCTGTATACCAATGTCGTGGGTTAGCTATGGGTCAACTTTTTTCACTCCCCCCCCCCAATTGCTATGAGTTGAGAGAAGGTTTATGCAGACAAAAGATATCTGATGTGGGGAAAATAATATTAGGATTTATTACTTAGCAAAATAAAACTAAAGAATTATATATATACAAAAATATTAACTAGGCAAAAATACTATATATTTACAGAAGTATCCCTCCCCCCTTCAGACTAGTTCAGGAGGAGAAAAACAGTCTCTTTTTTACTTCCAGAGCTACAGGTCTTCCAAAACAATTCTGCAGCATTTGAAAATTTTCTTTCTGTTATCTCTAGGATGACAGCTCCGATTCACTGCAGCTGGAACTGTCTCTCTTTTTTTCTCTCTTCTGTGTCGATCTCAGGACTGGGCCTACCCCCTCCTGGGCTAAGACCGGAGGCTGGGGGGTTACCCAGGGCCCTGTGAGGTCCTCCATGGACTGCAAGGGAGACACTTGCTTTGCTATGGTCTTTCCCACAGTGTGTCACAGGGGATAATGGCTTTGGAGTCCCTGTTTCTTGTGGGGTCCCTTCACCAGGCAACAGTTCTTCAATTCTCTGATGTCCCTTAGGGTCACAAATTCAGCTCCACCAGCATGGATCTCTCAGTAAGATCACAAGATCCTACTCAAGCCAAATCACTCCAGCATAGGTTCTCTTTCTCCATAGGCCACGGGTCCTTAGTAAGACTCAGTTTCATTTTAGGCCTTTCACAAAGTTGCAGTTTCTTCGTGCATCTACCTGCTTCAGTGTAGGCTCTTTTATGAGCTGCAAGGGAGTTTCTTCACTTTGTAATCTTCCACAGATGGCAGGGATTTTAATTTTCAGTCTTTTTCCCTGCTGAAGGAAGAGAGTGGGGGGAAGAAGAAAAAACTCACCCCCCTTCAGGCTTCTCTCTTCTCTGGCTACCAGCTTTGACCTTGGAAGGTTCTCTTATCTCTCTGCCTGGAATTTCTTCTGCAGCAGGCAGTCGTTTATTAGAACTTTTCCCTCTACTCTGTTACATGTCTCGACCAGGGGGGCTTCAATGCCACAACCTGCCCGCGGCCCATGGCCTGGGGAGGAGGGAGGCCTGGCCCCACTTGGGGCCTGCTGCCTTCCCCTACATGGCTCCTTCTTCTCTGGCCACCTCGTGGCTCTTATCACTTCTGCGTCACCACTTTTCCATTTTCTTAAAAATGTAATTGGCAGAGGCGTTACTAAAACTTTTGATTGGGGTTTTTCTCCGGAAATCTACCTGGCAAAACTATTTTCAGCCCCAGGGGGGGCTGACTGGCAAACCCACGACAACCAACATCTTATTTCTTTGTTGCTAATATTTCAGTGTGATATAAATAATTCTTTTGAATTAATAATCATAATTCAACTTTGGGGGGGAGGGGACTTCAGACCTTTTATGACAGGGGTCCTCAAACTTTTTAAACAGGGGGCCGGTTCACTGGCCCTCAAACACTGTCAGGGGCCGGACTATAGTTTGGAAAAAA
>JAWWLV010000005.1:17613794-17717123 GCA_035041135.1 Platyrinchus mystaceus | reverse complement strand
AAGAACAATTGTAATCAACAAAAACAAATAATATTTCAATGTGAACTATGGGCCTGCTTTTGGCTAATGAGCTTGCCTGGCAGAGGAGATGCCTGCGCCTCTCGCCCGTCACGCATCGCAGAGGAGGAGGAGGATGGGGTGGTGGCAGCACGGTTTGTAGCCGAGAGGTGCCCCCTGGGGGCAAGTGGAGGACGAGGAGCTGTTTCCAGCCCAGTCCCAGTGAGTGCCTGGGGGCTGCGGAGGCCGGTGCGGATTAAGTGGCAGGGAGTCATCTGCGGCGGAGGGGGGGGGGCGGATTGAGGACCCTGGGGGGCCGTATCTGGCCCGTGGGCTGTAGTTTGAGGACCCCTGTTTTATGAGGTAGTATCTAGGAGATGATCTAAGCAACCCTTAGAACAGGTAGGAAAAATCAGATGTAAGAGTAAATTAATGTGATATTAACTTGCTTCCAACAGCTTGTTAATGGAAGTGAATGCAATAAGCATCACATCCAAGAAGGGGGAAACTGTCCCCATTTGTACTGTTGTGCAAAGCAAACCTCAAAATAAAGGAAGAGCTACTTACCACAACTATCCCTGAGCATCCCTGAACAACTGCAGTCTCAGCAGAGAAGAGAGAGATGAAACAACACAAACCCGAGTAAACTAGGCAAGAAGAAAAAGGAACCAATGGAAAAAAATGTAAATCATTAAGATAAGAATTTTGATTACACTTCCTAGGACTTTAGAGCCACATCAGGGCTGGTACAGCCCCAATAGTCCTCTGTAATTTAAAATTCTTAAGTATTTGGGTGAAAAACTGTCTTGTAATAGCAAAAAAACCCACAAAACCCAAAAACAAATAATACCCAAATAATTGCAAAATAACTACCATACTGGCACATGGTGATAATAATTATAAGAATACTGCTAAACCATGTAAGATATTGAAAATATCATACTTTTACCTTTGTTCCGCATTGTTACATGCTCTCAGATTTGAAGAGAATTAAAAACCTAGTTTGTTATTTTGCTCAGATAAGAACAGTTATAAAAATAGATTATCTGTCAGTATTGTGAATTAATATCACAAAAATACAGAGGCTCAAATAATAGGCTTAGGCCATAAGCAAAGGAGCAAGAACACAAAGCTTATGCTTTGACATGGGAAAGGATAGCCATACCACTACTGGAGAAAAATGCTTACCTAAAATGAAATTTGTATTTAATAATTCTGTGTGCTTTTAGAATCTACATTTTGTTTTGTTCTACATAGTGACAGCTTTTGATGTTAAACCATAGCGTACAAGCTACAAAAGCTGATACTCAAGTTAAAAATCTACAGTTTTTAGTTCATGCTTTCAAGTTTTTTTTCTTTTCCCTCCTTTTTTTTTTTTTTTTTTTTTATAAGAGCCTCTGAACGTCTAAATGATAACATTTTTCAAGTAGCTGATCCTTCCCCGGAGTTGAACAAAATAGAAAAGATCAAAGTTAGTGCAATCTTGTTCAAAGGTGAAGAGGTGAAATCTTATGTGTGCTGGAGGATCAGAGCAAAGAGAAACGTACAATGCTTAGTGTGTGACACCTGAAGCCCACTTTCATCAAGGTACCTCATTTTCATCTGAATTCAGAATGTATCTCATTTAATGGTAAAAATAAGGAACAGCATAGGATTAGCTTGGTTACAAAGAAGACAAGCCCTTGCTCAAGACTGAAAGTAAACATCAGTAAAAGGTGAAAGTGGTCAGGCTTTTTTTAGAATTACTAAGTTCACCATGTTAAATTCTATAGTCCTTCCTTAAGTAACATTTATATAATTGAGTAAGATGAAGCCATTACACCCACGATGTTTCGAGAATCATGATGCTGTTGATAGTTGAATTTCTTGAAAAAAACCCACCATGTTTTGAAGGGGGTTGTAGAGAGGGACATTTAAAAAGGGTATGTTTTTTCCATAAAATCTTCATATGACTGATGTGCCCTGACATAATGTATCACAATGAAATACAGCTGCCAAAAAAGAACTTTAAATTAAGCCCTTTTCTAGAGTAAGGAGGAAAAAAAAAAAAGTGATAAGAAAATAGGTACCTTTTCAGCAAAAGCTTTTAAAGCTTTAAAAGCACGGCAAGTAAAAGAGCAAAAAAGTTCCCTCAATTTTATCTAAGTAACTAGAAGCCAAATGGGGGAGAAAGGGTATGGAAAATAATGTTCCAGCCTCTGTGAGAATTGGAGACATCCTGAGCACAAGACACTGTTACACAGGAATAAAGGAGGATTTAATGTCCTTGTCCTACCTTGTCATTTTCAAACTCATGGAAGATTCACTTTCAAAGCATTCGGAATTGTGCTACTTTATGCTAATTATGCTGGTCTGAGAATGTTTTAGCATAAACCTGGACTTAAATATGGCAAAGTGGTCACAAACATGCAACCATTTAGAAGCTGAACAGTCACATTTCTCTTTTTGCTTTTTGACTATGTAGATTTTCTTTTGCATATGTCTCTGGGCTGTTGCTATAGAGCTGTTCTAAATTCCAACCTGTATTTCGCTGCCAAAAAGCAGTAAGCATTATGTATATATTGTCTATTAGAGGTCAAACCTTGACCTGAAAATCACATCTCCTCAGGAGTACTATAAAAGTCTTTTATACACAGCCCTCTTAGGAGCAATCCCACACAGCTACCTGTCAAAGCCTGTTTGTCAGGGATTCACCCAGCATATCCACACCCAAATTCCCACCTTTGTTTTCGTTCAAGCCTCATTCCTCACATAAAATCTGCTAAAAAAAGTGTTAAGTCTTCCAGTGTTAGCTTCAGAAAATGAACTGCTGGAAGTAGAGCATGTGCAGATGCCTGGGTCTGCATGCTGGGCATGAACTTAAGTTTAGGAACAGAACAAAGGTGATTAGACACTCAAAGAAGAAAAATAAAGAAAGCTCATGCAGGCTACCGTCAGCGTAATATATGTGCATTATTAGACTAGATACAGCTGAACCTGTCCCCAAACTACTACCTCATACTAGGTCAGAAATTACGTCATTCAAACTTCAATACCTCCCAGACTGTCAATTGTCACACAATTCTAATGGTTTTCCTCTTGGCTACATAAACTCCAGTTCCCATCTATCACAAAGTATGATCTAAGATACACATAAGCAGGTCCCAAAGGGGTGACACAACATGCTGGTTCGCACATGTGAGCACATGGCTTAGAGTACAGAAATGAAGATCTCATCCTTTCCTCTTTGTCTGCGTTTCAGGCCACCATTTCTTATTTTACATTTGGGGTGCAGAAAGAATCGATCCATTGTCCTACATGTGTTGCCAGCCTTCTGCGGTTAATATGAGGAGATAACTGTGAAAGTGCTGCAGGCAGACTAAATCTCTTGATGACAAGGAACCCCTACATGTTTCATTAGCAACATTACATTGACATATCTAAGGATCAGTCACGTTGTGCAGCATGCAGTGGCTGACTTGCAAACAGAGATTGTGTTGCCTGTGTGTCTCTATGTTTGAGTTTGCGCTTGCATTTTGGTAGACTGCTGTGTTTGCTGCTTTGAAAGGGTTGACCTGCTGGAATTCCAAACTTCTTCTGAAGTGCTCCACAGAACTGACTTCAGGTATTTTTTTAACAAAACATTTCTGCAGTGTTCAGATTCTTCCAGCAAACCTCCGAAGCTACCCTACACACCAATGCTTTACGTAAGTCATGAACAATGCGCTACAAGCACAAAGATGGCTTTTAGTCACCAAAGACTATGCCAGCAGCTCTGTGTTCTGAGGCGTGGCTTCTCCTTCCTGTGCAATTGTCCCGTTCATCTGCACAACAGAAACACGTGGCCAGTCGCTGTTCTGGTACTCGCGATAAAGTCACACAAGGTGGGATCATAGATCAGATGCACTGTACTGTTATTGTTCCTGTCTGTATTTGTATTTGTTATGGACTATAAACCCTGATGATCCCATGAAGGGCTGTGACCCAATTGGCTGAGCAGTGCTATTTCATGGAGGGGCGAGTCCAGCGGTAATGAATTCAGTCAACGTAATGATTTCGGTTTCACCGCACTGCTCTGCTTCCTGGGAACCTGCAGAAGATGAGTGACTGTGTCACAGTCATAAATTCAGACACATACAATGCTAAAATTTCTTACGGAGCTTTAAGTCCCTGTGAAATGTCAGAGTAATAAATATGATGATTGTATTTGCTATTTGGCAAAAATATTAATTAACCTGGAAAAGTTAATAAAAATATATTCCCCAAAATTATGCAAGAGAAAAATGGTTTTTTTCTTATTCATGGTTATATGAATGCAAAATGCCATGGATTCTTCATCTTTAATACCTAAGGGATTCTCAAGCATATTGCTTCCATAAAACTTGGTTCATCAGTACAGTACACAGCCCAGATATGCATATTTAATTACTCTGAAAGTAATTTACTTGTACAGATGGTGGTATTAGAAGGTCTTACTTCAATTTAAATTACTTCTATTTGAAAAATAATGTTATTTTGCTATGAATCTTGAGTGAAGAATTCACTCTTATTACAGATGAATAATACTTGACAATTGTAATTAATCTGTGACTAATCTAATACTTCCTGGATAAACATTTTCTTTCCAATTTTACAAATCAAGGCATCCTCTTTCCAGGAGGTTGATCCAGTAGATTTCAGATCCAAATCTGTTTACTGGGACGGACCACAGATGCTCTTGGGGTGTGTGAATAAAAAGACACAGAAGAGTTTGCTGAACACCCCGGAGTCTTCCCAAGGCAAAGAGAGGTTTCAAAATTGTTTGCACCTTCCTGTAAGATTAAGCAGGGATTAAAGCAAAAGGGTGCATTTCAGGAAAGTACCTACCAGGTAAGATTTTAAGAAAACAGTGACTCGATGTGAATGTTGGGAGTTTGGGAGAATCTTTAATGGGAAAGGATCCAAAATATCCTAGGCAGCGAGCTCCCCCAGCAGCACAGGTAGTAGGGCCATGTGGAATACCCACCCCATCACTGTTGTGTTCCTCTGCCTGCAACACCCAAATAACAGCAATTCGCAGGAGCAAGCATGCAGCAGAGCCAGGGAAAGCTAGCAGCATATTGCATTAACTCTTACACACTTCCTGGGAAAACACATCTGCTTCTCAAGTGAGACTGTTTTCTTGTACAGCCCTGTAAAAGGTCTACACCTGTTTGTTAGACTTTCTTCAGTGAATGTCCGTCTCTATTAAAACAATGGCTATCTCGAAGGGGGCTGATGTGGTTGCTATGGTAAGCATTCATGTTTTATTGAAGACTAAATGGCCACAACTCACATAAAGGGCTCCCGAGTGGCCCTAAAATGCTCTCTGCCTTCCCTTTCCACCACCTTTCTCTTCAGGACAAAACAGTTTTTTGAGAGCTGATCTGATTTTGAGAGCCTACCTGGAATAAGGCACTTTGTCCCTTCTATCTAGGTAACTTTAACCTTGTAGTCTGGATTTAATGCAACAAACCCTGTGGAACTGATTCAGAGAGCTGGAAAGCACCTGAATTTCCCACAGAGTTTTTGGAGGAATTGGAGATGATGGGTGAGCTGAGCTGCTGTAAGACTGCTAGAACCACATGCCTGTGTCACATTAAAACTGGGGGACAAGGGGTAGGGAAGAAATATCATACTGGCTGGACCAGCAAGGCTGTACAGCCCAAGCTGGATCATACAGCCTGGAGTGCAAATATTTCACTGAGGCAAGGCAACCAGGGTGCTGGAGGAAAGCAAAGGAACAGGACATTTCACTCCATGAGTAAATCTGTCCCTGCTATATCAAAGGGGTTATGGTGCTCTGTGTCTGGCATTAAATTTGGAGACTGATTTTCTTTTTATTTATCCTATTTAAGAAAAAACTTTATGTCCTTTGGCTTGCATATATTTACACTTACACAGAAATTTCAATAGCACCTTTTTTCCAGGAAATCTAAGCACATTTGCTTCCACTGAGTATAGAAAGGATGGGGGTCACATTCACATTATCCAACCCACTGCTTCAGTCTCTAGATTGCGGGATTGCACCGAGCTGTGCCTGCAGACAACCCTTGCATTGGTGTGCAAGGAATGCTTGGAACAGGGCATTGATCCTGGGCTTCTCATCCCTAACCTTTCAACAATGCTTTTCTCAAAGGCATTTCTCACCAAGTGTTATCTCTCTTGAAGGGAACGTAATCCCTATTTGTCCTGTTCATAGCCAGAGTGACCCCACAGACCCTCCAACATGACTACCATCCCATTCCTCCGTAAAAACTGGCACACCGGCTTTAACCCTTCAAAAACAAATGACAGCCATGTGCAAATGCCATGGTCCAGCTTTGGATCAAAGTGTGCCTGCCCAGGCACAGGTGCCTGGTGGTGAACGAGCTGGGGAGGGCAAGGATGGCCCATGTCTGTAGCCAAAGGGTAGGTGGGGAGGCAGAGATTGTAAGTAACAGTTGTGTAGAAGTATAGGAATGAGAGAAGGTGAGTCAGGAATCTGGAGAAGAGGGGGAGTAAATAGATGAAAACAGTAGGATGGCTGTGGCTGAGCTGCTCTCAATTACAATATTTCTTGTTTTAACTATACCCTTTTAAAGCATGGGAATTCAAGACTCCAGTTTGTATTTGATAACATAGAGCCAAAAGCCCAAAACAGAAGAAGCATCTTAACAGTTCTGTCCCTTATTTTCATACAAATTCACACACATGAACTCACATGCATCTAAAGTCAGCCTTAAACACAAGATCCATGGTAAGTTTTTCAACAAAATAATCCTTTAGACACTGATAAATCAAGCAACAACGACACAGGGACATCATAGCATCACTAAAAATGTCACCACAGTTAACAAGCCTGCTTGCTTCAACAAAAAATATTGGTGAATAATTATCCGTCAGTTAGCACGTTAAAAAAAAAAACATGCGTGGTGTTCCTTGCCCAAAAATGATTGGAGTGGAAACATTGTTTTCTTGCCAGGTTATTTTCATTTCAGTAAGAGAAATAACCAGGGGAAACATGGAGAGAAGACTAAATAACAAGAAGCAGTATGAGGGAAAGAAATCCTTCATAATTATGCCATTGCCTCTGCCTTTCTCACTATCAGATTCCTCTCCTGTACCACACTGTGCCAAACCACTCACATGCGGGGCATCCTCCAGATGAATCAACACAGTGCCACACGGATTCAAGCGTACATCAGAGGCACAGAGGAGGTGTTTGATATTGTATTTATGAACAAATCAGAGACAAGAGCTTGGTGGGGGGCTTTTTTGGAGGAGGAGAAGGAGTAAGGGAAATAAGATTGTATGCCAGCTTGAGAGAAAAAACATCTCATCATCTTTTTAAAATTTATATTAACTACAGACTCTGTTCAGCTTCATCCTCTAAGTGATAAATTAAAACAGCACACATGCAATCTGTAGATTTGTTTCTTTATCCATCACTCGGAAAACACAGTATGAAAGACTGCCTGCACTAGTCCAGGCTTCTACATCCATCATAATGCTATGCACAGGGGTAGAGGGGCTAAACTGGGGCACAGTGTGTTGCCTGCAGTGCACAAAGGTAGTCCCAGGTGCCAGCAGGCAAGCACAGCCAAGCACCATCATCCCAGCCAAGTACGGAACTCCTCCCTAGCACAGGAAAAACTCCATTTTGGGCAATCTCAATATAGTAATTCCTTACTTTACTTTGCTAAAGCAAAACCAACTGATTTTGTTCACAGGCCACCAGGTGTGACTACAAGCCATCACAACCTCACAGCTACCTGGCAACTTCCCTGAAACCAGCCCGTGAAGACTTTACTTTTGTTCAAAACCACTACTGACAAAACACAAAACTTTTTTTCCAAAGAGCTCTTAAGTTCTCTCACCAATAAATATTTGTTCAACAGGTGATAACAGAGAAAGGACCTCTAGAAAGCCCAACATCAAAAGCTGACAAAAAGAGAGAGCTAAAAGGCTCAAGTCCTAGGCCCAATAATATAATTAATCCATTGCACATTCAGCCTCTTCTTACAAAAGTTATTAGCATAATTGTGCTCTATTGGCAAAAAGAGGATGTCGTGCCAAAAATGTCATCATGTCCCTTACCTTTTAAGATGCAGAAGTAATCCCCGTTCATAGACAGGGCCTTGTACCCAGCTTGCTCCTGCCTGTAAAGTCTCCCCCGTACAACCTTTTTTTATTCTTTTATTATTTCTTCTCTAAAATAGGAAAACCAGATATGGCAACCATTAATCAAGCAAGTAATAAACTTAATGTCAGCTGAGGGAGAAGATAGAAGCTGAGGACAGGCAGATAAGACACTCCAACATGTCTCCTGAGGAATAAATGAGACCTTTCTGCAACTGAACGGTATCTCATACAAGATCCTCACGAAGAATGAAAATTGTCATGTTTCAAGTATTTTATTGGTAAAAGAGTTGGTCAGTAGGTCAGCAGGCACATAAAATATTAATATTTGCATATATACTGATGTGTATATCAGTGACAGAAGTTTTTGTGCTAAGACGGGTGTGGGGGGGAACTCCAGAGGTGGCATGAACCCCTCCAGCCTGCCCGTTGTACCTCTTGTTTTCCAGCCCATATCCTTGCAGCAACTGAGAGCTGAAAACGAAACCAGAGCATTCTCCTAGGGTAAAGAGTATCTGAAATGCAAGCATTTTCTCATGCCAGACTCTGAAGAACATGACCTAACAGACACTTTCCTTAAACAGAAAAATCTCTCAGTGACCCAAAAGGACATTTTCCCAAGTAAAGGCTGACCGAGGGCTTTAGAGGTTGGCTGTGTGGTTTCAGGGGATTTTAAGGCCTGGGTGGACTTAAACATGGTCAAAGAAACAGAACTGACTTCCAGCATCAGACCACCAGTTGAGTGGCACACATCCTTTAGAAAGTCACAAAGTTTTGGTAGGTATTCCACCAGTCTCAACAGGAATCCTTTCCAAAGCCTAATTACCTCCACTCTCAAAAATGTGCCCAAGTTGTCATTTTCCTGGCTTTAACCTCAATTATTTGAGGGGTTTTATGTGTATTTATATGTATTTTGATGCATCTTCAGTTACAAGTCTTCAGGTAGTGGGAATCTTCACTATACCTAGGTACTTATGCATCAAATTCCTTGCTGTTAGTTTTTTATTATAGATTCAAGTATGCTCTATCTAGCCTCCTCAGAGGAAAAAAATGCTTTTTTTTCTTTTTTTTTTAATTAAAAAAACCCACTCAAACTCCAACACTGTCAGTGATATGAAAATGAATCATTAAAGATTTTTTTTTCCCTTTGTGTTGCTTGAATGTGTAAAAGTGCTTACAGCAAAAGAGGGATACAAATTTCAGGGGGAGGGAATGAATGCGTGGTTCAGAAAATGGATATGTGTGGGTATGTGTGCACCAGGGGGTCACACATACAGACAAGGTCATTTGCCTTGCCTGAGCATATAATATCATAGGCATATAATATCATGGGCAAACTGCACAAGCCCCTGTGTATTCCCCTAAGCAAACTTTGAAAACTTAAAATGCAGTAAAGTATGGGTTTTGCAAAAACTGAAAATAATCAGTAATGGTAACTGAGATTGATTTTATATTTGAATTGAGTGCTCTAGCCCAAACCAAATTTCTACTAAAACCAATCACCTGACGTTTCTTAGATTATTTATTGCATCTTTATCTATATTACAAATGCCAGTATTGAGAAATTAGCTATTATTTTTAGGTCTTATAAATATATAAATTAAATCATGAATTGTACATAGCTCTCTATATAACATGGTCCTGTGACACTCACTATTTTTCTTGTACAAAATGTCTGTAAAGTGCCTGGCATGCGACTGCTTTAACTGGCTAAAAAATAATCAGTTGCAGAAAGCTCAAACTTCTGTCAACTGTATGAAATGAGAAGGCATAAGGCCATGCCCCTCAGTATTTTGATTACATGGATCAGGAAAACAAATTTCAAGAACTAACAGTGCAAATTTTTAAATATGCCAAAGCACAGTAATTCTGAATGCTGTTACAAGTTGGAGCAAGGGAAAGGTGTTGCTTTCAGATTTGGAAATGCCTACTACAGTCTAACCTCTTTGTCAACACATTTGCAGTTTTGCAACATCCATTTCTAAATGAAATATCTTATGGAGGAAACCAAAAGGCAGAAAACTAAAGAAATAGGGGTCAAATTCCTTCTGTGAGATCTACCTTGTAAAATTATCCAGAATGTAATAATACCATGTTATTGACTTAAGCACAGTTCCCTGTGACATGCTGCAGCTGACCTGTAATTTTTATCCTACATGTTGCCAGCACTATTAAAATGACACTTGTGAATGTAAATTAAGCTCACAAAGGGGACAGATTGTATGATTCTGGTTTCTCTCAGATGCCTGTAGGCTATCACAGGTTCCATATGTGAAGTAATTATGTTCACTGAAGGAAAGAATAAATGCTGTCAAATTGTGTACTGAGAGAGAAAGCAGCTATTATATTGCAGTAGTCACTGGAGCATTGCCTTAGAAAGTGAAAAGATGTATAAGAAAATAATAAAAAAGAAAAACTGGGGCAGAGCTATATTAAATATAACCTTTAAATGAGTATCTGCTTTTGAATATATATTACATAAAGTTAATATTTCACAAATAAAAGCATTTCACCTTTTTAATCATATTTTCTTTCTAACATCTAGAGGGCACAGGGCAGAATACTTATCAGAGGGGTAAAGGACAGATGGAGCATCTTTTAACCAGCTTTCTGTGTTTCCTCAGGAATAGGAGCCCTCCATGGCCCCAGAGATGCTGTCCCCACTTCCTTCCCCACCGCAAACCTCCTCCCGCAGGAGCTGTGCAGCAGCCAGCCTTCCTCCCCAGCAGGTGGAGGTGTCCCAGCCCTCATCCCTGCCTTCCCACCCTATCCATCCTTTATGGCCAGGTCCAAACCTACACCTCCTGCAGGCCCTGAGTAAGGCCATTAAGGCTGAGCAAGGGCACTGCTGAAGACACCCTCCTCTGCAGCACCAAACCCTGGCTGCACCAGGCTGCAGCAGGGCTGCAGAAGATGAGGATTCAATCATGAAAGCCAATGGAGCTGCTAAAAGGAAAGGCAAGATTTCCATCATCTCCAGAGCTGCAGTGCAGTCCTGCTCTCCTGCGCCTTGAGGAGGTGAGCCTATATTTAGACCAGCGAGGTCATGAGTGAACCAACACAAGAGGGGGGAGAACTCTAAGCTGGTAAAGTGGCACTTTTAAAATCTTTCACTTAGAGGGAGCCAAGGAGATCAGAAGCAGGGAAACAAAAATTCTGAGTATACCTGCTTGTGTGGGTTTGGATTTTCATCCAGAAAAGAAGCAAGGAAAGGAAGTTAGGATGCTTTGGAAACAGCCCTGGAAAACCCAAACAGGAAGGCTCATTTTCTGACAAGAGTGTAACTATAGATATAGATGCTCATGAAGGAGCCCACAACACTAAAAACCAGAAGGCTGAATGCTTCAGTGTGTTTTCACAGTTTACTAAAATAGCATCACCGGGCTTGGCACTCGGAAGCTTCCCATGACGACGGGAAAGGGAAGATTTCTGCAGTGTCCCACTAGTGTTAGTTCTGGATCTCTGCAGCCTCAAGCCTAATGGGTTGCAAAAATCAGTCAAGAGCAAACAACTTCCCAACACAGCTGCCGTCCACCCTCTCCAGCCACCTGTGCTGTTGTTATCTGTACACCTGTTGCTAACCTGACTACCTTAATAGCAGCATGTGCTCAGGCCAGGGGAACCAGCTGCTGAGCTGCACTGAGGCAGAGAGCTGGCTGGAGATACGGCACAACACAGTTATTAGCTACCCGAGCACTGAACCCCTTGTGTAGCCCAGACAGTGGGCTGTGCTCCTTTGATATTCTAAAGCTATTATGTCCAGGAGACAAAACCTTTCAGGCTGCTCTAAGATGTGAATGCTGTTCTTGGGGAACCAAGGCCTCTGCTGAAGCAAAGGCAATGCGTGGAAACCCTCAAGCCCTCCTCCCTACCCCAAAGCCATGACCTGCTGCTGGACAACGCTATATGGTGGCAGTCATACCAGTCCTTTTTGGGTCCTTTTCCAAGTGGGTGATTTTCCTGACTGGCACCATCAAGTAATTTGGGTAACTAAGTTGCATCCAAGGATGTGTCCTGATCCTGGACAAACATAGTTCACAGGCAAAGTGCTGTTCTGCCTTGACCAATACCTCTCCCTGGAGTCCACGGGTAGAGGAGCACTACCCCCCAAACCCTCATGTTCACATTAGCAGTAAAAAAGAGGTTGGTACTGGAGCTGGTATACCTCATCAAAGCCACAGTTTGTAGCAAAGCATTCCATTTGCATAAGATCATATTTCTGCTTTTGGGAAAATAAAAACCATGACTTATTTTTTGAGGTTTCTTAGAATAAAAAATTTGACAGTCAACTTTTGCTATCTCTCCATGGAAGCCATTTTACAAACAGCACACTGCATTTAGTAGAGTCATTCAGCACAGAGAAGCACTCACTACACTGTTTCTGGGCACAGAGGATACATCTCCACTACTGAAGGAAAGGATCCACAGGCTGCTCCCAGCACCGCTCCATCAGACACAGCAACACAGCACAGTTCACATCTCTTTACCTAAACTCTCTCTATATGTTAAAATAGGAGGGTTACATATGAATTGTTTATCAGGAACAGGGCCTGGCACATACTGTCCCTGCTCATCCTCCAGGTGCCCAAGAGCAGGGTAACAGCTTGCTACAGCCCTGCTCTATGTTCACCTTGACTGAAAAGGTTCCCAAATAACTATGGTTTCTCTACGCTCACCACCTCCATTTCACTCCCTGGCCAGCCACCTCATGCATGCTAACACCCTTCTCAGCAGCACTAGACCCTGGCAGCAAATTCCCCTCAGGGATCCTCAGCAAAACCAACTAATTGCTTTTTTTTTTTTCCAAGGCTGGCTTAGTAACAAAAGGGCTGTGAGTACAGCCCAGCACAGTGTCCGGATGCAGACACAAATGCAGAGCAAACTTCCATCGCATGCACCAGACCTCCCTTACAGCTCACACTAGCTTCTTCAGGCTTCAGAAGCTGCTCTGTAATTGCTATTCCTTTCCACATATTCACATTTGTGATTAGGTGGCTAAAAGACAAGGGGAAACCTACTGAAGCAGAGCACAATTTGAGCACTGGCAGAAGGCTGTGGGGAGAAGTCCTCCTTCAGACCCCACAGCCATATGCCCCTGGCTGTTATCCCGTGGTGTGCAGGGGCACAGAGCCCTCACCTTGCCAGGCCTGTGCTGGCAGCCTGCAGCACACTCCCACAGATAAACCCCCCAGCCCTGGGGAGACATGCACCCTGCGAGAGAGTCCTTCCCAGGCAAGTTTTCTGAGTGGAGGGTGCCTGTGCGTAAATGAATCATCGCATTGCACAGACTATTAATACCAATTGGTCACGGCTGGGTGGGCAGTGCGATGGGCAGACAGACAGTCCGCCTGCTTCCAATTAAACACAGTAGCCGTCATACAACATGCTACTGCAACTTCTTTAAAAAAAAAAAAAAATGAAATCAACTACCATTTCCTGAGCAGCTGAAAACTATTAAACAACTGTTTGCAGGGTAGCTCATGTCATACATGGAAGGCTGAAATGTAATGTAGAAATGAGAGGGTTTTTTCTAGTTGGCAGCATTGACAGCAACTATAATGTATGACTCTTTCGGATGCAGTGTGGCAGAAGCAGGGTGAGGATCATCCAGTGCTATTCACTAGAGAAATTGTTACACATAAAGAGAAGGCAGAATCAAAGATCTCAGGATCATGGCAGGAAGGAGGAATGGAAAAAAAAAGGAAAGATTTAGTTTGCTTTTGCAGTTTTAATAAGGATTTGTGGGGTAATGTTGTGTAAAGGTAATACAGCTGGATCTTTAATAATAATAACTAGAACCAACTCCCCATGTTAAGTGACCTTTAAATATTATTGTCCTTTTCAGTTTACCAAAAAGACATTTACTTCATGAAAGATGTTATTCAACTCTGTTTAAAGATCCAATAGGCTAAAATATGCTAAAGTGACATTTAGAATTATCTCATAACACTTTTTTTATGATAACTCGTATTCTTCCCATGTGACTTGAATGCAAGGGGTTTCTTGGGTTTTTTTTTGTTTGTTTTTTTTTTTTCAAGTATTTTGAAACCATTTCAAATAATAGGCAGATATTGCCTGGACATCCAGGCTATCTGTAACGATATTAGGACCTTTCTCAATAGCTGAGTAATTACTTCCTTATTACGCTCAAGGCAAGCTGAAATCACATGCCCTGTTCAAGATTTAAACCTACATCGCACAGGCAAAGGAAGCATTTAGAGTGACATTTTAGAGACCTGTGTTTTTATAATAATGAGAGCATCTGTGGTATATTGCCTTAATAATTGGTGAAATCAAGACAACTGGGAGCACCGGAAAAAAACAATCCGTTGTGTTAGGGGGAGGAAGGCAGTGGAACTCGAATAAAGGTAGACATACCGATTCTGCCTATAGTGCAATCATTTCCCAGGGCCCGTTTCAGGCGTGGCCATGCACAAGCAGGGCATTGCTTAGGGCAGCGCTGTGCGTTGATGTGCTGGAGCTCCAGCTGCTGCCCAGGGGGTGGGTATGCAGCCTTGTGCCCCGACTCACCGCTCCCTACCCCAGCCCCCAGCAGGCACAGCAGCTCAGCACTCCGCCCCTTCCAGCTCTTTTGCAGAGCCACACTCCCAATTTTCCTGCATTGATGGGACAGCTTTAGCCTTCAGGTCCTTCCTCGCTTGCCAAATACTCTAAGCCCACCTTCAAATGTGTTGGGCATCACAAATCATGCTTGAAAAAAAGAAGAAATAAACATTTCTTATTCTTTCTCAGTTCTGTCGTGCAAAAGAGGGAGAAGTTCAAGTTCTGACACCCTTAAATGGGGCAGAAAGAAGGAGAACAGCAACAGCAAAGGCACAAGCCATCCTTGATTTTTTTTTCATTCTGCATTTTCTTACCCTGCAGCTTTTTCCACTCCAGCCTTCCTGCCCCAGGCTACTGTGTTACAGCCCAGTTACCTCAGCCTCTGGTGAGAGATGGGTCCCTTTCCCTGGGCATCCTTCAGCTCCAAGAGAAAGGAAAATCAGCAGATTGCCAAATGTGCCAAGACTGTGGATAAGTAAAGACATGGTAAAGTAATGCATGGTAATAAACACCATCCAGCAATCTGCTTTGGCACTCCTGGTTACGGTATTTCATAATACAAGAGAAAGGATTGGTCATTTATGTGACAAATGACTGTTAAATGATTAAAAGAAACACACACACAATCAGCAAAGAACTGAAGTGGAAGCTAGAAAGAAAATTAACCTCTTATGAGAATTTTAGTATTCCATGATTCTGGCAAAAAATAAAGAAGCAAAGATAGAAGGGACAAATTATGTAATAAGAGGACTGAGACTAATTTCATAGATAAAATCTGTAATATTTTCTAAAAAATAATCTAGTTACAATGCTCATAGGATGTGTTTTGTTTCAGGTGGGCTTTTACCTCATCCACAATATTTGTAACATTATAATTTAAAGGAGACAAACCTAATTTTTACTTTGATATTACAGTTAATTTCAATTGAGCTAGCAGCAAAGTATATGCAAAATCTAAGCATCTAAAATGCTTGAGATAATCATAGCATATCTAGCTCGTGTAGAGCTCTACTGTGGAAACACAGTTTATTTATCAGTTTTGCATTTTCCAATGAATTTTTAAAAAGTATTATCTCTCTTCTTATTCACCATTTGTTTAGTGAGTTTTGGTAAATTCTAGTTCAGATGTTATACACTTGACAACAGGAACAACTAATTATCATAGAAATCCACACTGATAAGAAAACTGCACAGTAAATACATTATATCCAGGCAACAGCAGAAGGTAAGTTTGTATTTCATTTGCTGCAGATTGCACAAGTTGGTAAATGTTTTCTGGCAAGTGTCCTTCAAATTCCAAAAATAATGCATCCATTTTATGGCATTATCTCATTTTCTATTATATTTGTTTATATCTTCACAGTGAAACCATAATGTTATTAAGAGTATCATTATAATAGAAAATTGTATTTGCTTTTAAAACCCTGTTCTATTTTATGTGTATATAAATAGGAACATTATGATCATGCATGATTCCCATTTGTCCTTGCTATACTCTTGACACTGCTGTAAATGGAAGCAGAGCACCAAGCCCTTACCCAAGCTTAAAATACTGCCCCTTTGATTAGCTGCACAGAAATCGGTTTTGCTTTTATCATGCAAAATCTGACCCTGATGGTTACGTACTCAAAAAGGTACAAACACTGTGTTTCTCTTTACCTTTTACCACCAAGGTGAGTCTCTGTGCATCTGTATTTTTACAGTGTGGCAACTGCAAACCACCCAACATCTGTCAGAAGACTGGTTTCTGAGAGTTTTTAAGTGGCTAACAGCAGGGAGGTGTCTAATCCCAGGTGCACACTGAGGAAAAGCGTGGCATGCCATCACTCTCCATCAGGTTCCTGAAGGGATGTGTGATACCCCCGGCTCTCTGAGGGAGCAACTTGTGCGATTATTTCCTAAAGTGCAATGCAAAAACCTTCTGTGGGCACTGATGTGTCTCTCCACGAACAGGAGGAGCCAATATTTTCACCTGTAAAGACAACCCAGCCTACAGAACTCTACCTGAGAACTCAAGAGGAGCCAGACAGGCTGAAGATGGTGCATGGAGCAAGCCAGGGGTGGGCAAGGGGGGCCAGATGTGGTGCAGTAAAAGGCATTACTGTGGGAGCATCTGCACACCCAAAACTGGACTGGGATGCCCTATTCCTGTCAGCAGAGTGTCATATCCCCTGGCCACATGTGTGCAACACTGTGATGCTCCAATACACCCTGAAAGAGAGATAAGGCACCTAGGCATAATAAAAAAATTTCAAAAATTATAAGCAAGGTGTTGCATTAATGAAAGTAATTAACATTGTGATTGCTGAGAAATCAGACAAGTTCAGATGATTTCATGTCACCTGATGAGAAATTAAAAGCTGTGAATTTTGAGAGCAATTCTTTATTTTCCCCAGATAAGATGCAATTTAATTTCAGCATCTTGAAATGTTTTACGGAGCACAGTTGTGTCTCCTCCTTGCTGACACAACACCCAGTAGTTCAGGGAACATTAGGGCATGTGATTACAGGGCAGATCCCAGTCAGATACAACATGTAATTAGGGCTGATATATGGTGCTAAGCTCTGAGAAAACCCAGAAGAGTCTGGTCTAAAAAGTTCTCTGAATTGGGGTAATTACAATATTAATCACAATCCATTGAACTAAAGTGGAATTAAATACAAATTTTCTGTTTATATAGTAAATGCTGAATGACAGTAAGTTAGAAATAGCATTTTGATCTGGTTTAACTGCCTAACATCTGGAGAACATTATTCAGAGTCATCAGCCATTTGGCCAATGCCCAATATGGAAGCACTTTTACCCTCTTTTCTCTAAACATCAGCACAGCCTCGTCAAAACACACGTATTTCTCTTTTCTCGAAATGTTCCCTTAAGCAGTTTCAAATATTGTAGAATTTAGATGGGATAAGCCACTTGTTTCTGTTTAGAAAGCAAACAAAATTGAATCAAAATAAGAGGGCCATTTTAAACATTTAATTTAAGCAATGATTGTGCTGCTTATGAGAGTTCGTGGTAAAGGCAGTTGTTCCAGCTATTTAAACAATATGATTACATGGCATTTCACAGGATAAAAGAGACAGATTACTAGAAAGTTGAAAACTATGTGCCCTTGTTCTATATAAATATGTACACATAACCTACCACTGGTTACTACCAAATTTATATGAAGTATAATTTGGTCTTTATTACAATTGCTGTGCTTGAAAAGATCCTCTTTACTTATGAAGAATCCTTTTTTTTTTTCCTATAGTAATGAAAAAACACAGTTGTCAGCATAATATCCTGACATTCAGGATGCCAGCCTGTCTCTACCGGAGTCAGATGTGAAAATAAATAGATATTAAACTGTCAGTCAATGAAATTACAAAGTCAAGAGCAGCTCTAGCTGTGATCCTGTGTGTTCTCTTTGATGGACACAGGTGTTTAAGTGTTATGAAATCCAGCAGAGCCTCAGAGTGAATAATGCACCTTCCAGCAGTTCTGCCTTAGCCAAAAGAGCTGCAGTGAGCTCCCCTCTCACCCTGAATCCCCCAAGCAGTCAGTGTGCCCTAAGAAAGGGAACAAAAAGGCCTTCCAGGTTTATCAGAGCTAAACCCCAAGCCTTACAGCCTGTGTTATGGCATACATTGAGGAATCAAAGCTACACTTCTCTGAAACTGTGAAGGTTAGTCCCACTGGCTTTGCATACAAATCTAAGGCAGATGCCCAAAATCCACATAATTTATTTTTTATTCATAAGGCACTTAAAGTCAATCATCTGTCACTAATAAACATTAACACTATTAAAAATTAATGATCATCCTACAGCATTCTAAGACAGATTCTTCTTTCTGTTTGATGAGTATTGGAGCAAAGTACATTGCTTTCATTTACTGACTCTAAAAGTGTTTATGCTTTGTATAATGCTGCTACTTCAGCTGCTCCTCTGAACACCAGTGACCCCCTTCTCTTGGAATGCCAAGAAATGATTAGTCTCGTGAGAGAAAGCTTGAAAGGATGGGTTTAGCTACAAATATGTATCTGCAGAGAAGAAAAATAAACCATGGATTCAAGGGTTATCACACAGCAAAAGCCTTTGTGATTACAGGGCTTTTTGTCTCCCTTTCCACTCTCTGCTAAACAGTAAGATGTCTGTGCTGGGGGACATGTGTTCCCCACTGTACAGGAGAGTCACGGACTCAGGTACCATACAACAAGTGGACAATGAGGCTGGAAATAACAGCTCTGACAAGACTACCTGAGAGTCTCACAAGCTGAAACAAGAAAAGGCTTCCTGAAGAGCAACTAAAAAAGGTAACTTCACCAAAGGTCCGCACAGTGTCGCAGGGCACTTTCTTCTCTTAGTGGGAGGGAGGCAAAGCCCACTGCTAGAGATGAAGGAACAGCTTGCACCTTAACCCTCAAAAGGACATTCCCTCTAAAAGTAAAAATGATCCTAAAGCCTTCATCTTTTGTGTTCACATTTTCAAATATAAATCTTGGGGAATCCATTTTCCCCATGCTTTTATGCATTTCTGTCTTGTAGAGGCAGAACTCATAACTCAGCACTGTTTCCTAACACACGCTCATCATGTTTTGTCCTGTTCCTTATTTTAGTAATTACTTAATTGTGGGAGTGCTGTAAGTATATTGTAGATAGTAACTTGACACACAGTTGATTCTGTTAAAATGCAGATAAATAAATCTAACTAAATCTGCATTAAAGACCAGTCTAGTAGTAGAAGAGAGTCAATACGATTATGTGCATCAAATCAGAGTTTCTGTGAGTTATATCAAACCTCTAAAAACAAGCTAAGCTTAAGGTCTCAGTAGTAATGATATAATGGGAAAACTTGCCAAGACAGAAGACATATTAATCTCCCTCTTGCAATTTACAGTCTAATATTTCAGTGCCAAACCATTTTTCACAGAAAAATGATGACTGTTAAGAAGTAGGAAGATCTGTGTAGAATTAAGTGACTGCAATCACTCTGTTTTCTTTCCTTACTGACATTTCACATGAAATAACTAATGAGGATTTTCCAAAGAGGAGCTATCAGAGCAAGAAATATACTGACCAGTTGGAAAACCATGAAGCCACAGGACCATAGTCCCTCTGCTGAGGGCTGAGAAGGGTCCGTATTATATACGTACTACCTTCCTGTCAGCTACTGCCATTACAAATGAAACTTGAGGCCATTAGAAAAATGCTGTCATTCAAAACTTATTCTGCCTTTCAGAGTACAGGAAATCAAGAATAAGTGAGAACTCCCTGCAGCGTCCTCAGCAAGACCCAAAGAAAACTCTTTTCAGACACTGCAGAGCATCAGGGACCAGTTCAGTACCTTGCACACCATTTTTACATTTGCACATCTCCCATATTCTGCAGAGCCACACAATGATGGGCAGCTCCATGATTCATGACTAGGGAACCAAGACCTGGTCCTGCAGTCACACACGCCAATAAGCCCCATAGAACATGTAATTAAACAGTTTTGAACAGAATTAAGATATACAGCCTTCCAAATTTCAGGATGAAGACTGTTCAGAACAATACTTTTTAGTCATGCCATCTTGCCCTGCTGCCTGCTCTCCACTGCCAGTAGATTTCTTCCTAATTTGTCTAATTTTTATCTTGGAATTCATGCACTGACAAGCCAAGTTACTCTTATAAAGACAGCTGGAATTACAGTCAAGAAAAAGATGTAATAAAGCATCATTATTCAGACTTTAAAATGCAACAAAACTGTTAACCAGCTTTCCCTATAAGGTGAACATGTTTATTGCTAAGTTTTTGTGCCACAATTACATTCAAACAGAAAAATGCTAGCTTAAAATAAAGCATTTATTTTTTTAATCTATCTAGGAGAAATGGAAAAAACACCTTGAAAGTAAGGTGCCTCATATCTAATACTTAGCCTAAAAGCTTTGCTATTAAAAATATTAGAATTTTAAGAATAATTTTGAGAAAACCTGTCAGCTAAATTACAGTGCCTAATTTTCCCTTCTTCAATATGAACCACAGATTCATAGAATTTTTTGGGTAGGAAAGAATCTTAAAGATCATTTGGTTCCAACCTCCCTGCTGTGGGCAGGGAACCTTCCACTAAACCAGGTTGCTCAGCCTGGCCTTGAACGCTTCCAGAGTTAGGGCATATCCATAACTTCTCTGGGCAACGTATTCCAGTTTCTCACCACCCTCACAGTATAGAACTTCTTCCTATTATCTGATCTAAACCTATGCTCTTTCAGTTTAAAGCATTTAGCCCTTGTCCTATCATTACGTGCCCATGTAAAATACCTTGCAGTGACTTTCTGCAGTGTGCAAGTTTGGAATTTATATTCATTTCTAATACAAAATCTGATGGGTTTTTGTATTGCACTGTGCAAGCCACATTTCCACAGATTTGTTGCAGTTGGCACAACATAGTCACACCACAGCCAGCAGACATGTGTACATGGGGTGGTTCATGCTCCAGGACTGCTGCTCTGGAGCAGCTCCCCAGACCACAGGGGCTGGGAACTGAAGGACTTCACATGAAGCTGAACTGCATTTCAGGTGGGGCAATGGCAGGCCTGGCACTGGCTTTTGAAATACCACCAGCAGAGGAGCTGAACAAGGAGAGGTGTCCATGGGACACAGTCTGACAAGTTGCCCACAGGCACAGCACCCTCATTTCCCCGCCTGTCCTCACCATAGGGCATCAGCCCCCCAACCTGGATCTCTCCACTGTCTTGTCTGTTTCCCTCTGTTTTTAGGTGAGTCACTCAGGTATCACCTTCTTCCCACCTGACACAGAGCGCTTTGCCTCACTAGAAAAAGGCGAAGTGATGCTGCCCCCAAGGCCCATCTGGAGACCCAGCAGAGGCCACACAGATTATAGATAGCCAGGGACTTCATGTGGGCCTCTGGCACAAGTGACACAGTGAGAAACCCAGATCATTACAGCAGGAGGGAATATGGCCCATACTGGGTCATGACAAAGAGCAACACTGCAGCACCAGTATTTATAAACACAACTGAGGTCTGCTGTCTCTCTCATATGATTGCTGGACTACAAACTATGGGCCATCTGCCCACAGTCTATTATCACAATCTGTGAACAATTAGAGACAGGATATTTCATTTTAGAAAATAGCAAAATTAACAAAAAAGGCACAGAAAAAAGCCAGAAAACAACCAAAAAGCAAGCAACAAAATGGAAGTCAGCCACTGCACAGAGCCCCATTTGCCAGACCTTGAACCCAGCAGCTCCCAGACCCACCACCATCACGACATCAGCTGCTTCAGAGGGGAGATGACTTCTGCTGCTGCTGAGGCCACAGTGGGTGCCAGCAGCCCTTCTCCTGCAAACACAAGCACCTGACACTGCTCTCTGAGACTTGAGAGCACCATAACCCTGCCTGTGAAACCAACTCACCCTGTGCAGGAGGCATGAGAGCAGACATAGTACACATGACACTCTCAAAGGGAAATGTCCTCTTCCCAGCCAGCAGCTGAGCTTGCACCAGAACTGCCAGCACTTCCTCAGGCTGCCCTGTCTCTGCCTGTACCATCACCATCCTCCAGCCCCCTCTCCCATGCTGCAGCTGCTGCTGGCAGAGGACCCTCTGCACCCCTGGCCAGCTGCACCCTGCAGGGGCTGCACAGGGCTGCAGTGGGAGACAGTCTCCAGAGGCATAACACTGATGATGCACTGGGCTCCAGCCAGAAAGGCAGTAAGGAAGGACCTTACCACTGCTGGCCTTTGACCTGCAATGCTGCTGCAGAGAAATCTGGGTAGATGGCAGCTGCTCCTTAGGTGGTTGGCTTGCTGTCACGCAGAGCAGGGACTGGCAATGTGTGATCAGCAGGAGACGGGGTTTGTGAGTGCACTGTTTCCTATTTCCAGACCATGGATGCAGTGAGTGTGTATCCCTCTCTTGGAGAAGCCTACTGAATTTCTACACAAAAAATTTTCTTCTGGAGCAAGGCTTTTACCATGAGGCTGGGGAAAGGCTAGGTCTCGGGATTTTGCACTCTCCTCATACTTGCTATCATCACAAGGCCTTCATCTTGTATCTGAGCTTCTACACCCACATACCACCCTTTGACGTAGGACAGTTTGGATCCAGACCAAGCAGGCTTTCCTCCTTGGTATCCCTGGGATGTCTCTGTCGGTCAGGCAATAGCTGATTTTAGGAGAAGGCTGCCTGGAAATGCCATGCCCTTCTACTCTCTGATGGTCAGGTCCTATGTGATGGGAGTGCTACATATTTCATGGCCCAAGGGGAACAGGAGGCAACCAAATGCTGCTCAGCACTGAGTACTGCAAGGGTGAGATGAGAGACTGCCACTTCTCCCATGTGATAACCCCAGTTTAGCTGGTGCTGTGCTCCTCTCTGGGGCTGGGGACCTGCACTTGTAGAGCCCTAGCACTGTTGGAGTCCTGTTTTCCCCAGGGATCTATGTCATGCACCGGGTAGGAGACTTCCAAGGATGCCCCAAGAGGCACTGCCAAATGGGACAGGGTAGCTGTAGGGAGGCAGCATCACCAGGCTGAGCCAGCACAATCCAATGGAGAAGGCTTAAAGAGCAATAAAAACCACACACGTGCAAAAACTCTGCATCAGTCTTCAGTGTAGCCTGAGTAATTAGTGGTTTCTTACAACAGGGAAATGGTAAAGAAAATAAAAATCCAACTGCTTTAAAACAACAGATACTCTCAATTCATTTCTAATTTATGCATTCTTGTCATATGAAAGCCACTTGCTTAAGCTGCTTTTCTATCTATTTGTAGTCTGTTCAGACACACAATGCTCAGTGGGGGTCTGTCTCCATGATTCATTGGCTCAGATTTCCTATAGAGTTTACACGATGTCTACTAAGCCCCATACAGTTTTGTATCCATTATAACCAGGGACAAGCAAGCAGGGCTCAGGAGGCTGAGCATCCATCTAAGAATAGCTTCCTGTCTTCCAGCTCTCTTCACAACAAATGAACAATGGTTACATTTTACCGGCTAGCACTGCATGGTGAGGGGAAATTAGAGGAACTTGTCTGAGTTAAATAAGGGAAGAAGCATTTAGAGTGAAGCTCCTTAAATGAGCAGGTCAATAACTAGTTTACTGAGACCAAGGCACATAGCTAATGAGAGAATAAAGAATTATTCTTGTCAAGAGAGAAAAAGATGCTGCCCTGGTTCTGTGCTAAATAATTACATTCATTATGTTTAAGACAGCCTTGCAAGTGGTCTTCTGTACTAGTAAATTCATTAGCAAAGCTAATAGGTAAACTACTATTGGGGCAAATCTAAACGATTGCAATAGGATGGATGGCAAAGATGGGGAAAGGTAGTATGAGAGCTAAGAGCCAAAGTTAGCTTTAACTATAATTGAATTTATCTTCTCATCAACTTTAAGGCCTCCTTCTGGGCTTGAAACAAGGAGAGGAAAAGGTGTTGAAATGAAAGGATATTCACTTGATTCGATTTGTTGCTATCTTTTCCAGCTTACCAAGCTGTCTAAACTGACCTCTTGACACATGACCACAATTATAAATCCAACAAAAATTAAAACATTAACTGAATTGGCTCAATGTTTGCAGGTGACAAAGGATCTCAAATGTATCAGGAAACCATGTCCCCAGCTGAAACACTGTAAAAGTAACCAGGTTTTGAATTTACCAAGAAGTTCATGAAACTTAGCTGGGCAGCAGAAAGGTAGGCTCTTCTTCTTTACTCATGCCCTGCTTAGACCGTAATAATAGGAGCTTCATAGATACAAATGCAGCACATTGAGGTGAGCCTGGAAAATTGTTGGAATCAATTGAGTGAATCTGCGGAGCACAGCAGTGACACATGTAGGACAGAGCAGACCACTGACAGCACTTACAGCAGTGTCTGGCACTGACCACCGTCTACAGTCAGGGCCACACAGCCCCTCCACCTTCACTTACAAACTGAGGCACAGGGGAATGGGGACGTTTCCTGTTATTGAGCTCAGTACAGGACAGAGCTTTGGCTGAAAAAGCAGAAGGGAGGGTTTGGGGTTTTTTTTTAATGTTGAAAGTTTTTAGCATTTTAAAAGTGAGATTCCACAGTGATTTTTTTCTAAAAATAACTTTACCACTATGAAATGAAAATGCATTATGATTGAAAAAAAAACCTACTAAAAATAGAGGGAGGAAATCATCAAATATTTAAGCTTTTTTTCTTTGGATGTAGAATATAAATAACTTCTAGTTAATTTAGTAAAAAACTTTTTAAACTCTCTGATTCAGGTTTAGCTGGGTTGGGTTCAGTTTTGCCACTTAACAAAAAAGCTGTTATACATCATCTATGTCCAGCTGTTTTAAATGGACACACAGGGTATTGGCTAAAGGCATCCAAAAAGTAGCTTTTCAGTAATTGGATTTTGGAAAGACAGAAAAGAAGTAACTGAAATGAAGCCCATAGCTGAAAGAAAAGAGAAGAAAAAAATCCTCTTTGCCAAGTGGAAATGGGAATAAATGTTCTTGGCTACTGTTGCAGCCTGAAAAGCCAGAATAAGCCTGAGGCTCCCCAGTAAACTGAGTTTAGAAACCTGCTCAGCTGATCCCTCATTTCTTCTGGCTAGTTGACTTATCCAGTCAAGTTAGAAATTCAGGATCTAACTTTCGGTGAGAAATTGGAAAGACAGATATGTTGTACCTGTGAAGAAAGACATCAAGAGAATTTTCTTTACTTAAACTAAACACTGGGAAAAACTTGCCACCTGTATCATTTCAGTGACAGGCTGATCCTTTCCCTCCAGCCATTGCAGTGCGCCTCCCCTGACAACACGTCTGGACTGCAAAGGCTGCAGCACAAAAGGAGGTTGAAGAGCCTCTGTCCATCGACAGAAGAAAATCTGTGATCATCCTTCTATAACCTTCTTGCATGCAAATACAGCCTTCAAAACCAGAGTGAAAAGGTGCAAAAAAAATTTTGAGATCTCTACATAGAGACAAAGCTTCCTTCTTAAAGAATTTTTAATTAGTCATTTCCACAGGGAAGATAACTATTACGAGTGTGGGAAAGGTGTCAAAGAAGTGTTTTACTGAGGACAGGCCTAAGCATTTGCTAGGGAGGAGTTGGCACTTCATTCTTTTAAATGTCAAGACCAGACCTCACTTTCCTTACTAGATTTTTGATAGTTATTAAGTAACACAAACACATTACACAATCTGTACATTTATACACTCTAAAAGTTTAGTTTTGGTCTGAAAAGTGACAATGAAAATGTCACCTTGTTTCTGCACTTATCTGCTCCCTCAAGTGTCTGTTCTCTTGTCAAAATATATCCATTTTCCTCACTAATGTTAATGAGAACCCCATATGCCAAGCAGAGAAGATTGGCCTCTTAAGCTTTACCTATTTGCCTGCTAATAAAGCGCACCTTTTATCCCAATAAGCAAGGGAAAGCCAAGCACAGGTGCACCACAGTAATATGCATTATACTTTGCCTCACGCTGTGCTACCACCAGTGAAGCTTTATTCTCATTCCAGAACTTGTACATTTGCTGAAGGTTAGTGATGAAGTACAGAGCAGGTCATAAGCAACTTAGCTTCATTTTCCACAGCTAGACAGAGCAGCAGGCACTTAGGAAAAAAATTATACTAGCTTGTAAATGGAACAATTTAATATGGAAGTAACTGATGGCAAATAAACACAAAATGCCAAGGCAACTTGTACTCTCTTCCTTACATTTCTTTAAAATCAAAGCTAGTAAACTAGAATTTATTCAATCTTACAAAAAAAATCACTTCTGAATGTGAAATACCCACGTGAGAAGGCAGAACACTGTGCTTCTTCCTGACAAAAACCTTTTGTACAGACAGTGCACCAAAAAGGTCTAAAAACGTGCAGCTATGGCTAAGATTTTCCACCCACGTGCTGGAAACACTCTACATTGTCATCCTCAGAAAAAGTAATCTGTGTGGTAAAACCTCCTCAAAACAACAGATCTTAAATTATACCAATGGCAAAACATCTCTTTGTCTTGTTTCTTCACTTACCATCAAAGTGCAGAGATTCTTTCTCCAAACACGTGATGCTTTCATAGATGCTTTGACCAACCACCTCTTTTTTAAATGACATGAACACTCTTGTTACCTAGTGCAGCTAGTGGTGCTGGAACCCAACCTTCTCTATCAGCTTTTATTTTCTGACTTCCTGCAGCAAAAAAATATTCATTGCTTATGGACTCCCATTGACAGGTGAATGCAATCTTGGTGTTGCATCAGCAGCAGATTTGAGTCTTTTATGAATAGATGTGAGGCTTAGCCATAGAAATCTACATGAAGCTCTGAGAAGCACTGATTCCAAATTATATCATGTTGCAGCTGAAGAAACTGTTGAAAATACACATTTATACTTTCAGTGTGATTTCTGGGCAGGGGAAGAGCTGTGAAGCAGCATCCCAGGGAGGCTGTGTCATCTCCATTCTTGGAGGTTCACAGGAACAGACCAGATGAAACTCTGAGCAACCTGGTCTGGCCTCATGGCTGATCTTCCTTTCAGTAGGAGGTCAGACCTAGCCCTCCTGTAGTCCCTTTTCAACCAAGCTAGGGCTGTGTGGAGTGGAAATGGGTTTCTACTTGGAGCCCTGACTTACCTCTTCTTCCCAGATGCCCTTATACCATATGCATGAGGCCCTGGAACCTGAAGTGAAAGGAGAATACACATGAAAGTTCTTCCAAGATGGAGGCATCACCTAGGGCAAGGCAGCCTACCTCCTACATCACAACCTCCTCAATTAAGAAAAAAAGAAAGCAGTAGTCACTGACAAATTCCCTTTGAGAGGAATGGAGGGCCTGATACACCAACTGGACCCAACCCACAGGGAGTTGTGTTGCCTCCCTGGGACCTGTGCAAGAAACATCACGAAGAAATTTCCCAGCCTGGTGTGGCCCACTGATTATTACTTTCTACTGGTTTTCCAGGTAGGCAGAGCTCAGGTCTGTCAGAACAGAGAATGCTCTGAAGGGAGCAGCAGCAGACACCTCTGATATTTGTTTCCAGCCATTCAGATTAGCATTCTGCATTCACTGCTATTTATATCCTCTAACTTCTTGATACCTATGGCTCAGTGAACTTGTCCAAAGCCTCTCCCTGGTTTATGAATGTGAATATAGTTTTTGTGTTCTCTGACTATTAATGAGGCATCTTCCTGCTTTAATCCTGCATAAAATTAGGTACCTACTGTAAAACACTCTTTCCTACTGCTTTTCATCGATTGCAAAGGGAGTTAGGATCTGCCAAACCTTGATAATGGCCATGAAGAGATGCTCACTGCTCTTGATCTTTCAAAGTGAGTTTGATTACCATAAGTGGTCAAAACATGGCCCAGCACAAGAAAAAAACCCCTTCTCAGTCAAATCATACCAGTAAGGATTCTTGAAATCAGCATGGATCTGGTCTTTGCAGGTCTGGGCAAAGTGCCAGGTAGCACCAGTGCCCAGTCATGCCATGGCATTGTCCCTATTGGCTGTCCCTACACACTGTTTCCAGTGTCTGAATGTATCTTGTGAAAGGGGAACAAGCATAGAAACTCCTTCTGGTTTATACTGTCCATGTTACAGTGCCTCCAGCTTAAGCCTTGCCATGCAGCCAATACAAACTAAACTGAGCAGCTCCCTAAACATATCTCAGTTGACTCGACCTTTCTGTGTTGGAAGTGGAGGAGGCAGAATAACAGCACTCACTCATTTTCCTATGTGCAGAGCCAGGCTGTAGGCTTGGAGGAGGTGCATGGTCTAGGGAAGGAGCTCTCACTTCTTCTTACAAAGGTCAAAATACCAAACAACAGTTCAGCTTTCCACTACTGCAGGTCTACAGAAAGAGCAAACCACAGCAAATGAGGTTTGACATAACAGTCCTAAACTGGTGATGGAATAGCTGGCTAGCACATCTGTGGCTGAATTTCGTTATCTTTTTAATGTAACAAATTATACTACAATTTTATGTGATCTATATTCTTGGCCTTTAAATCAAGCCAATGGCTTTTAAGATTTCAGTTTATTCTTAAACAATATTAATGGCTGTACACAGCAGACACAGCTTTATCAGAGGGGAGAGCATTGAAAATTTGAGGAGGAACATCTCCATCTAACTGCCTATACCTCTAACTGAGAAATTAACACTCTTCCCAAGGGAAAAAAAAAAAAAGTTGAGGTTAATTAGGTGATCGTCAAACAATGCACACAAAGTTTCTACTGTGAAACATTATTTTATTGAGAAATATATTGTACATCTCCACCTTGCCAGAATCTGATAAAAGATGAAGGAGAGTACAGTACATACCATCAGATGCATGACAACTTCATATAACTTCTGAAAGAAAGCAGCCTGTTGTTTACTGCATTTATCGACAATCTGTGAAAGTAGACCAGAAATCAGTCTAATTACCAGAGTGCCAGTTGTGCTTGTTAACACCAGCTTTGTGACCAAATGTTATTCCACAGTTGTCACATCACAAGAAGGTTTCATTACTAACATAATAGTGAACAAGATCACATGCCTGGCTATTGATTGATCTGCCACACAAAGGAAGGACATTTGTTGTCTCTATTATAACCAGTTACATCTTTGTCTGCCTGTATAATATGCACAGGAATGTATCACAAGCAGTTGCTGCAGTGTTTCCTAATTTCAGCCTGTTAGCCCATTAACAGCCCACTAGAATTTGCAGACTTTACCGAAGGACGAGAAATTACTTTGTCATAATTTTGCCTTGTACAATCTTAAAAAAATTGTTTTCATCAGCCTTCCTGCAATGGATCCTACAAGGACTGAGACTTACTCAACTTTTGCATTATAAATATATCATTTCTGCCAAATCAAAAGATATTTTAATTCTTTCCGGACACAATTGGGTAACACAGCAGGAACAGTAGAAATATTCATTATTACTGCAGTTGAATGGCCCTGAAAGAACTATATCTTAGGTTTGTTATAACTAACAAGCACCTCGGACAAAATGAACTAAGATTGACCCTCAGAGCATCAGGATATTGCTTGACTGACCAGTCATAAATGCAAACAGCAGCTTTCAGGCCTGTTGTTGATATGAAAAGTGAACAGTCTTGTTTATTTTTCTATGAACTCAATAAATATTACAATATAAAAGTGGATTTGTTTATCATTGTGAGCCTACAGAAAAACAACCATGCCTCATAATCTTATCTGATGATGAATGATTTATCAGGCAGAACGTGAATCTGCTTCTAACTGAGTCTATTTTCCTGTTTATGCTTGTTGAACAGATACAATTTAATGAAGAATATAAAGTACTTAAAAATCTGTCTACCATTAATAGTTTAATTAAACTGACATGTACTTCAAAAACAGAGAGACAGAAAACATTAATTTTGGTTATAAAGGGCATGGCATTATTAAAGTGCAATTAAAAACAGCATTCACTTACAAGTAATAGCTAAAACAATTTAATTATTTAACGTTTCATTGTCAGTTCTGGTTAACTTAGCCACCCCAAGGTAGGTATATTCTTTGGTCCTCTTGTAAAATATATTACATGGCTGCCATCACACTGCAGAGACCTGAGCACAAGCTAACAAGCTGCTCCTAAGTAATATCTCACTGTAAATCCCCTGACAAATACCTCACTGCGCCATTGTCCCCTGGGGCCTCCGGCGTCCTTGAGGTGCCAGTTCCCAAAGCACCCCTCATGAACCACTCCAGTGGGGCAGGTCACAGCCTCTGCTGAGACTGGTGCAAAGTCTAGAAGATGACTTGTAAGCTGGCTCCTGGCCTTTGGATTACTGTTCCCTGATAAAAGCACTAATCTGGGACTCTTGGACGTATCGAAGTACCAGTTTTCTTCCTAAACTTCATGTCTCACAGCTCTCTCCTTCTGTCACATTTGATTGAAATTGATCAACTGGCTCAGCAATTATTTGAGGGAAGGCACTGATAAAGAGAAGCAAAGAAAAGCAGCCCAGACTTGCAGGTCTCATTTTGCTTGGAAACAGGAAAAAAAACCTCTCCTGACAATTGCAAAGTTAAAACCCAAAGATGCAAATAGAGAGTCTGCCAAAGAATTGTTGTAAGAAGACTTCTCAGAACTATAAATCCTTCCTGAAGAAAGTATCAGTGAAAATGTCCCTGAAATCAGCCTACATTTTTTTAAGAACACTGCAACAAACAAGTTTAGAAATTTTATCTGAATTTCAGGTTCAGAAGAAAATCTAGACTTAAAACACAGGACTAGTCTGAAAACAGCAAGAGATACTGTTCAATAGGAAATTCCAGTACTTTCAGAGATATACTGAGAAGAAAAGTCAGCTTTTTGAAGCTTTCCACCAGAAGTGAGACAGACCCATCCCTCACAGCCAGGATCCCAACTGCAGAGACATCCATCTGTGAATGGAGGGACCATGTCTGGGTTACACCATTAGCCAATAGACAGGCCACTAGGCAGCTGGCATTTCTCGGATATGTTTGGGAGAAAGTTTTGTTTTGATAATTTTCTTTTAAAATACTACTTCATTCAACAATTCTCAACAAACATTGCTTTAATCACAGTTAAAGAAAACCAGCTGCTAGTTTTTTTCCATGTGGGCAGAATGTCATGGCAAGTTCCAGGGCTCTCAGCAGAATTTCATAGGTCTCAGAAGTTTTATCAGACAAGGAACTGTAAGACTAATATCCTACTAACGAACCACACCTATTCCTGAACACAGCCTGGAGCAGGTGTTATTTCAGGACTATTTAACTAGTTCCTATAACTTTGGTTTACTCATTTCCTTACATAGTTAAAATATGGGGAGGGTCTGCAACTGCTCCCTTAAACCCAAAAGAAGATACAGCCCTCTTTTACCTCCTCAGGAGGAAAGGAGGGGAAAACCCAACAACACAGTTAAAATGTTCACAAAAGCCTTTCTTTGTACCTTTTTACCAATCCATGGTGTGCCACTGCCTTTGTCATACCACCTGACGGTTACTGACTGTCATCTGAAGCACAGGAGAAGGAGAAGTCCTTCTGCCCACACTGCAGGTGTCTGAGCCAAGATGGAGCCTCTAGGATTAGAAAGAGATGTGCACTGAGCCTGTGTCTGCCTTGCAAGGACAGCTTTCACATCTGGGACTTACACCAAGGCTCCAAACCTTTTAATAGTGCTGCAAGGATGGCACCTGGGCTTACCCTGGTAGATAAGTATACCAGAAAGCTGATTGGAGAAAATACGGTTTTATTGATGATTTCATAGAGAGCATTCTACTGACAAAATACTTTTTTTTGCTGCACCTGTAAGCAATGTCTACAAAAATTAGAATAAAATTAATCAGTACAAAACAATATATTCCTTCTCTTCAGTTTCTCCATGGAAAAAAAAAATCTTAATTTTAATCTCTGTTAAATTTAAGACAAATTTCTCTGCAGAGAAATTTAAAAGACTGAAATGGTAAAGGGTGGGGTTTATATCACAGAATATTCTGAGTTGGAAGGGACCCACAAGGATCATTGAGTACAACTCTTAAGTGAATGTCCATATGAGGATCAAACCCACAACCTTGGTGTTGTTAGCACCATGCTCTAACCAACTGAGCTAATATCAGGGTTTTCAGTAGGATTCATTTAAAAATAAAACATAAGCAGTCTGTCTTTACCTTTTTTTCTCTAAAGAGTATCATGATAATATATTTCTTTTCAATGCAGCCATTAAGGCAACCACCTTCATGTAAAAAAACCTGCACTGACACGTCTTAGGTTTTGAATTCAGGCAAGTTATCCCCAAAAGAGTAAACAGAATCATAAATGGTCAAAGCTAAAGCATTTCAGCTAAAGCATTTTAGCCAACCAGAAGAAATCATAATGAGAATGGGTGATCATTTGAAGGTCTTGTGAGGAATTCAGCAACTGAAGCATTGAGGAGTATTTGCTGGGGAGGTACCAGATACTCTCACTGCAAAGTGATGAGCTGATTTTTCACTGAACAAAGAAGGTTTGAAGCCTTTAAGTCTTTTGGTTCTGCAATCTCTAACGACATTGAGACCTTGTTCACACTCTTTTTAAGATCTATAACCTAAGATGTAATTGCAGTCTAATATAGACCACCAGAGTAGGTAGAATAGAGGACAAAGTCTGGAAACACATTTGAAAGTAAACCAAGAGATATGGACAACATACACACCACTGGATATAAGCTAGGAGTCAAATCCCTTCTGCCTGAACCAAACTTCTTTGCTTGCATGAGGATTTCTATAGGATTGCTAGCCACACCAGTAATCAGATGTTTGCATATCTAGAACAAAACACCAGGCTATTGCTGAGCTCTATTTTATTCATGGTTTATTCATTGTTATGTAACAGATGCAGCCTGGAAAGACAAACATCTTATGAAATACTGTATTAATTGACCATGAGTTTCAAACATTTCTTTGAAGACAGAATGTTGCCTATCATTTCATAGTTTTGAAATATATATATCAAGCCTTACTCCATTAAGAATATTTTTTCAGATCTTTTGTAGTTTGTCTTGCAAGTCCACAGATCTTTCATAAAATATTTCAAACTGCCATTTATGAAATTATAGTCTGATCTATGTTTCTTTTTTTTTTTCAGGAGTTCAAAATCACATTCAAATGCTATGCTCTTTTAATTAAGGCTTTGCCCCATAGAAGACCCAGGCAAAGCATGTCTGAAGCATCCCCAATACAGAACCTTTGAGAAAAAAAACTACCGAAGTGTGTGGTCATCTAGATGGCTTTACAAATGAAATCAAGACATTGGATGTAGATTTCATTATTACTGTGTTTAAATTAAGATTTAAATGCCACGCAACTGAAATAAAAATCAGAAGCAGAGCAGGGTATTGCTTGGTTTCTGAACATTAAATGCAATCCAAAGGTAATAATACTTACAGATTTTTCACAAACAAACAGATTTATGGAAAAACCATTTGCTCATTGAACTTCAGGAATCTGGGTGGTTTCTTCTGTGAATAATCAAATAAGTTAACTCAGGTAGCTTCTCTGGTTCAGTGCTACAGACATACGGGATTTAAATACAAAGGGCTACTTTTTCAAAAGCAAGTAATTTTACCATAAATGTCATTTAAGATAATGAGTGCTAAAAAGAAGAGTTCCCAGTGTTCGTAGCGGATAAAAATGGTAACTCAGCAATTTTCATTGTGTTGCGAGTAAATTTTGCTTTCAAATTTGCATACATGAGAATTAAATTAAAACACCTACGGGCAGGAGTAATTTATTTTACAAATTTGTTTCTTTACATATTTCAACTTTACAAGTTTTATGAAAATGTTTCTATTAATTTGAAGTTCCTGAAGAGCTTTTTTCAGGTTAGAAAAATCCTTCTGTTGTTTTTCAGAATCTCTGATTACTTTAAGTAATATTATGCCTCAGTAAGAGCAGGAAGTTTATTGATGCAGAATTTTCTTGTGATAGCTTTTCAAAACTTAGTATTTATGTGAGCTTATATGTTAAGAAAAAAAGTGAAAATGTACTGAAAATTTTAGGGGCCCTAGGGCCTTCTCTAGATGTGTGATGTCTGTTCCTGCTTTGGATTCACAAGAATGCTAAATGAGGGGAGAGGGAAATCCCTTATTTCAATAAAGAAAAAAATAAAGCAACCAAAACCCAAAACCAGCCACCCCCCCCTTAAAATACCAGATCATGTCAAAACTGTGGGAAGACGTTTCAGTTGCTATCAGCTGTGGTTTTATATTCATATTCTGCTTGCCAATGTTTTGGGTAGTATTCTGAAGCTGAGCTTTGATCCTTTAAGGACCTCCTATCCCCTAGGCTCAGGTTTGATTCAGTATTGAAAGTGCCAGGACAGCAGCTGCTCCAAGAGCAATCTGGATGAAATTTCACAAGAGCAGCTTTTCCTGCAATATTTTAAACCAGTCTGAATTGAGAAAAGCAGGAAGAAAATAAAAAAGATAAACACAGAAATCAGACAGAGTAAAACCTGGAAGGGGAATGTGGAAAGCAGAATGGGAGCTAGGAAATACACACGTGTGGAAGGACTAAGGAACCAAATGAGGAAACTGAGAGAAACATTTGGAAAAAAATCTGAGGAGCAGAAGGCTGACAGAGGACGCAAAATCTGTGAGGGGGGAAAAAGCAAAGGGGAGTAACAGACAAGCACAGAGAGGAACCAAAAAAATAGCTTTGAAAGAGGTAGGGGAAGGACAAAGGGCAGAGAGACAACAACCAGCATCCTGAAAAAAAAAAATAGCAAGGCAGAGAGGTGGTGAGGAAGGTAAATTGAAAACAGAGATCCAAAAGGAAGGCAAAAATTTTACAGAGTGAAAGCTCAACTTATAAAGCTTCACAAAGTTTACAGGAAATTAGTTTTGGGGAAAGTCTGGGTTAACAGAGCCTCTGTTCATAGCAACACCCAAAAATAAACACCCAGCCTATTGGAATGGGTAAGGGGGACATGGTATATCTAGTGCCTTCTCTCAGTGAGCAATGCAATCTCCTCCTTTCATGCCCTGCCTTTAGGAACAGGAGGAACAAACAGGCAAAACATAATTTACAGTTTTGGTTTCTCTGTATCCACAGCCCATCTGCTGACTCGAACCACTGCAGAATTTGTATGTGTGGGTTCAGAGAGATGGCTGTCACTAGACCAATGAAGTTAACCAATGTATAAAAGCCAGGATCGGATCAGTAATAAAGTTTACACTTCATTATGGATGTCAAAATCCTTGCTGATTTTTTTTTTCCCACAAGTATGTAGCTTATTGAATTTCACAAGCAAAACCATCTCTAGCCAGCATTCAGGAACTGGTTACTTGGAAGCTGAAGCATTCAGAATTGAAATACAAAACCAGATATTTCCTTAATAAATTTACAGAACTAAAAAAACTGGACATATTAATGTACATCTCTGTATTCATGCCTGTAAAATGATTGGATTCTTGTCTCATCAAATTTACATTGTAGAATCTGAATATAGTATGATTAGGCATTATTTTAACAACTACATTACAATACAATTTAAAATAAAATGGCCCTTTATATCGCACTAATATCAGTGTTTTAAATAACAAAGGGTACTTTTTTTTAAATAAAGGAAAGGATTAGCATTTAGTTTCAATCAGTATAAGCAATGCTGTACCAGTTGGTGTCTCAAAGATTCAGGATTTTATTAATATTCCAGAGATGCATTTGTGTTGCCTCTGGGTACACTGAAAAGCCACTTAAACTGCACTTAAAGCAGCACTACAGGATCAAATTGATGTGCATCAACCATTTACAATAAAACTTGATTATTATAAAGGCATACATATTTGCATAATTACATGTTTGATTTTTTGATAATGCAGCATACACTACAAAATGTTGCTCCATGTAGAAAGGCATCGTCAAAAAGCACCATCTGCTGTAGTGTTTAATGCACTGCAATGTATGAAAAATTCTGAAGGTAGATTTGTGCAAATCAAAGGAGAAAGCAAAGGAGTTCTGCTAGAACAAGGGGCTTAGGGCTGGAGGAGGGGATGTGGTACAGTGTGGACCTTTTGTTAGGTTGTCATCTGTTTCTCTCTGGCTATTTTTAAACAAAATTGTCAGAGGAGAAAAGTAGAAGATAACAGAGCAGCATATCCTATGGTCCACAGAATATAGGATTCAGAACTTGAGAGCATTTGGCATAAACACATTTTTGATGTTTTCACTCAAATTCAGTATCTAATATATGTGCAATAGAGGAATCATAATAGGAAAGAAAGCAAACTTCAACAAGAATGAATCTTTTTAAAGGAATCTACTAAGCATCACAATAGCTTAAAAGGCACAGAACTTGAAAGTAAGAATATCTCCATATTTGCTCAGTTCAAAAGGAGAAGACAACTGTTCTTCAGTAATACATGACCATAAACCCCAACGGGAGCCCAATGGGTTGAGGAAGTCTGATGTTAAGATTGCAGAAGGAAAAGTGTATCTTTGATTATGAGAAAAAGTAAGCACTTCTAGACTCAGAACTGTTAGCCCAGAGTTCTTGTATCCTAAAAATATGCATCATTTTGATTAGCACTACATGTCGATCATTTTAATACCTGAGGCTGTTTTTCAAAGTGAATTTGGAGAAAGACATTAATCAAATGTAGTTGTAGCTGTTTGTAATATTCTGCCATCCTGAGGAGTTTGTATGCATGCATCCAGAACACACATGCACAAAGGGGTAATCTGTGGCTTTTTCCAAGTCTGCTGCTGCCTCAGAGCTATGCTGTGAACATTTTTGGACATTGTGCTGAGTAGTGAAGCACAGCACAGAGCCAAGACTGGGAAGATCTGGCAGGGAAGTCAATAGGCATGTACTAGCCTGTTGCTTCGCAGTAGGAGCTCATTCCTTCACAAATTGGCCTTTGGTAAGCAGTGTGATTCATTGCTCAGGGACTGGATTACAAGCTGGAAACCAGCTGACAGAACTTGGGCAACTCATTTCACTTCCCCATGCTTTCCATTTTCCTTCCTCCTGTTTTTCACATCGCGTTAGTTGAAAATTATAGAACTCTTCAGGGCAAGGACTTTTTCATAATACAAATTTTCAGCATGTTGGGTATTAAACAAGCTTTTATCTCCATAGGCACCTCAAGGTATACCAGGATACAAACAACAGTTGAATTATATGCTGTACGTGGGATAAATACCAAGTCAATTAAAAAGCATCTTTAACAAAACAATCTAACTATAAAGTCCAGCAGTTAAGAACAACATCTGTCTCCAAGACATATTCTACAGCCTAGTGACATAAAAGAGCTTCAGAAACAGATGAAATTTTGTCCAGACACCTGAAGGAAGAATGTGCTGCTGTATGCATGAATGCAAACATCTCAAACCTTTTGTGCCTGAGCAACAACAGCTTGCATATAGATTCATTGAAAGCAAAGGAATGGCCATAGAGCTTCAAGCCCTAAAGTTGCATTGCTGGCCTGTTAGGTTATGCTACATCTGGACTATAATAAATTTACATTCCCATCAAGAAAATAACCACTGTTGTATAGTTACGAGACAGATTTTGTTTCACATTATGAGGCAGAATGTGCTTGAGTCCTCTATTATGCTCAGGATTATTAAACATCCAGGTTCCTTACCCTGAGTTATCAGGCACAATTATAGCTTGGCATCAGAGATGCCGAACACCCACACTGTCATTGACTTACATCAGCACTGTGAAATCCAGTGCTTCTGAAAAATTAAATCTTTTGTGTGTCATGCAGAAAAGTGTGAAATATTTTTTAAATAGCCACCATCTTGTGTGTACATAGTTAACAAAAACTCAAAAATATTTCTCTGTTGATATTTCCCCCCATACCCATAATTTACTGAGTTGAACTGGACTGCAGTATGATGCAGTGTCATTCTCTTTGCCTCTGTCTGCACTTGAAGGAGAAACTGTACGGTTTCTTGCTCATCAGGTACCCATACCGAAAAGATAATGTATTTATAGCATAAGATTGAAAATAGCCCCAAATTATAACAAAGCCTCAAAGATGTCTGCATTTCTTTCCCACCAAATTATCTATGTGCATTTTGTCATAGTGCCCAAAAAGGAAACAAAACCAGCCAGGCAGACACAAATCTTTAGAAACAATGAGTTTCCCTTTTGTGCCTTAATATTCTGCTCTTGAGCTTCTCTAACAAAGTCTGCACTAATCATTGCTGGAATCAGCACAGCAGTGACTGCTAAGCAAAGTCTTTTTCTTCACCCTCTCTGCACTAGGCAGACAGGGATTTTCATTACATATATCATTTTCAACTTGCTGCAGTGATTCCACAAAGACAGGAGGATTTAGAAAGCTAATGAATGGGGGTGGGGAGCAGGCTAGAGTTGGAGTTTCAGTGCTAATATTTAAGGCTAGATACTATGAGTGGCTTCACACATGAGGCACTGCCACTGATTTTATTTTCATTGCATGGCACTGACAGACTTTGACAGCAAAATCATTCATCTCAAGTTAATAAATCAAAGTAAGGAGTGGGGGTGGGGGGATTTTTTTGTTTGAACATTTATTGCTACAGGATTTAGGGCAAAGCTCACTGGTCATTGCCTTGCTCTGGTTGTTATTTTGCTGCAATGACAGCAAAATTATTTATCTTTTAGTTGCTAATTAAGAAGAGAAGAAGCGTAGGTTTGGTCTGAATATAATACATCATATAGGGACCTTTTGCTACATCATAATGACATGCCATAGATGCTGTAACTCAATATATCTACAAGTCACTTGCTGCTTTATTATTAGGAAAAAATTTCATCTTGCAACTTAACTGACATAAAGTTTACAGTTTACAAGTAAGATTAACCTGAATGAGAAAACAACATTCCCCCCTCTCTCTCCAGGTGAAAAGACCATATCCCTTTCCAAGCTCTGTTCTAGCACAGAACACTCCATTTCACCAACATCAGTACCCTTGCTACTGTTCAGCAGTTTGGACCATCTAACCCACCTTTTGCAGACATGTCATCAATATTGCCTGCCACTTGGGAGAACAGGCTATACTGACTACAAAATACTGGTTCTATAAATCTGATAATTTTAAGGACAAACCAGGATATTTTAGGCTTTCTTGTCCCTGAAGAAACAAGAACAATTGCAGACTGATTGTAAACCAATTAAGGACCTTAGAGTTATAAGTTGTGAATATAATTTCTTTCTCTTGCGGGACCAAAAAAACCCCAAACAAACAAAAAAGAATTTTCTGGTTCTTACCTCTCTACATAATAACTTAGGATGTGGGTGAAGCTGTTAATTCAGATTTGAGTGATGAATTATGAATTCAACTTTCTCAAGTCATAGCTATCACCAGATCCTACTCAGCTGCCTCTTTCAAAGATCCATGTTCGTCTGCATGTCAGGCAGAGGGGGAACAAAGTGGTGAACATCACAGAACACAGGCATATGGCCAGTCACAATCAGCTTTGATCCTTGGTGGATGTTTTCTGTAATACTCATAGAAATTAATAAACACTAGTTGTAGTCAGTGGCCCCACTTCAGCAGCAAAATTTGCTCTTAAAATGCAAAATTTTGGACAGTTGAGAAGCTTCAAGGTATGATGCAGACTTTGAGAAGTTGTTCTCCAGATTGACCACAGTATTCTACTCCCATTGTGGCAGGTGGACACTGTCCAAAAAGCTGAATGGAAACTCCATAAATTAGTTAATGCCTTTTATTTTACGCTTAGGGACAGGCTATTCCCTGCAACTATATCCTGCTGCCAGTGCTCAGTTAATAGGCTCCTGTAGTGAATAACATCATGTGCTCTGTCAATTATTAATAACGAGACAAGCATTTTCACATCAGAATGCCGCCTTGTAATGTGATGAGCCTGTATCTTATGAGTGGATCAAAGCTCAGTCTCATAACATTACTAGTTTATTAAGCAAACTTTGAACAAGATTTATTCCTCACTCTGCTGAGTCCTAATTTTTGTGAATTTTGTAAATAGAAAACTGTCTCTTTATTGTCAAGATTTTTACAATATGGTTTATATTTTAGGTGCTTGATTTACTGCTACATTTCATTTATTCTAACACATCATTGATCCCCTGTCTCATACATCCGATTTAGTTACTTTTTTATTGAATAATTTCTAGGCAACAGTGGCTATCCAGGACAGAAACAGCTGATGGATCTAATTTGATTTTGCCCTCATACCAGCAGAAGTTCACTTACTAGTTCACTTACTAAGAATTCATTGATCACTCAAAGGTCTTCTGGGATTGTGAAATCTCATTCTCAGTGTCTTTTCCAATTGTCAAAGCACAGACTCAATACCACATCTGACATCCTTGCAGCCTGCCTAGTTCTGCATAACACAGCAGTCAACCACGGGGTTATAGTCAATGATGGGACTCTCATAAAGGATGACAAGGCTAAATCTTACTGACTTCAGACATGGAAAAGAGGTAGATCCTTCTGAAAGGTGGGTTTGCTGATGATAAGCAAGGGGCAACCCAGTGACAGCCATATCTTTCACAAGGAAAAGGAAGAACCGGGAAAGGATGATTAGAGACAAAAAAGGTGGATATTAAAGGTAGAAGAAAATACAGAGGGACTTCTACACAAAGATCCATAGGTCTAAAATCAAAGAAATTGCTACACTTAGCATAGCAAGATGATTGAATTCCTTTATCTATGGCTTACTGTTCCCAGCTAAAACACAAGATACTGTCCTGTGCACAGCCCATTCAGTTCAATGGCAAGACAGCAAGCCTTGTGCAGGGTACTGCCAGAACAATAATCACTTTTAAAGTGGTTGTAAAGATCTTCTAGTCACTAAGTGCACACAAAGAGGCTAGAGGAGGATAATGAAACTTCAAGAAGTGTTTATGTTCAGTAAGGTTACTTCATCTTGAGTTTTTGAGAGCAGATAAGGTGGAAAAGAAAGATATTGGGAAGGTGGATGACATTTAAAAGAAGCAGTATTAAAGTCCTCCATTACGAGAATAAAGACGACTATTTTGTCAACCTAAAACACATTTATCTTCATCTGGGAGAAACAACTGATAGTTCCTGTTACCCAAGGGAATTCTGAACCTTGAGCTAATCCGTGCACCTACTGCACAATTTTGCAAACATGCATCAATATTTAGGCTACCAGTTTTGGAACAAATGCATTACCAAACATGAGTTTCTTTCACAGAAACAAACACTAGAATCAGAACAGACACACTTTAATCACAAATTGTTTTCTGAACACATTTGCCAGTCTCATTTCAAACTGTTTGAGCACCTGAGCTTCCATTTTCCCTCTCTGGAAAGTATTCACCATCCTAAATGCGGCCAGCTATGCTGGGCAACTTTGCTCTGGTAGGCATTGTTTATTTTCTCCTTTTTTAGCTTATCGTTTGGAGGACATGAAAATATTTTTCTCTCTATGTGCTTGAAACCCATCCGCAATCATCAGCTGCTGTATTTTCTTTTCATAATCTAGTTTATATTCAAATAGGCACTAATGCTGTTGTGCTCCATCAGGAGACTTGGTCAATAGTTCCAAATAGGCAAAAGTAACAGGGGAAAATGGTGGGGAATTACATTCTCAGTAATATGGTATTTAAAATCCCTTGTTTGTCTTGCAGACTATGATACTCGCATTTAGAACTGCTGGTTTATTTCAAATGGAATTTTATTTAAACAAAATGAAAGCATAGCTTCTGAGGCAAGAACTGAAGCCTCAGAACAGAGGGGGGGTGATCCAGTACTTAACATTGCCACTCAGAGCTGTGATCTCTCACTATTTTGCTACAAACATCCTGTGCAGCCTTGGTTGAGTTGCTTAGGGGTTTTTTGTGGCTTAATCCCCAATCTTTGAGACAACTATGACTTAGACTCCCTATCTCACAGGCACACAGTGAGGATAAATGCATTAAAGAAGAATTAATATATCACAATACAGTGATAGGAATTCAATACCCTGCATACAGAGTAATTTATCTTTTTGTCTCCTGGATCAAGTATAGTTTCTAAGTGCATGCAACAGTAAAAGCCTAATCTATTAATATATAAAGAAACCAAACAATCTCCCCTGCTACATTCCTGTATATGAACCCATGAACAGAAACACAAACCTGTAGGTGTAGGGTGGAAATGCTAGAGTAAAAAAGAACAGAATTTTTTCCTTAATTGCAATGGGCTTAAGACAAGGATAGGAACCACAAGCTAGACATATATAAAGAAATCTGTTCCAACAGAATAATCCAGAAAATACAACAAAACCAAACAACTGCACAACAAATTCATACATAAACTAGATATACAAGTATTTAGACATATTTTAAAAAAGGAATTCCTTAATGTTATCTTGTGTAAGGAATACACTATAATTTACTAGCATGTGAATTATATACTGTTCCCAGGATGAAACCTCCATATTTCTTTCTCCAGACTACTCTCCCTATAAAATAGCTTTATTAGAGTTTAGCAACGTTAGGAAAAACGAAGGTAATGTCTATAGTTCCCATTAAAAACCAAATCATACATTTTACAGTGATTATAGAGTAGTATACTATAAAAAATGAGGTTTCACCAAATATTCAAAATTATGGATTTATTCAAACTCCCAGAGAAAAATCAAACTTGTAAATTGTGTAGATTATATATCCAATAAAATATTTATTGTTGCACAATGTATATTGTTAACTGTGTTGACTACTTTTCACCAAGGTGCCAGAGAAATGAAAAATTAACCAGTGCAGAATATAAAATAGTTTTTTTCAAGTCCTAGAGCTAGTTCACGAGCATACAAAACAGATTGTATTCAGAGCTGTAATATAGAAATTCTTCAGTGAAGAAGACACTAGAGCTGAATACCTGACAGCAGAACAAAACAGAGAACAGCATTAAAGCCTTGCAGTTGAGGTGCTGCATGCAAATGCAGGAAGACCTGAATTAGTAATATTGAAGGTCTAGCTAACGTAGACAGTGGCTGTGTCAATGAATGTTTTAATGACATCTTACGAGTTTAAGGACTAACAAGTGCATACATGCAGCCTGATAGAATTCTGGAAGTTCAGTGAATGTGATCTAAAATCCCTTTGGGTTTACAAAAACAAGTGAATATTTGAATATCCTCCTTCTCTGCAACTTCCTAAACTGACCTAAGAAAATCACACATGTGGTTTGAGGTGCATGTTCTTCTTTTCAGCATTAATCATCATCACTACTGACCAACCCCCCATCATCTACCATTTATTAATTTTCAAAATTTACGCAAATATTTATTTAAACTTCAGCTACAGGGCTCCAAATGGTCATCATCCTATGAAAGGAAAAATTTAATAAAAAATAAAAATTTATAAAATCTTCTAGTTATTTTGCACCTTAATGCTTTGACTTCAAATTTACCTTTCTAGTCCTCTTCATTCTCAGATGACGTATAGAACTTCCTAATGGAGGACAAGAATAAGAGGTAGGGTGGCAATACCAGAGAGGGCTGGATCTCGACTGTTGCTCCAGCCGTGCTGCCTAGAAGGGCATTTCTGACCTGACCTGGCCATTCACAAGTTACAGTGGGTATAAAAATAAAATACATAAATAAAAATAAATAAAATAAATAAAAATAAACACACCGATACTCTGGAGTGAGAACTTTCATCCTTGACCTTGGTGTCTCTATTTCAGCTTCTTCTCTTCCAGCCTTTAGCGCAGACCATATCAGGCTTGGAAGTGCAATTGCAGACTCAGAGTGAGAACAGGCCAGCCTGACAAAATGCTGAGTTCAACCCTATTCTGTAGCTATGGCCCAACTGGACCCACACTCCTGCCCATCCTCTTCCCAAGGAGGATGTTCCTCAAGCTGGGGGCAGGGATGCTCCAGGCCAGGCTGGCAGAACAGCTGAACAGGTAAAATGTGTTCTACCTCATTCTCCATAGCCCTCCTCCTCGAAGCACCGCAGTGTTGATGGCTGGGCAGGAAAAGCAGCTACCTCATAGGGTTTGGGATTTAACAGACAGCCATCTTTCTCCTCTCACCCTAACTGGTCTCACTCAGAACTGGTCTCACATATTAAATGGCATTAAATGCAATATATTTGACAGTGAAAGTTTGCTGAATATTTCAGAATTAGCTGTCCTAAAGAAACTGGTCCCTAGGTTACACTAGCTCATGTTAAAAGAAAAATTACTTCAGTAAGCCATTGGAGACGCGTTGGCTTTTTTAGCCCAGCCACACAGCTGCACCAGGTCTCACTTTTTGAACGGGAGGACAAAACAGGTGGAATTAACTGAAAAATTCAGGTTATATGTTCTCTTAGAATCTTAGAGTTCCTGTATTTTTAAATGCTTTTTCTGTCAGCACTTGACAGCTGCACATTTTCAAAATCTTTTTTGATTTACACTGAAGCAGCTGGATTATGCAATCACACAGCATGAACTCAGTGCAAAACACTGCTATTGTCTGCTTGTTCCTGGTGTGCAAGGCAGGAGAGGGAAGCAGGCATACACTTGCATGAGATGAACCCCATTAGACCATCTTTCTGCTTAGAGAGACTACAGCTTGTACTCCCACCATGTACCTTTAGGATGGCAGGGCCAGATCCAAAATCTGGATGTCTAAAACTTCCTAAATAAATGCTTGAGATGCCCAAAAAATTTCTGTGAAATTCAGACTGTGAGGAAGCTTTTCTGGGACCAGTCAAAGCTTCAGCACACTACCTCACTCCAGGTTCCCATTTTAAGAAATCCTGGATTAGAACCAAACCCTCCTTGATATTTAAATGCACTACGGAGCAGAAAAAGTTGAACAGGTCTGGACAGCTGCACAAATGGGCAGGCAGCAGCTGGGCAGGAGCAGCCATTCCACCCTACTGACTTTCTGTTGTGGAAGGAACCTCACTGCTGAGGATAAAGATGGTCAAAGCACAGGAAAGTTGTAGCTTTTTATATACACAAAGCAAAGGGATTAAAAACACCATGCAGAACAAAGATTTACAGTGGATCAGCCACAGATCTCTGTAGAAGGAACAAAGGTTTTATAAAAGAATAAATGAAAAAAATTATATATTTCCTGAGACTATAGGCAGCCCTAGAGACTTCTAAGTATTAGTCAGACCAAAGGCTGCCAGATGCTTCCAGAGCTCTGGCAGCTCACTGGGGAGCTCAGGCCTTTCCAACGGGGCAAGATAGGTCAGCTGGAGACTAAAGGGTACAGAGCTCCCCAGAGAAAGACTTTTTTGTTGTGTTTGGTTTTAAATATTTTTCTTTCATAAGACATGGTCTGAGGTTCCATTATGTTTTCTACTTAGAGATTTTATTACAGGGAAATTAGTGACATTTTTTCTTTCTTTTGACTATTTCCCTCACTTGAAGAGTTTTGCAAAACCCTGATGTCTAGTTAACTGTGGCTAGCCCGTGTTAGCAAACAACACTCTGCAAGCTTTGTCTTTAACAAACTAACTCAGGGCATCAGCCAGAAGAGCTTTGATTCCCATCTTCCATAAATTCTTTCTTTTTTCCCACTCATTTCCCAAAGTAAAGGAAACTAAGGGATGAATTTTTTTTCACCTTTTTTCTAAATTCTTCATAGCTTAGATTTTAAAATCTGAAGATCAAAGTTTACTTCCCATTTCCATACAAAAGTACAGTGAGGTGGAGCTTTTAGATAACTGTGGACAAGAAAGAATTTACCATCAATAAATGCCTTTATCGTGCCTTTCTTAACTCCAGCAGAACCCTTTCCCAGTCCCAAGAAGTTCTAAGCATATACCACTTGCTCATGCTCATGACAGTACTGCAGCCATGTGAGCTGAACTGGTCTCAGTAAAAAGTGCTTTAGGCACATTATATGATTTTACTTCTCTTTGTTGTTCGGTCTCTCATTAAGCAATGCCAGACAAAAGCTGCCCAGATGAAAAATATCCAAACCAACATTTAAAGTCAAATTCTCATACTTACTTTGGGCTACTTGTTTGAAGCAACAGGAATGGCTGCATGGGCAGTGCATGGACTCATGAGTCAGATGTTATATGCAACCAGAAACTTTTGTGACCGGAAGCACTAGCAGGAGATGACAGAGGTCTGTGGAAAAGAGAAGTTTGTTATTTTAAAGAAAAAAACTCATACAGGAAAATGTAAGGAAATGCAAAGCCAGAAGATAAGGCTGCCTTTCATTAGGAAAAGACACAAACCACCACTGCAAAAACACCCCTTATATTCATGTGAATGCGGCCATGAAGCACACCTATGACTCCCAGTAAGGTTCAGAGCTCTGTGCCAGAGGCAGTGCTACCAGAAGCAACAGTTTATTTCCTATGATTTATTCAGTTCAGCAAAAATGTATTACTTTCTTCATTGCTCCATTTGTTCCTTAAAGTGGTATAAATCTTCACAGATCAGTGAGAAGTTTAATTAAGATATTATACAAAGTGCTCATCTTTGGAAAAGCAAGAATCTGGCCTCATGGACAACCTGAGTGAGAATGAAAACACATGCCTACCAGACTAGCACACAGCTTTCTTTAACGATCTATCTAAATAACTGTAAGAATCTGTGATCCATGTGGGTCCCTTCCAACTCAAAATATTCTGTGACGCTATCAAATATGTCAGAATTGCATGTATTCTAAAATAAATATTTTTAATTTTATTAAACAGTAACAATATAATAACCTGAATAATTCTTACTCTAAGTTTATCTGATGAGGTGATGATATATAATATACTCTTAAGAACATAAACTGTTGGCTTTACAAGGTCCATTTTTTCTGTTAATTCCTGGACCTCAGTTCACGATACCATAGTCTTAATTCATTTACTCATTTTGTTTCATATGAGGACAACATAATCCTTAGGACAGATTTTTCACGGTGAATTGCAACATGCTTGCTATATTTAAGATCTTGTTTTTCATAGTGATATGTGTTAACATACATATTTTGCTCATTTTTTCCAGAAAGGGATGGCAATACATACATATGTACATACATACGTATATATAAGCTTATATATTTGTATAGTTCTATATTAAAATAATATTAAAGAGAAGAACTCCATTAAGGGCAATGATTCATTTACACCTAAAGAGTTTAACAAACATCCTACTACAACTGAGGAGAGGGCACAGAATAAAAAGAAAGAATGAACAATTTACCAGAACTGAAGAATGCCTTAATGAGAGGTAGATGATTTTCACTTTTTTCTGGAAGATATGTTGCTTCTCTTTTGACACCACTGATTCAGAAGAGGTGACTTCAGGTATCTGGTTAAACATAGAAGAGAAAAAAAACTGCACGTTGTTGTCAGATGCAGCTGACATTTAGATACAAAATACTGAGTCTGATACAAGCAGATGATGATACTCCAACAGGGTAAATTAATACAAGGAGTTATTTTTCTGTAATTTAAGCAAGCTTTGTGCTTCTTGCTAAATTTTCCGTGAAATAAACAGGCATCCATATGAATGCATATGCTAACACCAGCTGAAGCGAGCAGTTCCAACCCCTTTCCCTACGGCCTCCTCCACACCAGCTGACAGGAGTATTCTCACTCTGAGACATATCCTTGTCCCTTCCCTTTTCCTCAGAGCGTTTGTCACTTCCCAGCCATGTTACAAAAGCCAAGGTTCAGTGTGTGGGTCCAAGGACAGCTTCACAATGTAGGGGCAGCCCAGTTTGGGATGGATGCTGCCGGCCACTCCAGGGTACCATGCTACACCATCCAGAGCCAGCAGCACTCATGCAGTTGCTTGTATTTTCTGCCACCCTCCAGAAGCATACAGCAATTTTCATACTGGACGACTTGATGTTTGCAGCTGCTTGTTAATACTTATATAATAATTTAGTGTATGGGAATAAATAAAACCATATGCTATCAGTCCTCCACACAGATCCTGATCATACATGTGCATACTCTGTGATACCAAAGGGAAAGGAACCAGGGTTTACCTGCAGTTGTAAGACCAAGTACTGGGATTGCCTAGTACAGTCAAATGTAACTGCTCTGAGACACAAGACAGATGGGATAGAGAGATTTGAAGTGCTACAAATAAAATCTAAAACTGAACTTTTAAATATTCATTCTGAACTATAAAGAGAGCTGTGGCTTTTGTGTGCTACAGATGGCTTGGAAATGCAGTGCAAACAAAGGACCAATTTTTGAATACTCATAGCTGCTCTACCATAATAGCTGGAGGCCCAAAACTCCAGGGGTTTGAGATGATTCAACTAGATCCTCTTACCTGCCAAATTTCATCAAAGCAACATTGCTTTTACCATCTTATAAGGGATGAAAGAAATATGAATAGTGTGGGGTTTTTTAATGAAATGTGGACTGCTTAAGCTTGAACAAAAAATTACAATATGAATGGAAAATGCAAGAGAAAACCATTTTTTTATCATACATACTTAAAGCATCATATAAGATGAAATCTGCACTTTTTATAGATTGCAAGATTAAACAGAATATTTGGTAGATTTAGATAAATGAAGGAAATAAAATAAAAAATAAGCATAATAAAAATCCCTGCCAGTCATAATCAATGGGAAACTGCTGACTGATTGCCAAGTATGGCCTTAGGTTTAAATCTAGGAGAGACACATGTGTTTCTTTGTAAGGTAGTGGGGCATGACCTCATCAATCAGAGATTATTCTCTGCATAATAGTTTATGGAAAGAAACCACTAATGCCAACTCCTCATCTGCCTTTCAGACAGAGGCCAGCTGACACGAATACAGCTGGAAAGGGGCTAAGCCCAAGTAACACTGCTGCTAAGACCATACACTGCTGCATTTCCATAGCAGTAAAATTAGCATTTTCTGATGTTATTAGCTACTAGCATAGATTATCAAGTCATTGGCTTTAGAGAGGGGATACTCTCCAACCTTCGGCATGTATTTGAGCTTCTACAAGAGTGGAACTGGAAAACAAAGTCCAGAAGAGAGGTGAATGTCTGTGGGGGGGCAGGGATCACCTGTGGGGAAGGGAGAACCCCTGAACTGCCAACAGTCCTCCAAACATAAAAGCCACAGAGACAAACGTGCAATGATGAATCACAGCTAGAATCCAGGCTTATGAGGTATCACTGCCAACTGAAGGGAGAGAAAGTGCAGTAACAGGGGGAAAAGACATGAAGAGCTTGACAGAAAATGTAACCCTCCTGTAATGACAGTGAGAGCCAAGAGACAGTCACAGGTTGATTCCAAGTGATGCATGATGGGTGGAAGACAACAAGCAGATAACATTATCTGTGAAATCAAGGGAATTAGCAAGGAGGTATGCACAGAGGGAGGCAGCCTGGACAGCACAAGCTGTTGGAGAAGGGATGGCTGCCACAATGTTCTGGATGGATAGCAGGAACTAGACCTGTATTTTTCAAGGTTACAGAAAAGGATTCTGTGAAAAATCAAGATAAGATGGTGGAAGTTGGAGTAAGCATTTTAATTGTTTCCAGACAAGATGGGAAAAGTGGCAATTTACAGCAGAGGACCAGCCTGCTGGTTTTGGGAATGGCCCAGGTAAGAGGTGGGAACTTAGGAGCAAACCTGCAACCTTGCTGGAGAGACAAAGGATCCTGCACTGCTGGCAGAAAGAGAGAAAGGAGGACTTGGCAAAACTTGAGAAACCAAGCAGGATGACCAGGGCCTCCCTTTCAGACACATTTGGCTGGTTCCAGATCTGAATCCATCAGAAGGCAAGCAGGGATTGCAGTCTGAGAGTGTGACTTGGCCTCTGTTCGTAGCCAAGTAAAAGAATGGCAGATGAACAGAGAAGAAAGGGCAGGATCCTCTGACAGAAAATAGAGCTTTTCCAATGACCTCACTGTCCTTTTGAGAGTAACTGCTTTCCAGGACAGTGTCCCAACAGGATACTTAAATGCCTTCAGCAGAGTTCAGTATTCAGAGATAAAACCGAACAACTTTTCATGAAATCTGCCTCCAATAAAAACATCTTTATTGCCCTGGGCTAATGTGTAAGTTAGTGAAAGATTATGGTTCAGTTCTATAGCCATTTTATGTAATAGGAAAAAAAATCCATAGGGACCTCATCTATTAGTCCTCTAAAATGTGAAATGAAGTTTTAAGCTGCACTTCATCATGGTAATAGGCTATCAGCTATTTTCCTAAACTCTCAGACTCACTGCTGTCATTCTAGGCAGAATCAGACAACCTGACTTAATCATCTGCTTGTGACTTGCTGCACTGTGCCCCTTCCTTTTGAATATATATAGATCCTAATTATTTTTTAATCCTTTACTAAAAACACTGGCAAAATGACTGCTACCCTTGTGGCATACAGATGGGGATGTTTATAGGCACAGGAGTCACAGTGCCCTAGGGCCTCCTTCCCTGGGGGCTGTGTGCCACTGGCAGGGCTTGGCAGAGGGTACCATTGCTCTGCAGGAGCAGTCCTCTTCTAGCTTCTCCTGCTCCTCTTCTGGAGGGACAGCAAGTGTTTTAACAAGGTTATATTTGCATGTTGTAAGGCTACAGTGACTGGTGTTAAAATAACATAAACCTAACCTTCAGGTGAGTTTGTTTGTCTACAAATGCATACATTTGAATGCTTACCCAAACTTCCTGCCCACTTCCAGGATATGGTTTTCTTGGGGACATTTTGGTCTGCACCTGCCATCAAAAGTGCCTTCTTCTGGGCTGTCTTTGCCCTACTCACCTGATACAGATGGGGTTCCTCTCTGTCTCCCTTTCCTCCAGTGTACTGCCACCTTCAGCCTAAATGGGCATACCCAGGCTTGTCCATGCTGTGCACTACTGAGAGAAAAGACCCTAAAATCAGAAGACTAGCTTTAAAATGATAAGCTGATTTCAGTGATCACAAACACAGTTCAGACTTCACAGTTTTGTCTCTGTTCACCTCTGCTGCAGAATGGGAAAGCACAACTCTTTATAAAACACCAAGTGTTGAGTGAGAACCAGAGAGAAGGAGGAGTTATTTTTGTTGGTCTGTTGCCTTCTCTAAAGTCTGTAATATAACGATTCATGCATGCCTATCACAAGAGACAGCAGGGCTGTCACCACCAGTCTGCTGCCTAATGCCTCATGTTTGCAGTAGCAAAGACCTGTCCCCTGCCAGCTCCTGCAGAGAGGCAGGCTGGGACCAGGGATTCCACAGGGACAGATGCTGTCCAGTGTTTCCGTGTCTTCACCTGGAGACAGGTGGAAATGCACCATGTGCTACTAAGGCTTCAAAACACTGCCTGTGCCCTAGTCTCTATGCTTCTGTTGATAAAGTGAGAATTGTCACACAGTGCCACAAGTAGCAGATAGATACACACACAGAGGATGGATTCATACCAAATCCAAAGACCAACCTGTGTTCCTGAAGCATGAAAGCACGGTTCATGGTTCCCTGCATGAAAGCATGGTTCCATGAAAGCATGGTCCACTTCCTAGAGTTGTCATAATGAGGGTAACTGAGCAGGACCTGTGCTTGTAAAGAGCTTTTGGGCTCTCTCAAAGTCAAACCACACTATTATGAACCTTATCATTCCGTTACACTCCCATTCAGAAGCTGGGACCACCAGCATCTCACTGCTCTTCCTTCCCAGCTCGCTCCATGTGCAGTTTCCATTTCTGTCATGAAAATAAACAAACCAGAGGCAACTCATGCTGCCTACTTTAATGTCCCAATTCCCTGGCCAGTGAAATCTATCTACGTTGCTGTATATTTCTGTCCAAGCTTTAACAGTTAACTCTCCCTCAGGAATTGCTAGTTATTGGGAAAAGAAGCACTGGAAAATCAAGCCCCTCGCTGTGGTTGTTTATAGACCAGATCACCAATTCTGGGAGACCAATAGGATAAACATGGCCCAAACTGTTTCCTGTATCATCAGAATAAACTTTAAAAGATGCTTTTTAAAAAGGTACTTAAATTGGAGGAGCTTACTTTTTAATTTGCAATTTTAAATGTGAGCATGTTATAACTTGTAGATGAACATTTCTATAAAGATAATTACATATGGCAAGACAGAAAAACTTTTTAAAACATTTTCTCTTGAATGTGTGCCTGAATTCATTTACAACTGTTGCTGCTTTAAACACTTCAGGCAGAATAAGTGGATGGCACTAAACAGCTTAGCTGCAATTATTATGGAATGTCTGAGGTATAATTTCCCCTGCGGTTTTGTTAGGCGTGCAAAATTCATAATTCTGATTTGTGGCAGGTACTTATTACCCATCGCAGGTGGAGATATGCAAATATTATTCTAGTAGGGGTGAACAGCCTTTATTTCAGTATTCAGCTATTAACGAGATTTGTGAGTCTGGTACTCTGGGGCCATTTAATTAATTAGATGGTACAGATAAAATATAAATTGTTTTGTAGGCTACACAATTCCAGTTCTAGAAGATGTAAAATATGGCTAAATGAACTTAGTATGGACTGATTTGTTGTTTCACGTACGGCACAGGGTAGAGGCAAATTCTGCCCGTTATTTTTGCCTATAATGATCCTGTGCAGCATCCTTGCATTGTCAAGTGTTGTGGGAAAGGGATATTATTTATTTGTCGTTATTATTAAGAATGTCTCTCAGTTATCCTCTTTGTAAAAAATTTCTGGCACGCATCAAACAAGCTAAAAAATAGGCATGTTCTTTTACGGAAGCCAATATGTGCATGTTTCAGAATAAGCACATATTTTCAAGACATTTAGATTTGGTAGGATATTATTGTCTCAAGGTCTGACACTTCTATTTTAAATAAATCATTTCCATGGGATAGATAAGCTGAACTTGCTAGAGGGGAATGCAGAGGGAAGCTACAGCAGCATGTTAGCATCTAGACTTCCAAATAATTCTACTAATTGGCTAATTCTTTTCCTAAAGTATGATCTCTCTAACCCTCCAAAAGATTTCTGGAAAACAATAATCGGGGTTAAAAAAAACCAACATGTTTTTATTCTTCACAGTGATAGTTATAATGGCCACAATAAAAGAAACAGCATTTACCAGGAGGTACAGTGAACTACATGGTGAGACATGCACCCTACCCTTATATGGAGGAAATAAAATGCATGATGCATGAGACCGGAAATTGTTAGCAAACTGTCGGCATTTAAAGGCAGGCATTGACCATTATATTAGTTTTAAATTGCAGTAAAATACTACACCACACAATTACAGTACTATAAACATTGAATGAAAACCAGTTAGTTTTACTAAAGTAGGAGTATAAACAGCAGTCACTCTTATTGGTTTATTGAACATATTTTGGGGCCCATTCCAGCTGTCTTTATTAGCTCTAATGCAAATGATTTTACACTGCTATTTTGCCAAGCCCTGGTAGCTGTACTGCTGCAAACAAACCCTGCTGCTTTGTGTCTGCTGGAGACTTACTGACAAATATGATAAAGGATACATAAAATGAATAACAATACAGAACTGGCGCCGTAGGAGGAAAGGAAAACTAATAGGGGGAAATTATACTGTAAGCATAGGAGCTATTGTATGGTTTTGTGCAGTGTAACTCAAAAGCATACAAGTTTAAAATCAGATACGTACCTGGAGTTTCTCTGGTCAGTTCCCTGCAGGGTGTGCAGAGCTGGTCAGGGAGCTGTATTCCAGCTGGGTCTGCCTGGGACCTGTCCACCCAACTGAGAGGGCTGGATTCAGGGGAGATGGACTCCACCAAGGGCTGGAGCTCGGCAAGAACGGAAAGAGTCTCATGGTGATGGGATCAGGCTTGACCAGGCCAACAGCATCTGAGCAGGATGATCTTCTGGCAAGGGAAAAGGTCTGCAAAGATATAAGGACTGCATCTTATGCAAAGAAAGAGCTTCTGACTTTGGAGACATCCTGCACAGGAGAGATGCAAACCTGGTCTCTTTGAACAGGGCTAGGGAATGACCTGGGAATATGGCTGCAGAAATAAAAAGGTGTAAGGTAGAAAGTATAGCAAATTAAAAGTAGAAGGCACTCACTGGGTTCTGAGGAAAAGGGCTACTCATATTTTGTGGGTGAACAGAATTGATCATGTAAGATATTTGCTGTGGCTCAATTTTCAGTAAGACAAGTCAAATGTGTTTGTGGTGAGAAATTCCCTGAAACAGAGGAGGCTGCGAAATCAGGATGATGTATGGGGGAAAGAGCTGTGGGTAACCGAGTCTGTCAATGGGATTTCCAGCACAGGAGAGCAGTGGGTGTTTTCATTACAGCACCAGCACAGATTACTTCATGGTTTGGCTGAATTGTCAGCTGTGATTTGAGAAACCTAGGAAATCTGAGTGGTGGTGCAACAGAAACACAACAGGTATGCCTTCATGTTGCACTTGTGGGAACACCTAGGAAAATCACAATATTCAATTCATAAACAAACCCTGAAAGCAAGCTTGTGTAGAAAAACTGAATAGAAGCACAGTGACCACAACTAGAGAAAATATCAAGGAGGAAAACACATTTTAGTTAAATACAGGACAACATAAATGACAGTGATATTTATGGAACGTTTTAATAGAAAAATAATACATACTTATGATGTTCAGACACAACAAGGCCAAGTTACCTGCAGGCTTTAGATAAAATGCAGAAGAGAGTCAAACTCATTTCAATCTCACCTCTCATATCAGTTGCAGAATGTGGACTGCATCTCCTCCACATAACAGTGAACTGTTTAAGCAAAAAATTAAGTCTAGATTTCTACAGAATAAATACACCAGAATAATATTCTGCATTTAAATACCTTAAATTGGATAAACAATACCCCATGGGTAGAACCTTTAAAAGAACCATTTCTGCAGAAGATGAAATCAAGAAAACAGTTTTAATTAAATCTTTCCAAAGACTTCATAAAAGCCCAGGCACAACAGCAGTGCTACATGCAGTACCTCCATAGCATCTCTGAGCTACACAGTCCAAAACAAAGGAGGAGTTCTAGTATTTCCTTCTCTCCCCCCCCCCCCCAGGTATGCACACACAAACACATCATTAGTTCAAAATCAATGCACAAATGAGAGATGTGATCAGAGAATTACATCTATTCACAGTAGCACAGAGAGCAGTGCCGTGGGCCAAGGGCAGTTCCTGTGCTGTCGAGGGGAGCAGTGCTGCAGCAGGCAATTGATGCCTCTTAACACAGAGGGAACCGCTGCCTGCTGGTAGGTGATTATCACCAGCATTTTTTTCAGAGTAACGTAAGTAAGCAACATTTTAGGTGGCACTGTAAAATCTACCAGGCATAGTATTTGCAGAGGGATAATGGAGCAAAAATGCCTTTGCGAAGGACTTCTACTCCACACAAAGGTACTGCTGGGCAGGCATCAATCCCCTCCTACAGCAACTGCTCCTCAGTGCCAGCAGTCCACTGGATGAGCCCAAACCTACATGCAGAGAGCCAGACAGCCAGCTGGGAGGAGTCAGAGGCACTTTAAACCATTTCCCTGCGCTGGGCAGCAAGGCAGAAGCAAGAGGAGACTGAGACCCACTTAGTGCCCGCCAGGTCAAACACACACAGTACCTCAGCCACCATGGTGCCACTGCACCAAGACACCCAGGATGAGCAGCACCACTTGCTCTGGATTCAGCTGAAAACATACTCTCCCCACCCCCCCAAACATTAGCACAGCATCTGTGTACCCCTGTCATATACAGGAAGCACTGGCAATCATACAAAGCTGGGTAAGGGCTGACTGGCCATTTTGAGAGCACTGGAAATAGTCTTTAAGCTTTGTGGTACATGTATAGATGATGAGCTAAACCAAGAGCAGAAGGTGTATTTGAGAAGAAAACAACAAACAACAACAAAACATTACCTTGGATAAAAAATCCAATAAGCAACCTAAAGCGAAACAGTGCCCAGCCTCATCAAACCACCAGTTTGTTGATGATTCCCTGCCTCCTGTTATAACAGCTATGTTTATTCACATATAGTGCTTTTTAAGTCGTACATTCAGCCAGCACAGCTCAGTTCTCCTGCCACCAAAGCATGGCAGGGCTGCAAACATGACTCGGGCAAGGTAAGATCAATTTACCCGCACTACAAAAGCATTCAAAAATTAATGCAACTAATCTCCTGGTTTCACCTGACAGGAGGTAAATTATTGATCTTTGCAATATGAAGGCACCAAAAAGAACAAACTCAGAACTGCACACTTTCATGTGCACCCTCGCCTCCCCTTGTCAAACTTAAAACAGTCATATCCAGAGGGCTGCAGAGAGATTTGAGAAACACATGTTCTTCCTGTACAATTTAATCATGGTGCGAGCAAAAGGCAGATGCTCCAAGAAGACAGTGGTTGTGTAAACAAGAAACAGCATCACCCAAAACTGTGGCACAAGCCAGTGCTCACAGAAATACATTCAGGGAGACTGGCAGTTTAGGCTATTGGAGACTTCCCTTAATCTTTAACATGCAGTTGAGGATGTACAGCCCTACAGCCAAAGACTGGTACAGTCACTGATACATCACCATTGCTCATCTCTCAAGGGACAAACCTGCTTTATAAACCTAACTCCATTTTTCCCCATTTTCCCCCCTCTCCTGGCAACTCACTACACTGCAGCACAACGCAGAGCTCCATTAAAGCCACTGCAGAGGCTGACACTCCATGGGATAAAAGCCTACTGCACAGCAGATGCCTCCCTCACACCTGCCTGCTCTCCACCACACACCACCACAGAAGTGCAGCATGGGGATTTCCATCCCCAATGGACAATATAGAAGAGAGGAACAGAAAATTACCCTACCAATAGTCTCCAATATTTTCCCAACTTCTTCACTGTGTTCATTGTGGAAAAAAAGAGCAATTCCTCCAGGACAGGTCATTGTTCCTTAATCCTAAACACAGACCACTACATCAGGCTACAGAAAGTCATGTGATGTGGGCTAACATCTGTTAATATTAGCTAAAAAAATTATTTTTTTATTCTTAGATATCACTTCCATTCTGCATACCATGCACACTGCTTTTTGTATGGATGAAACAGATTGAATGACCTAAGAACAGGAAAGGTTTTCATTGAAAACACTGAAACTAACATTTTTCTTTTTTCATTTTGCCTATCTTTTAAGCCTGAAAATTCCAGGTTATACTTAACCTGCTTGACTAACACAACACTGGGGCTTTCCAGTGTATTTCAGTAGGAGTCTTGCAGCTTCCACCAGGTGCATCACACCCTTCACAAAGCCCATCACTGCAGCAGGAGAATTCCCAAACTTTGTATCAAAAAACACATTATTCCAAGTTTCAGTTGTGTGTTTAATATGCCATATTCAACTGCATCTCCCAAAACTTATCCTGCTCTTTGCTGGAAAGAGAAGCTTTCCTTTCTACCCTGTAAGGAGAAACATTATCCTGCATATTCAGGCTATGAGCAGAGTTTGAGCACAGGATGATGGAGAGTGTATTGCTGTGACATGATCCTTTTTCTGAAAAGCGTTCAAGTGTGAATTTTGTGTTTTTACCAAAACATTGCACATCACAGACACAACTTCATGACCAAATCATACTATTGAGAACTTGGCCTAATATTTATACTAAACTTTTTCTGCATTTGCCTCAGGCCCTCATTCTTCTCTCTATCTCAGATAGTGAATAATTCCCCTGTCTTTTGCATTGTATTTATCTTGAAGGTGTTATTGATTAGGAACAGGACCTTTAGGTCTTTCCAGTCCTATAGATCTCTTGGTATCATTTTCATGAAGTTATTTCTTCTGCTGTTTTTGATAATGTTGCTTTCTTCTCCTGCCTTTTCACCCTCCTTCCAAAGGCTGGAAATAAGTGAGATGAGTAGAGGAGCATTTTGTGGTTGACTGGGGGTTGCTGTCAACAGGGAAAGAGAAAAGACATGCCACAGCACCTGCATGTGAGGAGATAGAGATGCTGCATCTGGTGCAAGGGGTAGAAGCACCAGCTGCAGGACTCCATCTGATGGAAACCCTAACGGGATGTGTTTAAAACCTTTGTATCAAAAGGCAAATAGATTATATTATTTATGCACAGTTCAAAAGTTTGCACCACCAATTTGTAGTAGAGAGGTTTTACTGCATAAAAAGGATTACTGTGTGTCGGTTTGATGGTAGGAGCATCCATAGGAAAGCAGGTTAACCAGCAGTTGAGCACACCTTGATGAAGAACAGTAGATTTTATGACATTTTTGAGTTTGATTTTTACTTCTAAAGAAGAACTTTCTAATGTGAGAACTACAAGCCAACTATTAACTATTAAACAAGAGGGAGACTATTTTGGTTAACAGTCTTTTACTCTCTTTTTGAATGTCAGCACATGTCCCCCTGGCAGATTCCATAAATTCAAGAGCTACCAGATGGTTGCGTAACAGCAATGCCCAAAATATGCTCTAGAAATTAAAGAATCACAAGGAAGACAATGAGTGGGTCGCTAAGAGACACGAGCATCTACTCTGTCATCACTTCCATTAGGTGGACAGAGCAATTTAAAACAGTGCCAGCAACAGCCCATCTTCCACCTGAAGAGAGCAAAGCACAGCCTGCCCTGGTATGATGCAACACATAGAAGCACACTGCAGGTACAGCTTGAAAGGTATAGATTTTACAAGAGCCAATTTTAAAATCAAGGTAATGTAAATGAATAAAAAACGACAAGAATAATATTCTAGCCACGTTTGCCTCTGGGAATGCTTTATCTCCACACACAATAGTCATTTTGAAACCTCAACACAGGATTTTTCTCTCTTTTTTTTTTTTTTAAATAGGTATTTTACATATCCCCTCTTCCAAATCTATACTCAGCTACTTCTATGATTAAGGTACTTCTGGATTTTTTTCCCTATATTCAGTAACTTTCCCACTTAAACACAGTATTACAAGAAGTGCCCTCAGTTACAGGTGTGCAGTTCAGTCATAAGGGATATGTAGATAACAAATTATTCACAGTTTCAGTTTCTCCCCATCTAGTTAGTAGCTGCTGTACAAAATCTTGCCTGACAATGGTATTTTTATGAAAACTTAACTCCCATCGATAATACACCATTGATTTAGAAGATGTGCTCTCAGTGAACATTTATATTCTAAATTTCTGAGAAAAGAAAATGTTATCCAGGAAAAACGTATATGCTAGCATGAAGCATTCTCTGGAAGAGGGCAGCAGTACACGACTTACAGTCAGACACCACAGCTTTTACATAAAAGAATTTAAGAGGTGCGAACAGCAGGACACTGAGTGCTGAAAGAGGCAAGGATATAGTACTGGTGTTTGTGAATAGGACAGTGCTACAGGCTGAAGCCATTCACAGTGCAGAACCACATGTTTACAGGAAGATCTCAGGCTTGCAAACAGCAGGGCTTTAAGCAGGCAGAGAAGAGTTCATGTTCCTGAGAAGGGAATGCAGCACAAAATGTCCTGCTTCTTCACAGAGAGTCACCCTGCTTGCAGCTGTCTAAAATTAGAGACACAGCCATTGTTCCAATGGATAATCAGGGCTAAGAGCTTTTTCAGGGCATCTCTTGACAGCATGAGGGCTGGTACAATTCAACATGTCAGTTTAGCTGCACTGAAAAACTGAAAAGGCCAAATTACAGTTTTATTTTTTTCAGTATTTAATTACAAAGATACTAATATCAACAGGATTAATTTGATGACGGGATTAAAAAGGTGTTAACACCTTTTAATCAGATCAATCATGTTCTGAAAAAATATATCAGGAGGGATTCAGGGGAGTGATTTGAGAACAGGTTTAATGTGAGTGCAAAATTTGGTGTCCATAAAAGATTTCTTGCAGAGTGTTTTTAATTCATTTTAATCTCCACATAGTAGAGTCTAGAAGTCCATTAAGGAGAAAACTATAGTATTCCAGTTTTGAAATTAGAAGACACCACAGTTACTAATGTTCCTTCACCAATGTCTGAGTGGTAGCTTGCAGTAGTCCCACATTTCTGAGAAAACAGGATGCTGATACATCAACACCAGAAATGAGTGAACTGAAGTAGAGCCCCTGGCAGGTACCTGCTGAAGTCCTTGAAATGTGCCCAGTGCTGCTACACAGCAGATTTTCAGTTTGCTTGCATTCACTAGAAACAGCTCTGCCTACACTTTGCTATCCAAGATACTGTCTCCAGAAAGTAAAATGTATGATCAAGATGACACCACAATAAAGAGGTTGTAAACTAGTATGTAATCTGTGCCATACAGGATATAGTAATGATAACCATATTATAAAAAATAACACAGAAATCCCAAAGAAAGAAAACTCTGCAACCTAGGCTTAACAAATAACAAAGAGCAAAAATAGTAGCTGGTAAGCATGCCTGATAAACCACAAAGTAATCATTAATCATTACAAATTATTCAACAGCTTCCTAAATTTAATTACATAAGGTCTTCCTACAAAAATCTTTGCCTTTGCAGTCCAAAGTTGAATATGACACAAGCAAAGCATCCTAGTAAATGCATCAACTGGCCAAAAAAATTACATAAACAAGTAGTTACAAACCAGAGCCATTTTTGTGCTCTAGAGCAGTAATTTTTCTTTTCTCAGCACAGCATGTTTGCTGTCTGTTAGCATGAATACACTGATTCAAAGTTTTACAAATGTTGATTCAAACTTTAAGCAAGCATCTTGTTCTGTATGATTTCAGAGGATTATAACATTGAGATTTTATTATTCCCCAAATTCACTGACTGCCCCCTCCTCAGCGAGGAAGCTCAAAGGAATCTATAATTGAGATAACACATTGTCTAGTCCCCCTATCCCTCTGCAAACATGAGTATGATTATCCAGACTGCTCTTTTTTACTGCTATGACAAGGTTAATTTTTGACTTCTAAACATTGACTTCTAAATTTGCAGTTTAAGAGCTGACATTTTGATTAGGAGCCTACACCATACATGATTGCATATCCTACTCAGTAACACATGTTCAGATGTCCTATAGGTAGCAGAGCCTGGTGAACCAACATATTCCAGATTAACTGTATATACTTACTCAACTGCACTGCAGCAACCCTACTCTTACTTGCAATCACCATCTCCAAAAGAAGTCTGATTGTTATTTACAAATACCATGGGAGACACTGCAGCACCTTCTCTTTCTACTGAAAACAACAGGAATAAGCCCAAGGAAGCTGCATAGTCAAACAGCAATGCACCTGGTAGCAAATGTAGTTTTCTGAACAGCACCATCCGAGCCAGTGTAGCTCTTCACCCCTCCAGTCCCTGCTTGCTGCACCCTCCTCATCCACACAACACTGCCTCCTAGTTATCACAGCTCCAAGAAGTGTACACAGCACTCAAGGAGCGATCATGCCAAAAGCACAGTCAGTCATATTTCCCCCTTTCTGCACCATCACAAAACGCCTGTGCATATGTGAAGGAATAGACAATGACCCGTTCAAGCCCCAGGGTGGGAAGATGTTATTCCATGGCCCCAGCTCTCTGTATTGCAGCTGCTTCAAATTACACTCTTTTAGGTAATCTCCTCCATTTCTACTAAACAAATCCCATGCCACTTTTTTCAGCCTATGCTCATTTTTTCTCTAGTCCCATAGCATTCCCTATCCTGGCTGCAACTATTCAGCTCCAGGTTTTTTGCATCATTTTAATGTCATATTTCTTTTTAACTTTCTTGGATGATACCTTCTCACTGATTAGGGCTGCTCCAGCCTGATCAAGGCAAACAGGATTATTCAACATAATTAACATTTCTATAGGGCACTGACAATTACACACAGATTTGAAACACAGAATACAAAAGAGCGACATCAATTACAATGCTAGGCGGATTCTCATTCATTATCATGTTTACTTGCAAACACAAAATTAGTGATGCCTGGATTAAGATTAGAAACAACACAGACTGCTATCACAAATAAAATCCTTTCAAGTGTATTTCCCACAGAGCACACACAGTACCTCTTAAAATATGAAAAATGATAGTATCAAAGACACTCTAATGGGGGGCATTTTTTTCTTAACAGTAGAAATACAGAGAATAGAGAAAATGGCTTATGATAATTTATTTAGATTTCTTTCTAGCAATATACGTTTTAAAAGAAGAGGCATAACAGGCTGTAAACCTGGGTATAATAGTTAAATTCAACTGCAAAGTTCAACTTCAGAATTTAGATTTTTTTAACAAGAAAAAAAAAAGAAGACTAAAAAGGTCATAAACATCGTTTTTCCTGTTTCATAAAACTGATTTTTAATTATAAAATTGAACTTAATTGTTAGAAGTCAATTTAAAAGATAACTTTGGGGTATGCCAGGGACAACTCTGTTGTATGTCATGAGAAGAACACAGTATATGAAAGACATTCAAGTTGTACTTCAACCCTACAAAGACAGCCCTTTTTCATTGGTCAAAAACCTGAAAGTGATTATAACTAAGAGGGAAAAACTAGGCATAATTAACAGCATTTAGTAAGTCAGAAGTCAGAAACAACAAACAGGAGCCAAGTGAATGGGGGGTTCTGAGAGGCACACATGGAAGCTAGCATGCAGTTTTCTTTAAACAGAATTCAGCAACCTCCCAAATCATGACCAGCCAGCCCAAAGTCCTTGGGAGGATCCACTCTCTGTTCCAAAACAACTCTCATGACCTGGACGAATTCTTGACTGCTGCAGGCTCCTGGCCTGCCTGGCTTGGCTTCACCTACAACCAAGGCTGAAAACAAAGAGATCAATTTTTATCTTTCATACAGAGTAGTCTCAATACCTTCAAAGTCTTTCTTCATTTGATAAAGTTGATCCAAGGTACAAGATACAGCTCTTTTGAGGACTGGGAACATGATGTCCTCAGGTTTACAGGATCAAGGGGGAAAAAGAAGCCAAACCAAAACCATTATTTCCTTTTTCTCAAGCGTGGTTTTTTGTCTCTGAGGAAGGAAAACTTCTTGCCTCCATCTCTAAGCCTGCGCAAAACCAACAATACTGGGTCTCCAGCCTTTGCTAGGGGTCATTGATTTTCCTGTATTCATCATGTTACTAATAATTCCTACCTTACTATGCTACACCAAACACCATAGGAGTGTGACAGACACAGTAAAGGCAACAAATACAGGGAAAGCTGTAAAGGATCTCTGCATGTAAAACAGACTTAGCTTTATCAGGCTCACAAGGACCTTCCCAGAGCATTGAGAGAATGGTTGCCCAAGGCTGCAGTGCCCCAAATGCTCTTGAAAAGGCTGCAGAAGACTTTGAGAGGTACTGTTTTTAGGGTATGATCTTACAGTACTTTCTCTCCTCATTTTAGGACAGCTATGGAAGAGTAACAAAAGCCATACACCTGACTCATTTTTGAAGAGCAAGTAAAAAAACCCCCTTAATATTTTGATTACAGATCTAAATTTAGACCATAACAATTTTTAAGTGAATACTAAGAGAAATTAACTGAGTTCTTTCTCACCTCTTCTTGTTTACAGTCTGATAAACTGGGATACCACACTACCAGTGTCACACAGGATGTCATTTTTTCTCTTGGCAAGTAAACACATGTGAAAGAAAAGGCATTGCATTTATAATGATAGCAACAGAACTTGCTAACATAGTTTTTACCAGGTTTCAAAGGGACAACTTCAGGTTTCTGATGTGCAGTGCAATGTCTTTTAGATTTGCATGCATTTTTCCACCCTACTGAGCACAGCTTAAAATGTAGAAGCAGCATAATTCAATATTAGACTATTTCACAGTACCAGATGAGTTCAAAACATAAGAAATAACATTAAAAGCAGTGAAATCAATCAAATGATTTATCTGAAAATAAAATTAGAGCATAAAACAACAGTAGACCCAGGAATAGACAGACTGTCTCCTCTTTTCCTCTTGGGACAGATTTCTTTTAGTATAGCTTCAGTCACTCACCCTGACATTTCCTCAAACTCCCCAGAGCCCCTCGCAGGCCTGGGTCAGGATTGAGCACCGAAGTTAGAAGATGCTTCTTAGCATTTACTTAGCAGCAAGCAAGGGAAAATAGCCACCCTTTTAAATCACAGGATATCTGTGCATTTTGTGTGAATTGGCTTAATCTTTGATTTAATGTGCAACTAGTTTTCAAGTACTTTTCAAATTGTTTTAATCTCAAAACCACATTCCATCAGGACTTTTATATATTAGCCCTCACCCTTGATTCTTCCAGACTTTAATCTTTCTCCTCTCCAGCACACTGCCTGTCCCAGACTGCTGCTTGGCTCCTGCTCCTAACTCAGTTCCCTTGATTTGAAATAATTTCTCCCTTTCTCCTCAGATATTATCTGTAATGATTGATGGTCAGTAGCTACTTTGCTCTTACAGCAGCTGGCAGCAAGCAGGGGGAGATGGGGCTGCTGCAAAGCTCCCAATCTGATGTTTCACCTGAAACCCAACACCAGGAGCAGTGAAGGCCAGACTCTGAAGACAAGCAGCAGGGGCTGTCTGTTGGCAGATCTTGATCTAAAAGCAAAAGTCCACAGTGTGAGTTTGGCGAGCTCCTTCCGGGGCAAAAGGAAAGTTTAGGGGTTCCCTCCTTCTCCAGGGTGCACACCCTGGTTGGTGGGGGCCGGGGAAGGGGGATGTGAATCAGGAGTACATTAGAAAAATATCATAGCAAAAGACAGAGTTTGTCACAAAAAGAAAGAAAAATGAGAAAGGGAGTTGCGCTTAAAGGCAGCCCTAAAGGGAGCGAACTTCTATTTTTTGTAAGAGGAATGAAAGGTTATTGCTCCTACATGACAAGAATGGCGTTTTTTACATTCCCCTTTTCAATAACAGCAGCTAAATCCTCACAGGATTCAATGTTTATGCTCACAAAAATCAATTTCTCCCTTTTATTAAAAAATTATGTACAGTAAATTGCCGCTACAACACAATCTACATTGTTTAACATACCCTGCTTTGATTTACTGTTCCATTCATAATCTGCTGATGATTAAGCTTCTCAAAACCAATCCACTAGCCTTTCTAAGTGATATCAAGTTGTTTGTTTTTAATCTGCTGAAAATCATCCTGTAGACAGATGCATTATTGAAGAATTACATTTTAATTCATTTTCACGCAGTGCCTGTGATGGGCATTTGGATTAACAGAGTACAATAATGCTTCTTTATGCCTGTATCTATTCAAATCAGAAATTACCTGCATACACTGTCTCTGATGGTGGTCAAAAATCGTACAAAGAACTGAGAATAGTGCTTCTTAATATCACACAGCCCTGCTGCTCATCAATGAGTCTTTTTCTGTTCTAATGCTTTTGTCATGTATATGAAAGTCATTATGTAGTTTAGAAAACAGGAGATGAAGTGAAAGAGGAAGATCAGGGACCTAGGATGCATTAATATTCTACCGGCGTCAAAGATATTTCCCTCGAGGGGCTCCTACAGGCCACACTGTTATTACAGTGCCTATCCATTATCTTGTGCTGTACTTGGTATTAAGACAATAATGGAGAGAATAGGATTATGTGCAGATGATAGGAAATGCGAAGGCAATTCAGCAAGATAGGAAATGAATGGAGACATGATTCTTTCATCGAAGCTGGGGATGGTTTAGCATAGGGTAAGGGAGAAGATAAATGAAGCAAAATGAAATCTTTACAGGTTAGCTGGGGTAAAATGAGTGTTTACATAGAATTCGATGAGTTTAACCTTTTTGATACAGAATATCACAGCATCTTTCTTTAATGCAGCAGTGTATATCCCTTCAGAGGTCTGGTTTGATCTGAAAACTCTCTCAACACACACAGGGAAATGACTGGTGTTAATTTGATAGAGGCAGCCATATGTAATTGATAACCATTTAATTCACTCCAAGAAAGGGAAAATTCTGAACACCACTCCAGATTTCTGTATTTCTATTACAAGCTAGAAAAATCGTGTCCTGCCCACTAAACAAGCAGAAAGTAAATAATTTCTTTTTTAGAAAAGCAACAAAGAAAGGATCGAGCATAACCAATGAAACACTAATCCCACATTGAAATGCTCGCATGCTGCTTTACTATTGCACACCTTTTCATTTCACAAGCAAGAGTTGGTGGCTGATAGCAAGTCACAGAGGCTAATAATTTCAGAAGGCCAGCAATGTATTATGATAGTGATAAACAAAGACAGGACCAGATTGTGTCATTTACAGACATTTCTGTGGCTTATGTCTGTCATATTTTTTTTAATTAGGATAAATCACATGCACACATTTGCAATAACAGTACAATGCCAAAAGAGATCATTTTTGCTCCCTAAAGTACAACTATAATTTTATTCCTTTTAAGACGCACTTGCAGGCTTTTCTTCGGTTAGGTTAAAACCCAACAAAATAGATCGGCAGCGCGATGCATCTAAATGAACGCAGACATCAAAGAGGCACGAGGCAGCTGTACCACAGCCCTTGCGGCACACGCGCTGCCCTCGCACTGCATGGCAGCGATGGCAAGTTCACAGCGTAGCAACTAACGCGCGCGTCACAGAACTGAAATGCCACCTTGCACGCGCCAAGTCTAACCAAGGATCCTCACTAACACACTGCCAAGCGATGAAACGTGCCCATACGCTCAGCAGAGCTCCCAGCACAGACAAACCACGCTGCGATCGCATTGCCACTGCAGGCCTGGCCCTGCATCAGGCACACGGCCACGCCAGCGCAGCTCCATGCTGCTCTCTGCTGCTGCCTCCCACTCACCGCCTCACCATGCTTTCCCGCTCCTCCCTTTGTCTCCAGCCCTGCTGTTTGTCCATCATGACTTAAACACTGGCTTCCTCTGGCTGGTGCTGCTGACTAAAACGTATGATGTATTGATTCCTGTTGCCATTCCTGCTCCATACATGATCTCCCTCCTGGCTCTGTGGCTGTCCCTACCAGTGACTACCACCTGCCACCCACCAGCTCTTACATCAGCCTGATCCAGCAGCAAGGTTTCTCTTGGTTCCTCAACCCTCCTGTGGCCTCTGTCATGATAAGGTCTTTCCTCACTGGGGAGGTTTCCTGTATTTCAGGTTGATAGGCCATTCCCCAAGCAGATGAAAACAAGCATCACACCCCAGGAGCACACACCCATGGGCATGGTAATGGCAAAAATACAGCTTTTAAAAAAAACCAACTTATTTCTGAGCTTTTAGTCACATCCTGCACTACATCATAACACCTCCTGCAAGGGGGCAAAGCCATCAATAAAGCAATGAGGGAACCAGGATCTTGTGGCAGTCCCTGGGCAGGCAGTGGCGGGGTGTTAGGGCTCAGGGAAGAGAGCAAGCTGCCTCCCAGAGCAGAAATGGAAAGTCCAGCAGCCCCGTAAAAACAGAGCACACCAGATGCAAGGACCTGCACCCCAGTTCAGCTGGGCTGGGGCAGGGGCATGGCCATGCATCCCTGCTCCTGCTAGCTGCACACAGACCTGGCACTGGACCTGCTCCACCCTCATGGCCCCAGCAGTGCAAAAGTGGGGCAGGGAGCTGCTGTGCAAACCCTGGAAGGAGGAAGAAGTCTGGAAAAGGCTAAGTTTTAATATTGACACACAGAGAACTGGGAGCCCAGGGGTACCCCACAAACATCAAATAGCTCAGGGATCCATAGCAAGAGGCTGAGACAGCAAAACCACCCAGCTCCAAGCAGGAGGACATCTTGTACCAATAATACCTTCTTTTACATTTATTTTCTATTTCCCTGGTATCAATAGGTATGAAATTCAGCCCCTCCATACTTGTTTCACTCTTAGTGGGGCCAGTATGAGCAAAGGCACACAGTACCAGCTGAAAGCGAAACAACCTCACTGCAGCTAGAAGTGAGGACATGTTTTCTCCATGCCTTAAATCATCTTTTCTCACCAGCTTCAGGTGACAAGAAGCATTTCTGCAGGAAGTCTGAATCAGCAAATTTGAGGAATTAGGGACATACTCATGAATGACATGAATATGGGGAGATGTTAAACAGTATCAGCAGAGCTAGATGTCAGGATTACCTCTTGCACAGGCAGGTGGGGACTGTGCTGCACTGCTGGGGGCTCTCCGCTCACCACCCCACATCACACAGCACCACACACTCCAAAGATATCGCTAGAAAACCCAAAAAGAAAACCATCTAACAAAAAATAACACTCCAAACACTGTTGTGTGGCTGGCCAGTTACTTGAAGAGTGTTTGTAACCATGTTTTAATGCTTCTTAACATAATGAACACTTATTTACATAAATGTTTAATTATGTTTTGAATTAACTAAGTATGAATCTATACTGTCCCATATCAACATATCGGGGCAATGAGAGATAATGATGCATTATCTTGTCACCTTTTAATCTTATGTTATGTTACTAGCTTTTATATTACCAGAAAGAGTTAACAAGAACAGCCAATTTAATTAATCTGCTCTACTTACTCTGTACACTGCAATTTCTTTCTCAGCTGAGTGCAGGCTGACTACACATTTGCACTAGAAATTACAAGTGAGTGAAGCAAATACCTTCATGAGTCATAAACTTTACCCATCTCTTACATCAATATCTCTTGTCAGAAGTTAAAGGCAACCAATTGATAAAGTCACTTTCAAAAAATATGGATGGATTAAGCACATTCCAAATGTGCTTAACTGATGTGCCATCAGTTTCAGTATGATAACATCTGACTGATTTGAATGACCCAGAAGGCTGCCCCAGCATGGGGTCAGACCCACTCTTAGTTTGCTGCATCATGTCTTATTGTCTGATTTAAGAACCAGCTTGGGGATTTCTCATCTAGTAAGGCTGACTAGCTAGAAATAGTCTGTCCAACTTACATAATGGGAAATCTACTCTCCCAAGTATTTCCACCCAAAGGCTAAAAGCTGTGCAAATGATCCCACAGTCAATTTCCCAAGAGCAAATCATGCCCATGAACACAGATATGGAAGGTACTCTGTGCTCTGCAATACATCCAAATGCAAAAACACATATATAAGGCAAAACCATACTTCTCATAAATGGTGACCTTTCTGTTCCCATCTGCCTGCAGGTGACACACTAGAGTAAGGACTGGGCACAAGCGCTGTGTGGACTGTCCCTGTCCACCCTGTATGCCTTTGGCCTCTCTGGAACATCACTGGCACCACCACAATGGGACTCCTGCCCCAACTGGTGTTGGGGTCTCTGTTTCTGAACAGGGTTCTTATGTCCCTCATAGCCTCCCACTAAAATACAGCCAAAGTTTTCAAGTACTTTCCTGCTGGGACTTCTGGATCTATAGGAAGGACATGGCTGCTCAGACCAGCATCAAGCTGGAAAGTCTTGGGAATCCTTCTGCTTGCATTCTTAAGACCAATTTGTTTCAAGACAAATTGGGTGGAATGGTGTCAGAGAAGTAGTTTAATGATTAAAACTATAATTCAATGGCTACAATTTTTTGCTATAAGGAAACTCTGGGTTTGAGGAGGTTGTTGTCTTGCTTGCTGCAAGGAACACAAGAGAGTCAAGGTTTATGAGGAGAGGTAATATCTTTTATGAGACCAACTATTAGAGTTGGGGGGGAAAATACACAAGCAAAGAAGCCATTCTTCAGGTCTGAACCAGAGGTTTCAAACTGCAGCAAAAGCATGTTGGAAAAGGTATGCTCTGGGTTGAAGTTATTATACGATCAACTAGATGTTATGAAAGGAAAGGACAATTAGCACCTCTGAACCAGCAAGTGGCCACAGCACAGGGAGCCATACTGGAGTTACTCACTCAGATAGAAGTGCAATGAGAGAAACAGAGATAGCTGGACAGGAATGAAAAGTGAAAAGTTAACAGGAGGGGAATGGAAATTACAAAATTACATAAACCAACCCCTTTTGTTGGGTCCCTGATCTTTAATATCTCCTAGAATGGGGAATTTTCATTTGCAGGTTTCCTCTTCGGTTTGTTTTGTAAATCTGCTTTAAAAATCAGAATGTCAGAATAGGAAGTTTTTCTGAAAAAAAATAATGTTCAGCCTGTGGTAATGATGTTTCTGTACCTCCTTGAATGCCTGAAGGAATTTATCTTGGTGTCTAGGGCTCACTGAATCTTATTTACACTATTTCCACAGACACATCTGGTGCACTGGGTAAAGCCCACCACAGTACTGGTACCTATGTGCAGGGTGTCTATGCCTATAGACACCCTGCACATAGTGGAAAAATAAACTGGACTGCAAAAAGACTACACAGTACCACTACATAGATTGAAATTGTGTGCTTTTCACAAAATATCAAAATAATTAGTAGAAAGCCCTTTTTCATGGACTGACTCCATTAAAAATAGTTTTCTTATACCTGCAGATTAGCTTTTCTGCTTTGCCTAATACATTCAAAATCACTGTGGACACCATCATAAAGAAGTCCAAAATCACTGCATTCTTAAGCAGAAATACATTTAAGCACTCACTGCCATTTCTAAACAGAAAGAGCCCAGAACACCTTTTTGAAAGTGAAATAATTGCTAAAATAATAACTACTACATATTTCAGCAGAGTGCACCTATCCAGCCAGCTTTCTGCATCTTGACCTCTGGAGGAAGAAAAAAATGCTTGGAAATTCATAAAGCAAACAAGAAAATTATTGTATTGGATTACAGAAACTTTACCAAGTCTAACAAAAGGCAGTGATGCAACCTTGTTTTGTTTGATCCAGTGGACATTAAATGCCACCTTTTTGCTGACCTCAGTGACTTCCAGCTCAGACCCGCCACCTCATTAAGACAATTCCAGCATTTCCATGCATGCAGCTGCTATGGGCAGAGCTGTCCATAACAAATGACCACTACCTGTACCCAGCTCCCTTAGCTATCAGACACATTCAAAGAGAATTACAGGCTCAATTTATTAAAACAGCTAACAAGGACAACAAAGAAAGCATAACATCGAGACAAAGTACACTTTAACAGAAATATTTTGGCTCTGCTAACACGCATCTGGTTCACAGATAGCAAACTATTAGTCTGATACACCTGAACTGGCACTGCCACATGTTTTAATTTCTTCTCTAACTATAAGGAGCTGCTGTTTGCAATGCTCAGTGAGAGCCATCTGCTTTCACAGCAAGCAGCAAGGATCCGTGTGGCTCTCAGATCTGCCAGGCTCTGGACTGGAGATAGTCAGGGCACTAGTACCTCTGTTCTCCTCTCTCCTAATTGCTTAAGGCTCAATCACCTTTGCCCATCAAAAGACCTGAAAGGGAACAGTATTGGAGATCTAAAATCAGGCTGTGTCTGGGTTGACCTAACTTACCCTCATCCCAAAGACAATGTTTTCCTTGGCAGGTGATACGCACCACCTCCCACATTTTACCATAGATGCTGCTAATTAAACCACAGTGAAATTCGGATAATTAGCAACCTTTTTTAAAACAGCAGGTTACTCATTTCAAACCTTTCTCCAGACAAAATGGTATTTAAGACACTTTTTAAATCTACTATTTTCCATGCTTTCAAAATTATTATTCTATTCTAATAGGAAGAAAAGAAAAAGTAAACAACAAAATAGGAAAAATCATACAGGAACCCAAAAGCAGAGCAAGCATTCATCACCAGTGTTTGTTAGCATTTGCATTGTTTTACCATGTGAATACTGTAAAGAATATGTTCAATCTCTCTAGCAAAGACATTTCCTCAGATTATTAGGATATGGCATTTTTATTCCATTTAAAAAACAAAAGTAGATTGGTAAAACCAATTCAATGCCTGTATACCTTTGGTGGGTGCTCTTTTTTAACTTTCAGCAATGTATTACATTACCAACATTGGGTATGCAGTGAATTATTATGCTTACTTATTTATTATTGTTATTATACATAAGCACACATTGCTGGTGTTTCTGTAAAGAGATTTGTTTATATTTAGGATTAATATAGGGATGGCATAATTACTGGGATGGAGACATACCTATCCCATAGGAAATACTGCACATCCATAAAATCCTTCCATTACTCTATTGGCTGAAACTTCTGCCCACAGACAGGTGTAAGGCAACTAAACTACCTGCCCTCTCATTCCACAATATTTTTAGTATCGTTCAAACTAGTGGCCAGAGAGAACAGAAAAAAAATCAATTCCCTTTTTCTCTTTGCTTGCAGTCACAACTGTCTACTCTATCCCTTTCCCATCACTCTCTGCCATGTTCAGCAGGGTTACTGAAAAGAATGCAAGCAGGGCAGGGTTGCCAAAGCTGCTCTGCTGAGGGACCACAGTTGATCCTTGCTCATTACACTGCAGTTCATCTGGGAATTAGGGTGCATGGTTGCAAGTTTTTCTCTCTGCTGCCTACAGCCTTTGAGCACCCCTAGTTACTGTTAGTCAGCTGTTCTCCCCCTCCTACACAACTCTAATCACACTTCTCCCTCATCAAGCTGGGAGCTCTGCAGGGGTTAACTCTGAAAAATTTTACAGTAAGGGCAGCTTTTATTCTAGTGGCAATTACAGAAAGAGAAAAAGCAATTTAGTCTTTTATGTGGCTCACAGTTTCATTAATGCCATACACTTTTAGCTGACTTCAGTTGTTATGCATTAACTCACAAAGGATGGTACACAAACACTGCTAAAATAAAAAATAACATAAGACAGGGCAAACCTGAACTCCTCAAACATAGGCTTAATCCCTCAAATACCAATAATGTTTTTATATAATGGCTTTATTAGTGCCCTCAGTTTCAATCCAAAGTCACTATAAAGTAAACTGCTCAAAAAAGGCTGCAGAAAAAAAGAAACGAGGTTTTAAAAAATCTGCAAAGAATTCCTTACTCCTCTTGTGGTGTACTGGGGAACTCTGCTCCTACCACTTGCTGCATCTCCTGTCCTGTGATGACAAGAACTTACATAAAAGGCAATGTGTTGCCGCATAGTGACATGCTTCCTACACAGTCCATGCTTCCCCTCTGCTGGTAACAGCGGCCATGAAAACAGCAGCCACCTGAGCATTTCTCATGCACCCACTATGTTTCTGAGTATCAGCCTCCTCCTTCCCGGCTTTCTAGTAAAGGATTTCTTTAGCCACAGAGAGAAAAATCCCACTGTACTCAGCCTTTCTGGAGCATCCTGCACTAACAGTCCACCAGCCTAACATGATCTAAGCATAAATCTGCTTCTTTTTGCTGCACACTAAGACCTGTTATAGAAGGCCAGGAAGCGGCTGTGGGACTTCCTGAGCGCAGCAGCTTCACCAAGATATCAGTGGTATCCTGAGACAGGTGGTACTTACCATCCAGGAGGCAAGCATCAGAGAGGCATTAAGGGTGGAAAAGACCTCAAGATCATCAAGTCCAACCTTTGACCAAACCCCCTCTTGTCAACTAAACCATAGTACATCCAGTGGCATATCCAGTCATTTCTTGGACACTTCCAGGGATGGTGACTCCACCACCTCTCTAGGCAGCCCCTTCCAATGCTTGACCACTCTTTCAGTGAAGAAATCCTTCCTGACGTTCAACCTGAATCTCCCCTGACACAGCTTGAGGCCACTTCTTGTTCCTGTCACTGATAGCCTGGGAGAAAGGGCTGACCTCCACCTTACTACAACCTCCTTTCAGGTAGTTGTAGAGAGTGATAAGGTCTCATCTCAGCCTCCTTTCCTCCAGACTAAACAACCCGAGCTCCCTCAGCTGCTCCTCATATGACTTACAATCATGCTGATGGCATCTTCTGTTCCATTTGACTTAGTGGCCAGCTGAATCAGTTGAGCCAGAACAAGGACTCTCATTGCCATGGGATACCCCTGGTGTATTCTGTTCACCCCGTGGTGTAATCTGTCCAGAAGATAGCTTCCCTAATCTTTGTTTCTGGCGACACTGTGCAGCATTGCATGCCTCCAGCACTATCTTGTCCAGTTGACCATTACCAATTGTCAGCAATGAAAAATGTCATTCTCTCAAAGAATGTTCCAAGGGCAGACTGGAGAAAGGTCTAGTCAGTGTTTCCTCTTCCCTTCCTTCCCATCATGTATAGGATTGAAGCTCTCCACACAAGTTGAAAAACGTTTCCAGCACTCTGCTGATATTACAACTGTGTGAGGCAAAGTTCCTTCAAAGTAATAAGTATCCTTTTGTCTTTGGCCTGAAAAACAGCACAGAGGACAGTCTGAACAAAGAGAACCCACTGGAATTATTTTTGTTGAGCCTCAGCTCCAAAATTCCAGAATTTGGAATTATGTCTGAAGAGTCACTGGCATTGCAGTGCCCAGCATGTGAGAAGATGCTAAGCATTTATTCTGATGCTTTCCAATTATTTCTGGGCAGTGCAGTCACAAATAAAGAATTAGCTTTGTTATCCTGTGGGATCAGAATGTATATGAACAACTTAACAAAGCAGTTCTCACTTATCACGGTTACCCATATCAGATTTAAGAGCATGACTATATTGCTATGCTTTAAATAAGCTAGTACCAGATATCTATGTCTATGGTTTCTCTACAAAAGATCATCCAGGGAAGTTAAGATAAACCAACTAAGCCCATGATGATAATGCATGTAAGTCAAAATGCATTAAATCCCTGTGTGGATATTCTCACTGAGTGGTAAAGTGGTCTGACTTTACTGTAAAGAGGATTAAGCTACCATGAACTACAGACATTTTCCTTTTGAATTAGATCATCCACAGAGGAGCTTAAAGCACTGTAGGCTTGGTGCACTTACTTCACACATATGCTTCATTTACCTGAATTTTCCTATAAATGAAACAAGCCTCGGTTAACCAAAAGTCTCCTTTACTGTATTTCTGGTTGACATTAAACCACGTTAGCAGTTTACTTGCTTGACAAATGTCCTATAAAAACAGCTAAAGTTGTTTTACAAATAGCAAAAGCAGAGCCATCCCTTTATACTGCAGAAGAAAATACCAGCAGCAGTTGCAGAACCTGGGACACCTGATAGGATCACAGACTTCAGTGCTCATACTAAGCTGTTGCTAATCTTGAAAAGGAAACAAACAGTGAAGCAAAACTTGAGTTCAGTGTTACAACCCACCTGGAAATGTCTCCTTAGACATGAAAAGACAGTCAAACTAGGCAGTCTCATGGGACAAATTTGGGATGGAAAGTGTCTTTGTCCTCCTGCCTGAGCTGGACAGACACAGCACTGGAGTATCCATTTCTCTGAACAGAGGTGTCCTGATTTCATCTGTGATAGAGTTAATTTTCTTCCTAGTACAATACAGTGATGTGTTTGGGATTTAATATGAGAATAATATTGGTAACACACTGATTTTTTTACTTGCTGCTGAGTAGTGCTTACTTGAAATCAAGGAGTTTTCTGGTTTCCCTGCTCTGCCAGCGAGCAGGAGCACAAGAAGTGGAAGGGAGCACAGCAGGGGCAGCTGACCCAAAATGGCCAGAAGGATATTCCACACCCCAAAATGTCATACTCAATATCCAAACTGAAAGGAGTCGGCTTGGAGCCTCCAGTCACTGCTCAGGGATGGGATGGGCATCAGTCACTGAGAGGTGTGTTATGAATCACTTGAATATCTTGTGTTTTAGTTCCCTTTTTAGTATCTTTTTTTTTCTCTTATTGTTATTATTTTAAATATTGGGGGTTTGTTCCTTTACTTCAATTATTAATCTCTTCTTATCTCAATCTACGGGGTTTACCTTTTTTTCTGATTCTCCTCCCCATCCCACCGGGTACTGAGTGGTACTTATTTGCTGTCTGCAATTAAGTCATGACAAGAAGATATATTTTTAGAGGTTAAATAAGATGTACTCTGAAATTTATCTATCCCATTCTCACAGATGATACACTAACTAAATGAACAAGGAAGAGCAAACACTTCCTCAGTCTGACTCTGCTGTTAGTTTATCTGAATGATAAATTTTACACTTGACTAAAATTAAATTGATACAATTCACATTTCTGAGTATTGGCAGGTAAGTGAGAAGTGGCAAATAAAAATGCAAATAAAATAAAGGAAAAACATTAAACAAAGATTCTTGACTACTAAAAAGCAGTTTGGCTTCAAATGCGTCAGGGATCAGAGAGCACTAACTACAGTATAACAAAAAAGCAACTAAACCTTAAAATATTATCTTTACCCAGTTTTCTCCACAGCACATATAGGCATATATACATGTGATAGAGATTTTGCACTAACCTATCTACTGCTATTCTTTATGGATCTGAGCTACCAACAATGACAGAGGGAAAGTTTAAGAGAAATCTAACACGGACAGATGTTGGGCTTCTGTATTTCATTTTTTATTACTTCTTTGTTAATCCCTGACCTTCCCCAAAAAGAACAAGAAAGAATCTGCCTACCCAAACAGGCAGAAGCTGCCAGACCCACTGCTGGCCTCACACCTGCAATCCAGATGCCATCTTACGACAGCAGCTCAGTGCCTGATGTGGAAGCAGCAGCTTGACTGCCAGTGGTCCTGTAGGAGAGCTCTACAAACTGCTGTGTCTTTGACTCCAAGCAGGTTACAATTGTCTCCTTTGTGTATCCCCAAATAGCCAGTGTCAAGATTAGGTTCACGTACAGTAAGCTGTTACACCACTTCACCGATGAAAACTGGAGGTAGTTTCTGTGTGGTGGTAATGGTGATCTACACGGGTCAAATAAGAGCCAGGTCTGAGAAGAGAGTCTGGCACAAATTCAGTAAAAAAAAAACCAAACCAAACCAAACCAACAAACAAAAAAACCCCAAGAAGCAAAAGACTATGTATTCATGAGCTAGAGAACATGCTAGTCTCACATGTGCTAGTAAAATGTTTTAAAATTGTTTAATTATCCTCTATAAGAAAAAAAGAGATTCAAAGATTTTCTTACAGGTCTCTGCTTCATCAATGCACAAGCCAGCCTAGAAAGAGCTCCCCTACAACTCCCACAAATATAAGACCTTTTATACTAGCTTATGACACAGATTTTTATTTTCTTTTTATACACAATGTGCTAGAATTACAGTTTGCACTGCATTGTGTTAAATCATTATTATTTACAACTTATAGATTTATTTCATTCCTAGCTGAAAAATTCCCTGTGCAAGGAGTTTGGAGAGCAAATTGTCACCTTAAAACTCCCAGCTATGTCACCCTGTGCCTCTATCTGATCTGGTTTGAACCTCCTTCCATGCCCACCGAGCCCCTCTGTGTCTCACCACCCTGCAGCCAGTTATCCCGAGGGACAATGCAAGAGGTCGTGCCCCTAAGGAGATGACTCCTCCTCCATGCTGTCCCTGCTGCTAGGGACACTGCAAGACACAAGGGTCCCCATACCCTTGATCCACCACTCTCACTGCTTCCTGGGATGTGCTATCAATGGAGCCAAGCTAAGATATTTGTCACTTCAGAATGAATTTTACACGTGCCAGGTACTTCTATCTGGCACAGCTTGAATCTTCTGCATCATAGAGAAACATTACTGGAGGGCATGTGTGGCTGCAAGGGACCAGTCATTCAATGCATATTTCTCCTGCAAAACTTTCTTCAGCATCTGCACTGCTCTATGATTATCTGAATGCCATTCAATCTACCTGTAACTTGAGTTACGCAAGTGTATTTGCATGTATATTGTAAGCATTATACTAAATGAGCTAGGACTGCCTATGTAATCATGCCATGACTTTCCCTTAGGGAAACCTGGTAAAATTATGTTCCATTACATTTGTAAAATACTACCCATTAAAAGCAGGAATAAAACTTTTATGTTCATGTGAAACAAAGCACAAAAGATTCTCAACCCTTTAACTTGTATCAATTTTTGATATGAAAGAAGCATTTCCCAGGCAAGCAGGGATTCTGCATTTGATTTCACTATTATGTGCTTTTGGCTTTGATTGTTTGACAGTTAAACCTCTTCCCAAAATTCTATTTTTTTTTCTTATTTTAATATTATGAAATAACACAGAAGAAAACCAGTTCATTTGCCTTGAAGAGGATAGACAGCAACTTTGGAGCAAATTCTCTTGGTGAATTTTTCTTATTTTTTCTGTCTATACCATGGAAGAGAACAACTGTTTCTACTGTGCTATTCAGTGGTCTTTACTCTTGCTGCTGGTCAATTCATTGTTTTAATTCGTTGATGCTCTGGAAAACGTTCAAGTATGTCACGGGAGAATTTTAAAAATGAAGCATTCATTTAGAAGTCACACACTGGTGATATATATAGAGAGCTTCAATTTAAACCATTATTGCATACCATCCTTTTCCTTTTGTAATAATCCATTAAATGCTTTCAAGTATGGAGAAGGAATAGCAACCTGTAGATCTGAATGGAGCCCAGATGACCTATAAAATACATCCTGCCTCACTGCCTGACTAGTTCCAGCTCTCATCTCTAATGGTTACTATTGTTATTCTACCATCCAGACAACCACACACATCAATTATACATTCTTCTGGGTCACAAATCCATTTTCTTAGGCAACGTTTTTGTCTTATTGCATGATGCTTTTTCTTCAACCTGTGACCAAAGTTGAAGGTCTCAATATTAAAAGGACATTAGTTTTTCTTAAACTGTGTTGATAATTAAAGAAGCAGCTTCATGGAAATCAGAAAGTACAGCTTGTTGAACTATTTAGAAGTGTGTGTTTAGACCATATATTGTATCTTTATTACAGGAAATGTATTAGGCAGTACTTTGTGTTTTATGTGAACATTTTTTCTTTTGTTCTATTGGTGCCTGGCAGCACAGCTATAATTAAATGTCCTTTGCCTTCTCTATTTTATGACACTTACAATTCAGTCATCTTAATTGGACTTTCCTAAGAATATAAATGGCTGGCTCAAGAAGCAAAACTTTTTTTCAGTGAAACAAACTCAAAGCCTTTCACTATGCACTCAGTGACTTTTTTAGAGTCTTTGACTTATGTGCGGTCTTTTTTTAAATTATTGTGATGACAAAAGCTTCAGATAATTCTATTTGAAGTAAGCCTAAGACTGCTCTCCAAATTAATTTTTTTGCTTGTATTATTCTCATAAACAAAGCACTCATTTCCAAAGGGGTAAAGTAATTTCAATTTCCTGGTTGACAAAATAAATAGTTTGGGGAAGGTAACACATCACTTCCAAGGGATTCTTACACATCACGTTTATCCTTAAAACTCAAGAAAGTGAGAAATTCAGGGTAACAATCCTTAAGTCTCCTCATCAGGACATGAAGCCCAGGCCTTGGCTTTGCCCAGCCACAGCAGCCAATGGTACTCCATCAGAAGCCAGCAGCAGAGCCTCACCAGTATTCCCAGAGGCTGGAGGAACATACCCAATGCACAATCATTCACTGGAATGCAGAGGATGTGCCTCAAGGAGGTTGCTTCTAGCCATGGGATAGTTACACCAGAGCTGCCATCAAAACAGCTCAACAGGTTCAAGACCAAGTCAGTGGAACAACCCCTGCAGCAAAACCATTGTATTTTTGCCATTTTCAGACTCTGGTCTCAGCAGCCTTCCCATCATGGAGACATTTTTTCTGGCTACAAGATTAGTCTCCTCTCCTGTAGGCACTTAGAGCACCCCAACAAAATCATGGTATGTTTAAGTGATGCAAACTGACCTACTGAAAATTATAATTAAGGTAGTCAGTGAATCTTGTAGCTAGATAAGTAACTCCACAACCAAGGACACTATGAAAACATCCTTCCACTGGCAGACACAAGAACCTGCCAAACTGGAAGAAATCTACAGATAACTACAGAGAAACAAAAATTGCTTTGTTTGTGTGTATATATGTACACACATGAATGCTCATGTTCATACAAATACACATTCCAATACACACACATCAGTGGGCACAAACCTGAACAGAAACCTGCTGGCTTTTCATCTACTGTTTCCTCCATCCACAGGCAGCTTTCTCAGAATAGTGCTGCAGTCAGAGGCTTGTGCACAGTTATCCTAGTCTGGTCCAGAAGTATTCTCCTCATGTGCTCAGTCCCTGCTGCCATACTCATTGGGCAAGTCCAGCTTAATTGCCATGCAAAAAGCAGCTCTTCCCTTTGAAGACCCACGACTAGGGGTGTGGCATCATCAGACAAATGCTTTAAAAAGTATTGTCATGTTCTCTTCATTCCTTTCTGGGATGTAGGAGTAGCAGGGGGAATAATTTCTGAAGCTGGCATAGAAAACCTTGTCCTTTTCAGGCCTCCATAAGCATGGGATGCATTATCTTAACTCGCTTGTCTTCTTGTCCTGGTTCCGCCTTCCCCTGATCAGCCAAAGTAGTCACATCTCTCTAAGGACATAAATGTAGAGAGTTTGCAAAGGGTTTTACTCCATGTTCAAATATGTACTGTTTTCAGGACAAGCCCATATTCATCATCCAGGACCTGCATTTTCCATGCTGCAAACTTCAAGAGAGTCTTCAGGTGTTAGGGGAGACAAAAGGATGGTAATGGAGCCAATTTCAGGCACTTTATAACCACACCATAAGGACCACGTTAATTGCTAGGCTCCCATCCCTTTCACCCAATGCTTCTGAGGAGAGAGGCAGCCTTACAGGAGAGCTGCAGTGGAAGGGGTGGCCATAGCTCTGCACTCCTGCATTTCACCTCATCACCAGCTTTGGCCTTTAAAGCAGCCAGTAGGAACCAATTAGCTGAATCCTATTCAGATCCAGAAAAACTAAGGGATAAATATGATTTTAGCATAGAGGTTTCTGGTTGGCTGGTGGTTTGTTTGTTTGCAGAGGCAAGGGGGTGTGCTAGGTTTAACTTTATTATAACTAACCCTATATAAATGCAAATACTGTGTTCATAGATATAATTTCATAAAGCAAAACTACCCACAATCTTTAGCAGTGAAATTCAAGTGGCAACTGTGACAAGCAAAGAAAAATGAATGCAGTTAACTTCAGCCATCCCTGCTCATCTGAAAGCTTGTGTCAGTTCCTAAATAAGCTTTTCATTTTCCCTATTCAGTCTGCTGATCTTTGTTGATTTACAGCATGAATGAGCATGGCACATTGCAACTTGTAGAGTATATTTTTTCTAAATAATAAAACATTTATTGCAGACCCATCAAGCCTGCTACTAGCTTTGAATTATTATTGCAATGAAGTGCCATGTTAACAACTCATTTACATTGTTGCAGAAGACTCTGTGTTAACACTATATGTAATTTAATCCCTTTCAGGAGAGAGAATTTCCTAAAATATATCTAGAGCTGATAAATTACAACTTGATGTTATTTTCCTAATCAACTGTTTTTCAAGTTGAGGCTGCCTCCATCAAGTCCATCCCACCCTGCACTTTTCACACTGGGCCTATGGTGGCTGAGCAGACCATTTCTACATGGTCTTCCCCTCAGCAAGCTCCAGCCTCAGGTTCTTCCTCAGTCAAAACAAGAAGAAATATATTTAGTGGATAGTAGCAAAGATCTTGTTGCTTTGGGAAGGAAAGGATTTGTTGGGCAGAGAGGGAGGTCAGTATTTTGGTGGATCTTTGAAGGGTCTGACTTACAGCTTTAGCATTGGCCTGGGGTGGGTAACGGCCACCAGACGCACAAGAAGCACAGGCTGCCTGTAGAAGCATCAGTGCTGAGGCAGCTGCTGTGCTTGGAAGGAGCCCCCAGTGGCAGGGCAATGCCTAACACTACCACTCACCCCTGCTGCATGGGCACAGAGGAAAGGGAAATACCACAGGAAGACACTTCTGCTGGAGCACTCACATGTTTTGGGTGATATAACAATAACAACAACAACAACAACAATAATAATAATAAATTATTAACAAATGAGGAGGGAAAAAAAGCCAGGAAGCATATAATTCTCTAAGTAGCAATAAGAAACGATCCTGTCTGTGCATGTTATCTGCTAGTTTCAGTTCCAAAAACTTTGGGGTTAGTTGGGGTTTTTTCCCTAGTGCTCCAGGTTGCATACTGAGTTTATTCCCTTGAAAAAGCCTCCTACTTCAGTTCCATTTCAATCTGCTTTCAGGGGCTTACTATAAGCCAGCAACATGCACAATTTCACCCTAAACAAAACAAGCCAGAACCTCTGTCCTACCACCAAGTTGCCTCATTTAATCCAGCGACAGCAGCCAAATGTCACAGACACATGCACTACTTCCAACACACACATACCTGCTCTCCTAACAAGCAACGATGGGAGAGAGGCCACAAGAAAGCAGTAGCCATGTGGCAAGAACTGCCAAATCTGTCCCACTAGTTAGAGAAATATTCCTGCATGCAAAATCACATTGCTGTTATTCAGCTAAAGTTGCATGGCTGAAAAAAATACAACCATAAAACCCACATCCTACAACCTAATGGCATTTAATATGTTAATTTAATATGATTTGAATGTCCCTTTCACATGAATATGCTTATTCTGCTTTATTTCAAATAAATTACCAGTTAGAAAAATTATTTGAACAATAAGGCACAAATAAGTGAGCATTATTGTTTTCTAGTTGACTAGATAAGGAGTTAAACATCTAGAGGTGAAGTGGAGGACAATTAATGTACTACCCTCCTTAATTATCATACAATGCCCACTTCTCAGGGAATTAGAGCTATTATGATCTACTCCTACGAATAAATGAGAATTTCAGCTCTCAGAGGGTAATGCAATAGTTTTGGAATTAATCTTTTTATGAGATTCTGCCTTTATCAGTTATGTTTTAGAGTCACATAAACACTTCTGTATCATAGGAGAACAACTTCAGACAGGCTTGCAATTTTAATTTTTGTTCTCATTTTTTTTTAGTTTACTTTTCTTATGGTCTTATTCTAGAAACCAAAGGAAAAAATGGTTTGCTTTTTCAGAGCTTCTCTTTTCATAAAACATTACCAGAACATTAAGATTCAAATAAAAATACAAATAGTGATTTAAGCAACACAAATTATGCATAAATTGTTTTCCATTGCGACATAACACCCAGAAAAAGTAGTCCTGATGACACTCAATGGCGCCAATACATAGGAGGGTAAGTCAATCACAGCTTCAAAGACAAGGAAAGGACATTTCTTTTAAAATTTCATGACACTGTAAGGCATTTTTATATAAAAATATTATTTACTGGACATTCAGACCCAAATTCTTTGAATCTTTATCAACAGAATTGCTGATTTACTCTAAAGCTGCCAAGTTTCAGAGTTTCATAGTCACCTTTCCAGCAGACAAAACAAACCTAAATACATGAAAGTTTTAAAGCAGTCTGACCACAAAAGAAAGCTTTAGGAGACCCAAATAGTGGACCATATGTGATATCAAATGGGCAAGCCATTAGCATCAGCTGTGAACATATTGTACCAACTGGGAATGAAAATAAAACATTCAACTACCAACTGTTATAATCTGTAAATAGTCAAATCAATTCCTCTGGGTTCCAAAAATATATGAATAGGGTGACTCATTGGGGGCCATTGTCCTGTTCATAGGTAATGCAGCAGATTTCCTCCTAGGGAAAAAAAAAAAAAAAAGAAAAAAAGAAACTGTGGTTAGTGAGATCTGATATTAGCAACAGTCCTTGTATGTTGAAAGACTCTTGGGCTTTTTGAAACTATATCTAAAGATTTCACATTAAGGATAGCAAAATAAAGAATTCTTTTGAAGCAACTTTTCTCTGTACAATGCAAAGTATTAAAAAAAAATTATTCCCATTGCAAATTATGCTGAGAAACCAGCAGAATACTAGAAAATTTATAGAGGGCACCAAACTGCTGAGAATTCATTGTACAGCTGGCAAGTGCACTCCTACCTACTAGTTGCTTCACATTTAATAATGCATGTTATGAACAGATGGATAGAATGTCAATAAGGCTCTCTGTATCATCAGTGGTAATGAAATACTGGACTTTGAATGCTTAATAGCACAGAAAACAAAAAGCCTAGAGGAAATTTGTCAATGTCGTGCATGCAATACTTCAGCAGTGCTTTAACACTGTTAGTGTGAGGCCATATGTTTCTTCTAACAGGATCTACTGTAGCTGGGTGCCAAAAAAAGTTTGACACTTTTTTTTTTTTAACTCCTACAACATGTTAAGAGAAAATACCCCGTGAATCAGTCAAGCAGAGTAGTCAGCAGAGGTGTAATATCATTACTCTTTTTATTTCATTTCTCAATGAAAAGAAGTTAAGGGAAACTCACTAGTAAACATTGTTCTTTATATCTGTTTTAGAAATACAATTGAAAGCAATCTCTTTACAATTAAGTATAAAAATAAAGGCATTAGCATGTCTTTATTAGGCAGTTAATCTCATTGTCAAAAGCTGGGGAAAATGTGAATCTGGAAAATATTGCAAATATAAGTAAAGCAGAAAACATACATAGCATCATTTAAAAATTAAATGTAGAAAAAGGAATAAAATAAAAATTCTCTTAGTCAAATAATCTTAGGCAAATGTCAGCTAAAAGACCTAGGAAAAATGCTTTGAAATTGCCAAAATGAAGAGGATAGCAGAAAGTGGCCATTCTGAGATGCAGACCTGGAAATAAGCATAAGGCTTTCTCTGTGAAACAGCTTTCTCTGGCAGGTAGTAGCACCTACAAAGGCTGCAAGGGCACCCAGAGTGGTGTTTCCACCCCTCACACTTCTGAGGAAAACTCAACATTTCAGCAAGTGTCAGACAGCTGTGGCAGGTAAGCCTCTGTGAAACATGGAGATCTCAAGTTCGGCACGGAATCCTAAGCATGTGAAGTCAGCAGAAATCAATGTGAGTTTAACTATCGATTCTGGGAGAACAATTAGACAAGCGCTGGGTCTCTAACAGCCTGAAAAATCCTCAGGAAAAGCTCAAGTGCATTGAGCAGAAAACCAATACTTTCTGCCTTATGAGCAGCCCACAAGTGACCAAACTCCCTACCATGCCCTCCTTCCCCACACTGTCTCCCCAAAACCCTTCTGGGCTGCTCCAGTGCTACCTAGTCATGATGCCCTCAGGTGCATACCATGCTTGCCAGCTAGGACACCCAAAATTGTCCCCATTGATTTCTAAGCCACCACACAAGGTCATTGTGGGACAGGACCACCACTAGACCCAGCTGTGAAAATATTCATTGTGTTCAGGAGTAATTAGAGAAGTTTGACAGACAGCATTTCCTTAGAAAACCAAGCTAGGAATACAAGTTGAATGCCATGCAAGCCATTCCCCTTTTCTGCAAGCCAGAACTAACACTCATCACTAATAACAACAATGTAAGTTGCACTAAAAACAAAGCAAATTTTTTCAGCTGCCTACATTGATATAGCACCAGTATCCACCAGCACGCAGCAGGAGACTGTGACTGCTTCCTTCTGTGGCAGGGGCAGGATGCACAGAGAAGCAGAGCCTGTCTCTCGGTGCCAGTAACGCATCGACTTGCCTGTGCTCTCATCTGTAACAGGCTGCACCCTCTTCTGCAACCCTGAACTATACAAATATGAGATTTGTCCACACTAGCAAGTTCACTCTGAAAACTCATTACAGTCCTCTGCATGTCTCTGCATGTCTCTGCATGGACATATTTTAATTTCTCCTGAATAAGTGGCTAAAATTCAGCCCAGGACCTCCAAATCAGACCTCAGACTTGAGTAGAGCATCACCCTCCTTCTCTCGCCTTCTGTTTCCCAGGAAATATTGTGAGCCCTGTCCACAGCAAGTACACCTAACAAGAATGAAGTGAATTTTGTGCAAGCTGCAGAAATACAAAGACTAAGAAGTATGCAGGCTATCTGCAAAGCAGAGCATCAAGAGGTGAGAGATAAAGTAGTTGGGGATCCCCATTTACAACACTCAGAAAAACTGCATTTAGAAATAGAAAGAAAGTGAAGGGACCTTTCGCAAATCATTGATGAAAATAAGCTACTCATCAATTTTTCCTAGCTAGAATCTCCTATGGTTTTTGGACCCTGAGAAAAAGAACCTGAAGATGCTGTGGTGAGCATCTGACTGTGGTATGGTTTGATTGTAAATGTAGTTCTCAGCCTAGAAGGTCTTAGCTGAGTTTTTCAAAACCAAACAGATATTGATAAACTGAAGAAAGTTTCAAGAACAACTTCTAAAGGGAAAAATATAATAATCTATAAATATTTGAAGTGTGTAAAGCCATCAAGGGAAAAGGATAATAACTAGAAATAATGGAAAGAAAAAGCTTAAGCTCAATAGAATATTGGGAAAATCTTCCTGACAGTGAGATGTATTAGCCTGTGAAACAGTCTCCCAAGGAGAGATATGGAAGCTTTCACTTGGGATTTTAAAAACTAAAGTTGACATAACACTAAAAAATGTTCTCAATGAAATAATCCTACTCTGGCAGAAAAAAAAAAACAGACAGGATGATCTATTATGTCTTTTCTAAGTTTCTTTAGCCTTTGATGCTTTGGGAACACATCTTTAACAGCCAAAGGTTATCAGAAAGGAACTTCTTCAACTTCTTCAATTAATATGATGAACAACAAGATTACAAAGGTGATCATTGTGAAAGCCTATTCCAAAGCCTCTCTCTAAATGCTGAAAAGCAGATACTTCTCAGGTAATAGAAGTTTTTCCCAAGACCTGACAAATATGACTTCAATCCACCAGTTTTCAAGTACATGCTTAATTTTAAGTATGTCCTTATTTCCCATTAATTTAAAGAGAACCCAAACCTACAGTTTGAAAAAAAACTTGTAAGAAACAGGTGTTTCAAGAGTCTTTGAACATTTTCACACCCCCTATACAGACCTGGAAATTGCCACGTATAACAAAATTTAAACAAATAATAATATTTATTACATATGTATTAGCACCTTTCAAGTCACCACTGACAGAGACAGGCTATGTTAGTTCTGAGCTACTGTCTTGATCACTGGTCAAAACCACACATCTTCCTGCACTAATTCCTCTTTAGTTTAATCCACCTGACACTGCGAACAGCATTAATGAATATTACAGTCTACCATATTGACTTGTGCACTACAAAAAAAAAGATGCTGCCTGGCAGTGCCAGTGGAGGAGGGCACAGACCTTGTGCCTTGCAGTTGTGCTACATCAGAGCATCACCACGGCCATGCTGGCACCTCTATGGACATGGTACTTGAGCAGAAATTACTGGCACTGCCACACAACACGTGAATGAATGAAAAGACAGGGCTTCGCTTCCCTTATGAGAAGACCCGAGAAACTTAGCAAGAATAAATCAATAGGGATAAGCAGACATTATTCCAAGCACTTGGAGACTGAATTAGAAAATATTAGCCCATCAGAAGGTTTAAGGAATCCTATTAGTGCTGCAGCAGAAATACAACCTCTTATTAAACACTCAGATACCAAGAAGTCGTAAACTATTTCCTCTAGGAACAATACTGAGGGGCTGATTTAGAAGGAACTCTCCATTTAGGGGCTTTAAATAACAACACGCTATTTGTATATTTTAAAAAAAAATTCACCCTGTACATCCATGGATATATAATACATAACTTAAGAATGTAAAATATCAAACATCTTGCCATCCAAAAGTTGCATTTGCAAATATTAAGTGACTCTACAGCACAGGTGCCCCTCACTCTCTTAGTTATATTTCAAGTCCTTCACCTCCCACCACCAGGATTTTATCCCAAAATAACTCCCCAGTTTGGCAGAAACACAAAACATCTGCACTGTCAGTCACAGAAGTTTACTGTAAGCAGAGAGAGTGGGGAGGAGGAGGAGATGGATTTACTCATGGTCCACTCTTCCACCCATCCTGCTGCTGCTTGGGCAGCCGAGTACCCCACCACCCCCTACAGGGACCACTGCTCCCCTTCCTCCCTCCACTTGGCCCCTTCCTACCTTTTTTCTCCCCACATCCTTTTATCTTTCCCTCTTATTATAAGACTTTTCACAGGCATTTTTATTATTATTATTTTTATCTGAGTTTTACAGCTGGCATCATCATCCCCTGCTGCACTAAATCGACACTTGTGAAAGCAGCAGCCTTCGAGTGACTGAGTGGAGCTGCTGCTTGCAGAAGTGTCAATTTGGTACAGCAGGGGTTGGGGTCGCAGCTGCAGAAGAAGAGAGGCCCTATTTTATGCCTCAAAATGGTAAAAATGTCAGAGGGGAGGGAAATCTGTACAAAATATAAAAAGGGTATGCAACAAAGAAAGAAGAGGAAGAAGAGGAAAAGGATTTGGAAAGAAGGAAGAAAAAGAAAAATGACACTTCACAATGGAACAAAATCACTACTAAATAAGATACAGGATTTTTTTAAGTGGGCTCTTTCAAGTTAAAAACAAGTCATGTGCATATCATAAAAAGTAAACTTGATGACAGCATCGTCCTGCTTTCAGGGGGAAAGTCTGGCTCATTAAACTTAAATTATGGTCTTAACTATATGTGATAAATCAAGGTGTGTTTGTTAGCACAAATGCTGGGCATAAAAAGATTATTTCACGAAGGGTTTGATTTTAAGTGGAAATTTCAAGCAGAAAAAAAAACCTGGGCACCTCTAAATCCAGCACTGTTTAGAGGTTCCCATTTGAAAGTAGGTACCTATTATTTTGAAAGTCAAAAGGAAAATAAACCAAGAAAAAGTATAGACCCAAAAAAAGAACTCACAAAACTCTTTTTTTTTACATTATATAAATATGTAAATTAATCTTAATAATATTCACACTGCCATTGCACTGCTAAGAAAAGAAAAAATAAGCAAATAAGTACACCATTTATCTATTTCCACAGAAAACTGAATCCATCTCCCCTGCACTGCTGTTATGCTTTGACAGATCACAGCATCCCAGGTGGAGCAGAGATAGGATTCCTGAAAAAGCAGTGCTCTCCTTCAGAATTTGCCTCCTTCAGGTTTCTCCCCAGTACTCTCAGCTAAGCGTGTGTGATGTACAGAATGTTTTGCATCTAGGAATACAACAAGCTGCTCCTGGGTCAGTTCTGGGTACAGAGAGGGCCTGGAAAAGCAGAGGTCCCACCACTTCCTCAGCAGCTTATCAAGAACCACAAGCATCTCAGCTTAATTGAAATGCTGTGCTTGGGAATCCATCCTGCTCCCTTTTAAGCCACGAGCAAAACTCTCAAAAATCTCCAAAATTTTCCTCTCCAGGTCATTTTATATATACCTAAACAATCTCATTTTCTATCTCCATTGCTTTTCCTTGACAATGTCACTAATGCAGATATTAGATGAAAAGAAAAAAAAAGTTCAGTAAACAAGTAGACAGAACTAAAAATTGGAAGCCAGATGAAGAGACTTTGAAAGGAAAACATATAGACCAGATATTCCCTAAGAATACAATTCAGGTCTTCTACACCATTGAAGAGACAAGGCAAGGTGTCCTCATGAACTTTACCCAAAAGTTTCAACAATTTCTCTTTAAAACATTTACTGAGAGTTCATCAGTTCATCCAGTCTAATATTTAACCCACTCTGACAACAGCAGGACTTGGTTTATAAGTCTCACAATCATTGCTTGGGATGCAGATCGTATGTACCTGCAGAGCTCCCTCCTTGCACTTCAGTTTTCAGTGAGGTGGGTCTCAGATGTGCTGCTGCCCATTACCTGCTCTGCCAGAGTGGATACTTCCATCCCCTGAGCTCCTTGTCCCTAAACTGTCAGAAAACAAAGAATTTGTGCCTGGACAGAGCCAGGGAAGCCGAGTCAGCAGGCGACACCCAATGCAGCCATCTTCCGCAAGCTTTCCTCCCACGAGCATCCTGAAAGGTACACTTGGCTATACCAGCAGATAGGCAGCAAATCCCTTTGCTCCCCAGAAGTTAAATACAGCTATGTGGCCTTGGCAGACCCCAGTGCAGTTCACTGCCTGGCACCCATTCAGACTCCGAGTATTTACAGTACTTGTAGCTCCAAAGATTCCCCTGGGTATTGCAGCAGTCCCTCCACCAGGCAGCCTTTAAACAGCTGAAATTCTTCAGAGTGGTTGTGAGGATTTTAAGGCACTTTTGCATCACTAGCAATAGATGTGGCAGGGCCCAGATGCACTCAGAGTACATGATCTGGGGCTCATGTGGCAGTGGGGTAGAGGCTTTCCCAGCCCTCCCACCCTCAGACACTGTGTGACTCGGGTGCCTTTGTATGTGATAACCCAAAGGGGCCCTTTATCAAGACTATACTTCTCCATTTTAGGGCTTGTTTTCTTTCTACTTGCACTCTGTGGCTTGATTCAACACACAACCTGCTGTAATACCTCTCTCCTCCTGTTCTGACCTTATCTGGCTGCTACACTATTCATCATATGAACTTTCAACGTACTCCATCAAAAGGCAAATAGAGAAAGACACAGATTCTGCCCCAAGGAAAAATCCAGCATGGACACATGAAAGAATGAAGAGTGTCATCTCTTCAACTGGTCTTGGAATACAACATCAGTCATTTTTCAAAGACTTTTTGGAAGGAGCATATTTGCATAACAGATTTCAAATGTGGTCTCAAAATTTAAACATTTTATCACAAGAATTCTTTACTCCCCTTATGTCCACTCCATTTTTCAAAGTAAATTGTACAGCCCTTCAGCTCCTATCACTATTCTGCTGCTCAGCCGGCAGTCATCACTCTTTATTGATGCTCCTGTTTGACTCCATGCTTCATGTTCATAAGTCATGAAAGGACACAATCATTCTTTTCTTCTCAATTTTTTAAATTAAAACACAAACATAAGAAAAGACCACAAACCTCTGCAACCACGTCGATGCTGAAGTCAATATTCAACAATGACTACTATCTTAAGTATGTGGCATTGTTTTTCTCTAGTGGTTAGACTAACAATACAAATAGACTAATTATGAAATAAAAAACTCCTTTGTTCAGTTGATAGAGCCATTAGGTGCTAAAGTAGCCACATTTAGGTTCCAGCAAGATAAACTTATGTCATCTCACTATATTATTTTAACATATTGATTACCACTCTAATTGTATAGCATTCATGAGGCTTCTTCTAACCCTATACAAAAAGGCCCCCCAGATCAAGTGTAGTTTTTAAGTTAGTTACAACTCAGCCTAGAAAAAACATATGAAATGGAGAAACAAGTGCAAAAGATGGCTCCTTGTGCAAGTTAGCTAGTTCATCAATTCAAATACATCTTATCTAAGCCTAGTTCTTGCAGCAATCCCTATGTAACTGAAAAATTCTCCATTAACAAATTTCAAGGCACGAGAGTGACATTATGCAAATTAATAATTATCAAACAAATCTGTGCCCCTTTCATTCATCCTCCTCAGTTGGTAGGTATTCACTTAGCTCATTGTGTACATCAAATTACAAGAATGTTTCAGATCATCTTCAGAAAGTGTTTGCACAGTATGAACAGTGGGACTGCCAAAGACAGCTATTCTCCTCCTGCCAAATTCCTTGTCTTTTACAAGATGTCCAGTGTTTCCATTAAAAGTCCTGCAGTAAGAACTCCTCAGCTACTCCCCAGCATTAAACATGCTTCCAGGATGAAAAAAAAAAAAAAAAAGAAAAAAAAAAAAGAAAAATAAATAAAGGAAGAAGGAAGGAAATAATCTTTTCCTTTGATCTTTACAGAAATCAACTATTCAATGTAAAGACACAGAGTGTAAAATCCCACTTCTTTAAAGTGGGCATAATGTTCTACTGTCACTAATTCTTTCTCCAATTCACATGTTTTTCTTCCCTTGAACCAGGGGCAAAATACCACTGCCTCTTCAGTAGCAAGAGTCAATTCAACTATTCCTGGTCCCCTACAGCTGAAGTTTTGCTCTAGAGCTGCTCTTGTACTGTGTCACTCTGAATTAACAGCTGATAGATAAGAGACTTTTCATAATGCTGAAAGATGAACCATGGTTAAACAAGGACTCAAACACTTCAGTAATCCCTCCTTTGAATGGGATGCAATAACAACTGCTCTGTCAAAAGGTCTTGTGCTGGTAATTGTGTTTGGTGACACTTATTTACATTGGTGACAAACATCGGTTTCACTTATTGTGACGAATGACAGATGCTAGTCATGGTGTTTATGGCACACAGATGCCATACTGGTAGGCACAGTATAACACAATCTAAACAGAGCAGAAAAAACACATTTTGGCTTTGGGCAAAATCAGTGTGTCCTGCTAACAGAATAGATCAAGATAAGAAAATATGGCTGAGCTAATAATATTCTGTGTGACAGTAGTTCCTGCTAATGCTGCCATGGCTGAACTTCTGGTCTGCTTTCTACAAGTCTTTATTAACACAGGCTTACACCTCAGAAAGAAAACCAGTAGCATGCAGCCAAAAATTTCCTCCTATGAGAAAACTTTCCTCTATTAAAAAAACCCAAATAAATATACTCCAAAAAGATTCATAAATCTGAATTTTTGTAACACTGGGTGAATTCCAGGAATTTTTGAAGTAATTGATTTTTTTTTAATTGGAAATCATAACCTTAAACACTGAAATGAGTAGGTACTACAAGTAAAATATTAAGGAATAACCATATTTTACACATTTATCTGTGATTATCTATTTCAAATTAGCCCAAAATTGCATACATATGAGCGAAAGTGCAGTTACAGGACTACCACAGTACATTTCCCACTCTTGGTATTTAACTTGTGAGGACTGACACAGGTCATTGTGCTATGTGGGGTGGCAGTAGGAGTTTGGAGGACACCTGAGAGCCAGCTTGTCCGGCCAAAGGATGTCTGCAAAGGGCTGACCCATCAACACAGCTGTTCTCCAGGCTCCTCCACAGAGAAGAACAGGATCTGATCTGCCTTTTAACCAAAACCAGAGAGTTTTTTTACCAGCTCCTTCTCCTCACCAGCCCAAGTTCATGGTAGGGCACAGCCAGCTGCAATAGTCTCAGATGCTGCATTGTCCTGTAAACACTTCTGGGTTATTTCTAAAATGCTCTCAAGCACAAAGAGGGGGAAAAACATTAATATCAATTAATTCTTAGCATAATGACAGTTGTGAAAGTGGAACAAATATTTATTTTCTAACAAGCGTGTTGTTATGGAAACAGCTGCAAGACGCCGTTTGCTCCACTGGCTGTGCCAAGGCTTAACACTGTGAGGCACCCCGGGCTTTGGTAGCACAGTCCTGCAGTGCTGGGTTAGAGCTGGGCAGCCCTCAGCACCCAGCGACAGCAGCACCCAACAGGAGGTTTGCACATGCTGACAAAGGTTGCCAGTGAAGAGAATCGGGAAAAGCAGCACTAAGTCCCAGAAATTTACGCTAGAGCAGTTCTGACCTACTTTGTAAGTAGCAAGCTATCTCATTAATTTGCTCAAAATAGCAGATCATTCCGTATGAAGAGATGAAAAACAAAATCCATCATTTCCACTGCAGGCAAAAATTCCAAAATAAGACAACTCAGCGCTTGTCACTGCAGCTGTGTTTTCTTCTCCCAGGTAATAAACAGATAACTGGTAGATATTTAGTCACACACATGTGCGACAAAAATAACTAAAACCAGCCACCCTCTGAAGCTGCTGGTGCCTCCAAAGGCCCCCACCCCACGTTAGAGGTGTCAAAGCTGAGCTAAGCAGTCCTCATCCCACACCCCACAGGATCCCCTCTCGGTAGAGGGCTGTACAGCAATATTTGGTGACTTCTGAAAGGGTCGTTTATCCAGGTCTACAAGTTTTTTTCCCCTTAAAGCTTCTGTGTCCTTATGAAACTTAAATAGACTCAGTAAAAAGCAAACAAGAAAATCCAATAAACACTAACCCTATAACTTTCTCATATTGCTCTTAACAAATCATTCCTTGATCTTTTCTGTATGATTAAAAATTGTTTTGCTGCTGTAAGTGCAATTAATTTTGTCTTCAGGTTTATATTATTACTGTATCCATATATTAAACACATGGTGCACACACACACGAGCATGCTCAGATAGTATTCAGATGGAAGTGAGGGACAATTCCTTTTAAAAAAACCAATATTTCCTTCCAATTATAAAAGAAACCAAATCTTCAAACATTGGAGTACAATGTAGCTACCCTAGAGAACAGATATTTGGTTTTTCTGACCAGCAGTAACAGTTTGTAATTGAACAGCTGCAGAAGTGAGGAAACAAACATACCAATAAATTAGTTTTCAAGGCTATGTTCACAGAAAATTTTCTACTTTATTGTGCTTTTGATCACAACATGATAAACGGGGTTCCTCCCTCCCTTCTCTGATATCCTACAAAACAAATTAGAATGGTCAATAGAAGTTTAACCTGCTATACTGCATAATCCCTGACTCATAGGAGCAAATTAGGAACATAGTACAAGTATTTCAAGAACTGAAATCTACTCACAACTGTTACGAGTGTTAGAGCCCGAGTATTAACTCACTTATTAAACAGATACTATTCTTTTTCAAAAATTTTTACTATCTTCTCCTTAAAGAATGGTACCTTTTTCTTGCGATTTGTTTTGGTTTCGATTGGGTTTTTTTAACTGCCTTGGTCATTATTAGCAGTGTAAACAAGGTATTAGTCAAAAGGACAAGCCAAAATTTTTCTCATACCTATTTTAAAAGTAGAAATCCTATTTCTATATTTTCAGACAGAATGGAGGAATACATCATAAAATATGAATTTAATTCATATATGTGTATGTGCACCTATGTATATTGGTATAGTCTTCTACTGCTGAAGTCATAAATGTTTTAATGCATCGACTGCGTTTGCTCATTTCACATTTTCAGGCAAGGAAGAAAAAGAAGGTTCTTTACTGCAGTACAAAGAAAGATGTTCTAATACCAAAAGATGCAATTAAAATAATAGGGCCATTTATTTCAGTAGAATTTCACAAATACAAGAGAAATGCTAACCCTTGGGAGAATGTTCTCAGCTCATTTAACAATATGTGTTTCCTTCGATATGAAAACTTTAGCTTTTGCATTACAACATCATTGCTAACAAGGCACATGTATATATCTCATAAGTAGATGGAAATGCGGATGTGGGAAGAATTATAACAGTTCTTTATCCATATTGCACTCATCTCAGGATATACTTGCATCTGTTTTGTACTCACCCTCGGTAGCTTTATCCTCTCCACACATTTAAAATACACACTCAAGAAAGACTCTGTACACCGAAAGACAATAAGAAGACTAGTAAAGAACTAAGAGAGACCACTCAGGGAAAAAGCTACGAAGGGAAACAAAAAGGAAGAATTTGTATTCCAGTCCCAGGACTGCTAAAACATTTTAAAGGGTAGCTGGCATACAGCTCTTTTCCACCAGCCAAAAAAAGCCGCTCTGCTCGCAGAGCACAGTATGTCCTGGGTGACTGCCTCGGGCAGCGAGGCGGGTCAGGGCTGGGCAGGTGCCAGCAGGCTCCCTGGCTTCTGCCCACCGAAACTGAAATCTGCACCTCAGGAGATGCGGTCTTCATGGCAGGGGTCTGGGCAGAGAAGTCTCGGTGGCTATAAAATAGAAGGGCTAAAAATTATTGGGTCATTAGAAGTTTACTTCACATTTTTGCGTACCCAGAAAAAAATTCTAATTGGAGATGAGCTTTCCCAGGTACAACTGGTTTTATGAGTCAGTTAAAGATATTCAGGACTGGGACAATGTAGCAGACAATTTGTAACATCTGGGCATTTTAACACTGGAATAAACACAAGTTATAAATTTTCCTGGTTCTACTAGCATCTAATTTTCTCCATTTGCAACAGAAAGTTCAAAATGGACCAGCCAGGTCATTAATGTGGAAAGATTTATTTTTGTCAATCCCTTTCCACTGACTGTCAGCACACGAATGTTTCTACCTAACCATGAGGATAAATGTAAAACTAAGATTTGAAACACCAAATCCCTAAATGAATTTAGGCAATAATCTCAAATTACAGATACAGTTCTACAGTCAAAATGTCAAAATTATGTCCTACCAATTCAGGATAGAAACATGAATGATGTGATTAGGCATTTCATAAAGCATACATAAGGGACAGATCTCTAGGAAAAAGTTGGTCTCTGAATGCTTTTTTTCTGCAATACAGTACTTGTAAGTCTAGAACTAAACCTTGCACATGCTTTGTATATTTGATTGACTCCATAAGGTTTTCATCTAAATTCAAAATATAACTGTGTTTAGATATATTTGAACATTTTATTACATTTAGTTATGAGATATGAATTTTTCCTGAGAGAACCTAGGGCACACAACATTGCCAGATCATTCCAAACAAGTTAATTCTGAAATGGGCTTGAATCAATAACACAAAAGAGGCAGTAAAGCCAATTTTTACAGTAGTCATGGTTGCATAAAATAATATCAAGACAGTCAGATTGTAAGCTCCCTGCATCACAAATATAATTTGCAACCAACTCTAAGGATAAAGAGGAAATAGATAGATAGGCGGAAGATACAGATAAAAACAAATGATATAGATAGGTAGATAGATAGATAGATAGATAGATAGATAGATAGATAGATAGATAGATAGATAGATAGATAGATAGACAGATAGATAGATCAAAAGGAATTGGAAGTAAAGAAAGAATGCAGAGCAGTTGTCATCCAAGACAGCGTGAAAAAAGCAAACAAGTATGCCATGTAAGTAATTCAAGGTAAATAGAATGCTTTTCTTTCATTTAGGCTTTAAAATTGTTATGAAAAGGCTCTCTTTTCATTCTGTGTGTAAGACATAGACAGACAGGGGATGAATGCATAAATAAGTATGTCACTGCAATACTTGGCTTTTAATGAAAATGGATTTTTAATGATCCCAAAAGCTACATTTCTCTCTGACTTGCTCCATTTCCAGACTATCAGCATGAAGTACGCACAGCAAATGGACTTGTTTTCCATGTCCTTCACTAAATCCCAGGATAACCAATCGTCCAAGCACTGTAAAAACCAGAGTCACCATTATGCAGAGCAGATACAGAGAAACTGCACGTCCTTCATTGTTTTTACTGGACTTTCAGAGCTCCGTGACACCACTGTGCCTTCTCCCACAGCAGACCCCAGTGCGGGTTACCTTGCACTCCATATAAAATATAAATAAAGGATGATGTGCGGCAATGTGCCTTCCCGTTGTTCTGCCTCAAGGACACTTGTTAAAAGTGTGCTGTTCCTCCCACTCTCCCAAGCAGCCACATTGTGTTGAAGTGCTCCATGTGAAACTCTGAGCACACAAATACCAGAGGATTTAGTCCACAAATGAAGAAAAGTCACAAGGGGGAAAGAGGCTGATGCAATCCATATCTTTCTTGCTGTCTGAACACAAAGAATTCTTCTTTCCAAGGTCAAAGTTCCCCTTTCAGTCAGTAATAAACAAAAATCGCACTGAAAAATGCATAATAATATACCAGCTAGTATAAATAACACTTTTTTTCTATTTGTTCATGTAGGCAGTAATATTTTTTTAGACTTCAGCATCATCAGAGAATAAAGGGACATTTTCCTTACTTTATCGCCATCCAGGAAGTTTTATCTGCAAATATTTCTTGTAAGGTAGATCCATATATTGGAAAACTGTAATACAGTTATCATAAAACCAAAGGTAGCATTTAAAATGGACTGGGACTCCTGTATTCACCTAACATTCAACACTTAGCAGGTAAGCTTTATGCAACATATGTTACTTGGAGAAAAAAAAAATCTCCATGTTTATTTTCTGTGTTAGCATTTTTACTTCTTATTTGAAATATTAGAAGACCCAGAAGGAATCCAAAACAAGAATACAGATGAAAAAGATTATGACTGTGAGGTGCCACACAATTAGTTAACAAATGCTCTCAGAGTCAGAGGCTACAACCTTATGAAGTGCTTCACAGAATCAAATGATATCTGCATCCCCTAAAAAAAAAAAAATCCCATTTGTGGGGCACTGCCAAACTCATAGTTTTTTTCCGTTTTGTCTGCTCTCCTTACTCAGAGTGCCTGCCAATTAATGTTTACCAAATGTCTCTCCCTTCTTCATTTAAATCAGTTCAAAAACTGCACCTGTTTCATGAGACCTATGTGAGCTTCTGACAGCTGGTATTTGAGAAAAAACAAGCCAAAGTACTTAAAAATCTTAACTAACTGCATTAAATAGGAGTCAAGAAAGACAGTGCTAAGATTAGCTCAGCTAGTACAAGACATCAGCAAAGTACATGGGGGTACCCCAGGGACACAGGAGAGAGATTTATGGTGCACAGCCTGGGAAGGCTACCACACATACGGACATGAGCACAGAGGTGCTACTGGACAAATGAGAAGTTTCCAGACCCTCTGCACAGGTTCCCTGTTCCAGGCCAGTGCACAGCGCCGAGTAGCAAGTGCCATCTCTCCAGCTGTGTTTGGGAAGGCTGCACAGGATGGGCAGTAACTGCTGCCCGAGACACTTGGGCAAAGCACAGGTGCCGCCCGGGGCCGCTGCAGCTGGGCAGACAGGTGAGGGGCGTGGGCCAGACCTGCAGCCCGGCCAAGGGCAAGGAACAGCAGGGTGGGGGCAGCTCAGCAGCATCTCTGTCAGCTGGGCTGCCCAAAGCTTTGTGTCTCCTCTTTGAGTTTTCTGGTATCTTAACAAAGTTTTCCCCATCGGGCATCAAGAACATCTCTCTAATGTTCAGTTAAAGGTGAGCAGTTATGCAGTATTTATGTAGCTGTACTCCAATAAACTTAGTATCTTTGAAGCTCTGTCTCATCCCATCAAATATGATTGAAATTCAGCAACAGTATTCAACAGCTACTGAGTGCCCTGGAGACACCAGCATGGCCATATTTACCTCAATTCTCCAGAAAACCAGGCAAAAAAACCTTGTAAGAGCACTACAAAAAAAAAAAAAAAAAAAAAAAAAAAAAAAAAAAAAAAAAAAAAAAACCAAACCAAAACAAACAAAAAAAAAACCCAAAAAAAAGTTTCAGAAAGCTACAGTATTCAAAGAGAGAGTTCATTTGAAGCAATAAAATGTGGAAAGAGCTTCAAAAACCAGAAAAAGCTGCTGTAAACAACAGCCAGAGGATGCAGCCAAAGTCAAGGTACAGAAAGCTAACATCACTTGCCAATGTATAGATTCAGTCCAAGCTTCATCTGAAGTTATCAGTGCTTCTATACAGTACAGATGAGGAACCAGACTTGCCCTAAAAGTCTATACAAAACTGTTTTAAATTCATTTTTGCTTATACACAACTTAAAGTATTTTATACAGCACTTCTGTTGCTTCATTTTATACAGCATTTCTCCCAGATTATCTAGATGAAAGACAATTGCATAAGGGCAGGTAAATCTTGTTAGAAAGCACCCCAAATAAGGGGGAAGATAACATCCATCCTGCCTCTAAAATACAAAGAAAAGATCACAAGTCTGTGTGTTGTGTATGCTGACGTAATCTGTCTGGGATTCTTTAAATAGAATTTGTGGAGGAAGAGACTTGCAGCTTTTTGAAGCAATTTCCTTCAATACTGCCATATTTCAAATTACTCTATTTTTCCTGGCAGCCATCAAGAAACTGGTGTTACTGGAGCAGATTACCAGCCATAAGACTATCCTCTCTGGCATTCAGCAGAGTCCCAAGCCCACAGGAGTTTGGTGGATGTGTCCAGCTGCTGGTCCAAATCCAGGGCCTGTGACATGATGCTGAATTTTAGAGGTTCATGCCCATTTCTGCATTACTTCAAAAATCCCTCCATGCCAGAGCACCCTTAAACAGGGTTCAGGTCACTTCTGTACCACAGCTCATATAAATTAACTTCTAACATATTGCTGTCCAGCTAACAGACACAATTCAAAGAATATATAACCTCAAAGACCTTTTAATGTGTTATTTTCAACAGTGTTATTTAAATTGTATCATTTATATTTGTTAATTCTGTATTAAAACGCACCCCTTTCTCACTAATACAGTGTTTTAATAGTTACGCTCACACATTTCAAAATCTCTATTCAGTGTTAATCAAAACCAAAATTCTCAAGAACTTAAGCATGGGGTTAATTGCAGATGCTGACGGGTGACATGTTCTGTCTGTTTTACACATATTTCAGAGAATGCAAGTTAGACAATGTTTAATCAATTGAAGTTTAAAGTTTATTTCCACTGGTCTGAACTGCTTTTGAATGTGAAAGACAAGTCAATCAAACTAAGAGCAACGAGCTACCATAGACAACACTGTCTAACTATGCCTAAAGGCTGTCAGAAGCCTAACATTTTTCTTCATCCATCACTTATGAGAAGGAATCCATTAGGGTGAGGAACATCACTGTTTCAGCCTGGATCACATACACTCTCTTTATTCTTGCATTCTACCCATCTTTCTCACTCTTCACATTGCCCCTAATCTCTGCTTTTGCTATGTCTTGGGTCCATTCCTGCAGTAAGGATGCAACAAGGATGGCTCAGCCATTGCACCAGCTAATCACCCCTGCAACACCAGGGTAAGCCCAGCATCACTCGTGTCATCACAGGCAAAACTCACTCTCATTCTACTTTTGAAGTACACACCAATCTTTTTCAGCCCAAAATTCAGTTTTTCTTCCCACTCTCAGAACTCTTGCTAAACTTCTAAATTAATTTCTCAAATGCATTTGTCAGCCAAGAGTGGTTTTTTCCTTCTTTATTTTTCCATATATGGATTGTTGGAGAAAGAATTATCTTCAAATACTTACAGTTTTTAGTTCCCAACAGTTAGCTCACAGATGACTAGTTCAGTCTTTTTGCAGTCTCTGATTATATTAAGCACAGGCATATATGCTACTGACATCCACATCCCAAATATAAAGGAATGCCAGCAATTTCAAATTAAATCAGTTTTCTTTTTTGCTAGTTAGATGTTATTACCAGTGTTAAAGCACCTCTTCAATGACTGATCCTGTTTTAAAAAATTTTATCTCCTTTTTATTTTCAAAATGCTTCTTTTCTTCCTGTTGCTGTGAACTCTTTTATTAAATGCTTTCAAAGCTAAACAAGGTAGCAAAAGAAAATGTTTCCTCCTACCTTTCATCTATACTTGTCTTTGAAATTATGTGAATATATTGGGTGTACATTTGGGCATTTTTTAAAAAGAATATTTAGACAAAAATATGACTTGAAATTTTTCACAACCTTTAAAACATTGGTCCCATAAATATCTGTAAAAACAATCTCATTTAGGTCCTGAAAACATGCTGCAGTACAACCTACCTAAATAACACTTTGGGGAAAATACAGATGAAGTTCTGGATTTCCAGCTGCAGTAAGGCAAAAGACCTCATAATCATAATCCAAGGAATCCTTACTAGTTGTTGGGGTTTTTCTAATAGTTCATTAAGAGGTTGACACAGTGCTAGTTATGTCCATAAATAAGATATTTTTATTACAATCTAACAAAAATCAAGACTATAACAGTGATTCATTTTTTTTAATAACCTCAGTGCTTCAAGACTTCTGGTCCTAATGGAGCAATCACGCATCACTGTTGTGTTCCAACAGAACTATTAGGCTCTGTGCTGTGCTAGTGTAATTGCAGTCTAATGGTTTACACTATCATAATAGCACTAAATATTTTACTAAACAGAGTACAGTATCTAAACAGTGATTTAAATTGTTCCAGCTTTAAGATCGTACATCAAAGATAAAAAGATCTGTTCCTTCCTCTCTGCATTGAGAGTAACAAAGTTGTCAAAATTAGTATCTTGTTTCTTCATCTTCTTAACTAATTGGTTAAAATGTAATATTAGAAGCAGAGATAAAAATTACAGCATAAAAGGACCTAGCAAAAGATAAAAAGTATTAAAATATTTTGAGAAATTTTGATGCTCTGATTTAGCAGACTAGCATGGTTCAAATTGTCAGGTTAACAGAGGATATAGAATTACTCTATTCAGAATCTAATTTATTTTTTAATAATTTCAGAATTTCTGATTATTTACTTCAATAAAACTTTAAATAAGAATCCCACACCATGCAAATGTAGCATATCATAACAAATTATCTAAGCACCTCTACCTTTGTGATAAATAATACCAACAAAGCTGCTGAGATGCCATCAAACTCCAGGAGTGCTTCCTTCCCAAGAAGCGACTACCCAGCTTCACCAGCTTTGCAATGACCACAAATAGTGATGTCATATGCCAGTAACCTGCTGAGGACCTAAGTGTGTGGATCCTTTACATGTTCAGAACATTCTTACTCACAAAAATAACTCAATGAACTAAGTCAGACTACTTATGTAATGAGGGACTATTAACACAAATAAGGATTTGCTACAACAGTAGCCCTAAATGCACCCTGCAAGGGATGCTGTCTTACTCTCTTGGATAAAGTCAAAAACATCTGTAATTCCAGAAGGGACCCTGAAGTTAATAATAGAGACCTTAAAAGCTTCTGAGATTGCCTAAAGTTGTAAAGATGGTACTTTCCCTTTCTAACATTGAGCAGGTCCTTAACCAAGCTCTGCTCAGGCATAGAAGTATCTCTCCAGCAGCAAACACTCCCATAGGGCTCAATATCTCCACCACATAAAAAAAAAAAGGAAAAAAAAAAAAAAAGAAAAAAAAAAGAAAAAAGCATTTTCTAAGGGAAAATGTTATTTAAACCAAACTTCTCCAATAAAGGATCAACTTTGCCAAAGAACACTGAAACCGCACTTTAGACTTTTGTTCTCATTTAAGTTAGGAAGTATTTTTTAAAAATACAAATGCAAAACAACAGGGTAGGAAATACGTTTTCTGAAGATCTCTGAAAGGATTTATTGATGCAGTATAGAGACCTAACCTATTACTCTTAGATAATTACCTTACACAGTATTCCAATTTCATGGAGAAATTTAATTTTAATTTACAGTTTAATTGTCCTACTTAAGGTAAGCCTGTCACCTGTGTCACTTTGTGTCTCATAATTGTAATCCTCATTTAATTATTTACTTCAAGGGAGCATTTTAATTATGGATATTACTATGTGTCTAAAGTAACTTATACTCAAGGGTATTTATACAGTAGAGTGCTCACCTAATTTCCACTGGCCGTAACTCTCTATGCATGTCTCAGCTTCAGAGGCTACTTATGAAACTGCTGAGCAATGCTCTTTACCGTCTCTGGACCAGACTCCATCTGGGATACCTGAAAACAGGCAGGACCACCAGTGCACAAACACCTTGGATTAAGATTAGCAATGACTGAAAGGCTCCCAGCTCAAATATAAATGAGATGGTAACAACTACTCAACATCTACATTTGACCCTGCAAATAATCTTTGGACAGGGGAGCAGGCAAACAGTATTGGCTCCAGGGTGAGGCCAACACCATTTCTGTGGTGATCAGTAATGGAGGTCCAGTGGCAAGGAGAGAGGAACAGAGCATGAGCCTCCCCCTGATTTATTTCTTCAAATTTGAGCAACATGTCAATTATGGGTTTCCTAAGATAGCTTTTTTTTTTTTTAAGAGCCATCAGTTGAGCAATATTCTATGAAATTATCTCATATCTTTTCAAACTAGCTATATTTTAGTTTCCCAAGTATGCTATGGCAGCAAGCTCCATCATTTAATCCAGGGGTCCTCAAACTTTTTAAACAGGGGGCCGGTTCACTTTCCCTCAGACACTGTCGGGGGCTGGACGATAATGTCCTGTGCCAACCAGCAGGGGGCGCTGTTGGATCACTGGAGATGCCCACGTGCAGTGGGGAGGGGGTGGGG